>CM039485.1:9232429-9346155 GCA_022433065.1 Begonia loranthoides
ATATATATATATATATATATATATATATATATATATATATATATATACGACCAAATTTCCTCTAATTTCTCAAACTTATTTCTTTCTGTAAACTACACATGCATAACAGTTCTAATCAAACAGAGACTAACACCTCCTTGACAGAAAATAAACCCTCAATATTGACTTATAAATCGTGAGTGAAATAACTAATAGAGTTCAATATAACTTCCCCAAACATACTTGAATATACTAACTACAGAATTTAATAAACCCAGCTCAACAGAGTCTAAACATCATCAACCAAATTGTAGAACATTAATCCTCAACAATACTCTTCAAAACAGTAAGCAAAATGAAAGAAAACTCATCTTTTATCCTCAACAGTGAACTATCCATTTCAACCAAAACTGTAATAAAATAGAGAACAAAACTCCACACCCTCCGAATAAAACAGAGAGCATTACTAACATCCTTCACTCTTTTTATCTTCTGCTATTATTCCTAGGAAATCCATAAACAGTCATGAAAGAATTCTTCTTACCTGAAGAAGACCTGAAGAACCAAAGAAAACAATTCTTCCTTATGAAGCTCACTCTCTCTTTCTTTTCTTTTGGTTCTTTTTCCCTTCCAGAAAACAACTACACATCTGCCCTTTATATCCCATATTCAACTCTTCTATAGTTGCCAAATGGAGGAGGAGGGATGTGTGGACAACTACATGAGTTGCCATGGGGCTCCCACCAATTTTTCCTCCAGTCATAATGCAATATTTTGCTATATATAGGCGACAATCTGCATTCCCGATCGATCAGCTTCGTGAAGATGATCGACCACAAATCTCTAGTAGAGGCTATTTGATGTCAGTCGATCACCTTCAACAGATGATCGACCACAAATCTATAATTTCCAAATTCCCAGTCAATCACCAAAGTAGTGGACGATCGACCTCTCAGCATTTCGCTTGCCACTGCTATTTTCGTCGATCACCTTCCTACTCGTGATCGACCGATACCAACTTTGCTAGACTCTGTAATGTTTTGCTTCTCCTGTGATCGACCGCAACACCTCCTAAATATCGACCACTCCTCCTACTTTACTAACTTAACAATTTTCTTCACTAATTTAACAATCTTCTAAACAATAATCCCTCATTTACTAATTAATTACTATAATCACCTAACATAACTCTAATTATTCTCCAATATTAACATTATCTTCTAGGGCTTAATATAACCAAAATTTGGGGTATTACATTCACCCCTAGGAGCTCTCTAGAAACTTGAGGAGGCTAAGAAATGATCCTTATTTCGTGCTGGAAAAGAAAAGAAACAAGGGAGAAAAGAGAGAAAAAAAGGGAAGAGAAGGAGGAAGAAAGAAGGGAAAGTGAGGGAATTGACCTTCTATTTCCTTAGGGAAAGTTGTTCTTCTCATCAAGAGGATTCATTTGAGCCAAGAATTAAGAGAAGAAAGTGAAGAACAAGTTGTCTTCAAGAGGTAAGAACCCTAACTTAAGTGATTTATGCAAACTATGCTATATTACATAGTTTTTGGTGAAAAAAGTTATATCATTGGGAGATATATCGGTATATCTTATGATATGGTTGTGAATATTTGATGTGTGTGAATAAACATCTCAATATTGGTTAAGTTGGTTAATTAAAGAATGATATTAATGTTGGTTGAACCACTGAGTCTATGTTGGATCAATTGGAAAAGAGGAAATCTAGGATTTTGAGTTAAATGTTAATAACCATTATTAACATTATAGATGATATTGTTTTGGTTGAAGTTTTAATATGTTGAATGAAGGTAAATGAATAAAAAATGGATGATATAGAAATGCTTTAAATGAGAAAGCATGAATTACAAAATTAGATAGTAATTTGGGATAAATTGAATAGAAATAAGACATATGGTTAATGTTGATCATAAATGGTGGAATTGGTTGATAATATGTTTTGGTTTTAGCATAAAGGGTATTTTTCAATTGTGAGGGAAATTAGAAATGCAATGCATGAGTATTTTGTTAGGTTACAATGTCCATTTTAGTGTTTAGACCATTATCATAAGTATAAAGGATATATGACATGAAAAGCATGTTTCAATGAGTTTAAATTGGTTTAATTATCTAATTGGTGAATTACAAAATGTGGATGTAATTATAGAAGGGTTTGGTATGTATTGATGTGAGAAATTGTGAGATAGAAACGAGGGCGGACGACCACAAGTGAGAGAAACAAAAAAGGGGTTAAATTTGTATGATTTGTGGTCGACCGGTATAGGGGGTGCGGTCGACTGAAAAATGGACAGATTCTAGAGTTTTTAGACTATAGTTATGAGTGGTCGACCATTGCTGAGGGGGCGGTCGACCAGATTTTGTATTTTTTGAATGTTTTCTTAGATTTTTAAACCATTTGTTTACCTAATACATAAACTCTTTGGAGTATGATTTGAGACATAGATAGAACATGTCTAGATAGATGTATGAGACCAATTCATGCATCATTTATGTGTGTTTAATAACTAGATTTGCATGGTTCATTTTACATGCATTACTAGTATGTATTATATGCATTCAGTGTATGCATAGTGAGGATGCCAAATCACACATCATGATATATTTATATGTACAAAACATATTATATGGGGGCATTGTTGGTCATCGAGGAACCCAATATGTCTCGCTAGACTACGTATTGTGTGGGGTATGTAAAGTGGAAAAATAGAAGGGGAGTGTTTGTGTCCCCCTTGGGTTGAGAGTCCCTAGCTGTAACGACTCGGTTTTTATAACCTTTTAAAATGCGTTAAATTTAAAACTTTTATAAAACAACTAAAATCTTTATTAAAACCTTCTTAATTTGAATCAGAGTTCTTTCTAAAAGTCGGACCGTTAAAAACCCATTTCTTAAAACTCGTTATGAAAATCGTTATAAGCGATAGAAAATCATAGTTATAAAATCATTTATCAAAACCATAGCGGAAGAATAAATCATTCATTTAAAGACAATAAATAAACTTGTATTTTATATTATCAAACCCCTTTTTTCTTTTTCCTTTCCTTAGCTTAGTCAGCCACAAGTCTCGCCCGTGCAAATCCTTTATCAACTGCTCATTGATCCGTTCATCATTTTTCTAGTGCATATACATGTACCTACACCATTAGCAACCTGTGAGTCCGAGGCCCAGTAAGAAATGAGCTATGCAGCATGATGTATGCCTCTCTTTAGTTCATTTGGAATGAGTTTGCCCTAAACCAATCTTTTCATTACATTTCATTCTTTCATTTCTTTCATTCATAACTCGTACATCGAGCGGGAGATTGGAGGAACCCATGTGGGATGGTATAGTCTTGATCGGCTTCTAACCTCCTGTGGGTATTTAGTCCCTTTCCCGACGAGGGAGGGGTGTAGCCTAGCTACCAGGCTAGATTCGAACTACCCATCTGCCCCTCAACTCCCCATTTCATCATCATTCATTCATTTCATTTCATTTCTTTTTCTTCACATAATGCATATGAGTACCACCCCAAAGGTGGCACTTCCTACTTGTTTCTATTAGCATGATGCATGTACATGAGAAACATTATCGTGATGCATGTCATTGGAAAGCAGTAATAACCATGATATAAAAGCTTGAAATAAGAAGCAGTAATCACAACCATATATAAAAGTAAGAGACATAAGAGAAAGCTACTAACACCCTATACATGATGATACATTCCAACATGCTTGGTAATTTAAAAAAAGCAGTAACAATACAAACATGCTTGACAGTTTAAACAGAATAATAATCATATGCTAATATCCTAAACATGCTCAGAAATTAAACTAATAACGTGCGATTTGCATAGGCATGATAATTAAAGCAACATGATGGAAACGTAAACAAACAATTAAAGTAAAGACACGGCTAATGGTGTAGGGCCTCCACTGACAAACAACTCTACTCAAATTTCTTACCTCGAGGCTTTAATGCGTATTAGCATTTAGTCTTTATTATTCTTCTCTTCTTTGTACTTGAAGACCCGAGAACAACATTCCATCAATCTCTCCTTCTTCCTCTGATATTTTCTCTCAGCCATTCTCTCTCTCCATTAGCTCACTCGAGAGCTCACCTAGCTCTCAGCTTTCATAGAGCATTTGCCTATCTGATTCTCTAGAGTTGACCCGAGAGCTCCACTCTCGTCCTGATGCCAGAATTGCAGCAGCGGGAGCTCCAATTCGTCCCACAAAATCATCCAATCTGTGCCCTAGCCACAACCCGCGATGCCTTCCCATCCGTTCGCTCACCTGCCGCCGGAGCCTGCCTCATCGCCGCGCAAAAAGCCGTACGCGAGAGCTCTCCCGTCGACCTTCTCTCGCTCCCCTTATAGTTCTCCTTCTCCCTCTCTCTCTCTCTCGCGAAAATGGCCAAGGGCCAGAACGAAATCTCCCCCTTCTTTTTTTTTTCTTCTTTTCCAGACCACTCAATTTGTATGAACCGGTTTGACTAAACTGGTTCAACTCTCCCCATCACCAATTAATCCCTCCTTTCCATTGAATCCAATAATCAAATTTATTTAATCCCCTTACATTGTTAATCCCAAATAATCCAATTTATTCCATAAATCTCATTTCCTCTTATTCTTTTAATTAAAAGAAAACCGAGCCATTCATAATCTTTCGGACTGAGCAGAGCTAACCTGGTTCGATCCATTATTTTCCTTCAGAATTGCGATTTCGGACGAAGGGAGGCATCCGTGCCTTGAGCGCGATTGTCCAAATCTGCCATTCGGACGAAGGAAGGCATCCAAATCCATCGTCCACGTTCGTCTGAAACTATCCAGAAATTGGACAGATTCAAAACCTCAACGTCCGCCATCGTCCGAAATCTCGCATTACAGATGAATTAGGATGCAAAGCGTCATCCCCACTCATCCCAAAATGCGAGGGATGACTGGAGATACATTTTGGATGCGACGCCAAGTCCGTGTGTCGTCCGTGTGCATCCGAAAACTCCAAAATATATTTTTCAATTTTATCCTAATAAATTCCTTGAATTAAAATCTTACGAATATGTCATTGGTAATACCCCTATAATTATCCAATTAATCCAAATAGCCCAATTACTTTCCAATTATTCTTATTAAATTTTGATATAAAAAGTCGGGATATTACACTAGCCCTCCGGAGGTTTTATTATTCATGGACACACATATTGGTGACAATGGCCAGTATAGTGAGGTTTCATGGTCGCGTGCAACTTTACATATGATGGTGTATGATCATTCAGGTTGATAGTCACATAAATGTTGGCATTCATGGATATGTTGACATTCACGTACATTTTAATAAAACGGTACTTGTTAAATATATGATCATTTAATAATAAAATGGAGCATTGCACCAAATTACATTATCAGGGCATCATTGAGAAAAGAGAGTTGTGGTTTGCATTTCATAATTATTGCATAATTATGAGTAATGAGATGACATAGTTAGATGGACTGACATGGTATCTAGGTTATGATCTATTAAATCATAAGCCTAAGCATTGATTTATGCAATATGTTGATGGGTTCCTTCATATAGAGGGACATTGGTGATAGACATTAATGGTAAATGTCTAGATAGTTTGATGTTGAGAAATTCCTTCACATAGAGAGATAATTGTGATAGACATTAATTAGAAATATTTAGATAGTTTGTGAAAGACATTAAATAGAAATGTCTAGATAATATGAGATAGACATTAATTAGAAACGTCTAGAGTTGATTCGACATTAGACATACCTTGTAAATGTGTAGATAGTTTGAAATTATACACACATTAGAGATACTAAATTGGTGAAAGATAAACTATAGAATTATATGAGTGATGGTTTTAGAAATTAGACATTAATTGGAAATGTCTAAATGGTTAAGATGATAGATGAACCAAAATAGAATGTGATCTTTAATACAGGAAATCACATTGGGAAGTTGAAAGATTTATAGAATAAATATTCTATAGAGTTTGATAGTGCTTATTTGGAATAGCACGTGAGGTTTGTGATTGAGGTAATTGGTATACATAAATACATATGAGAATTAGATTGTGCATGAAGCGTAATTGCACATGAGAATTGGGAATGGTAGACTATGGTTATCTAAATCACTAGCCTAAACATTTCAACATATGTACTAAACACTTCTTACATAAAGAAGTGTATCACATAGTTAAGTATTAATTAGAATATCTAAAGATCTAGATAAAACGTAGATCTGAGATGTGTGATCATGAGAGTTGATCAAAAGTTGAACGTTAGAAGTTATGGATTTGAGGACTAATCATGTTGGGCTTAGGACATGGTTAGTTGTGATATTTGTATGGTTTATTGGATCATTAGATTATGATTTTTACTGAGCTCAAAAAGCTCACGGTTCTATATGTTGATGTTTTTCATGAACAGGTAGTAGCAACTCAAAGTCAAAAAAGTAAACGGATATCAGAGTTTGCACGACATAGGCCCAATAGTATGGTTTGAGTTTTTATTTTGATGTATTTAGTTTTAGTTTGGCCTGTGTTTGTTCAATAATTTTGGATACAATTTTGTAAATAATAAGAGTACAACTTTCTTGTTTTATGGATTTTATTTTTATGTGACCTAATTGCGATAGCTCATTGTGAGTGTGTGATAATGTGAGCTTCCACTGTGAGTTGTGAGTTGTGTGATCGTTCTTCAAGTGGAGAACCAGGTTTGAGGCACAGTTCCCGAGGGGATCGGGGGCTGATTCGTGATAGGTTCCTTAGAGCATAATTCATTTCGAGGTGGAGATTGTCAAAATTAAGGGTTTTGAATTCAATTTTTTTTGCTGGGTTGACGAACAATCGCTATAGATCTTCTTTATAGAATTCATGTTAAGGTGGAGATTGTTAGAGTTCGGTGTTACCCAAATTCTATTGGGCCAGGCTGGTGGACCCACATTGTAAATCTCATTTATGCTTTTATTTTCTCTATAAATTCATGTAAGCTAGAGTCGTAAAACTTATGGTTGTATTTCAATATTCAAATAGTAGATTTATCCTCTGCCTGTAGTTTTTTCTCAAAATTCAGTGTCCTGCTTTCATATTTTCTTTTTTCGAATATCATTCGATTTCTAACACTATATACCAAATTTTTGTTGCTTTTTGGATCTGATATTTTCTTGAAAATAGTGATTTTGGGCAATATATTTTGTTTTTTTGCTATTTGACTTGGTTTGGGAGATATATTTCTTTGAAATTTTGATACTTCACATTTGTATCGAAGTTCAATGTTTTTGTTATGTTAGGATAACAAAAGTAAATTTGTCAAATGTTTGACTGAGAGATTTGTTATGGGTTTGGATGACGTTTTGTTGGATCCTTAGAAGATTTCATCATCTTAATTTAAGTGTTTCTTAAAATTGGTCAGCAAGAACTATTAAGTTCACTCTTAAATAATTTTAAAGGTTAGTGATATGTTTTTTTGTTGGGTTTATAGAATTGTACTATAGATATTTTTCAGAGTTCTATGAAAGTGGAAGTTTTTTTTGAAGATTTGAAAATTTGTTCATTGCATTAGAAATTAGGTTAAGGTAGAGATTGTTAGAGTTTAATATCTTAAATTCTTTTTGGGTCAAGTTGAGAATCATGTGTTATATATCTCTTTTATGAAATTCGTGTCAAGATGGAGAGTGACCCAAATTCTTTTAAGTCACGGGCCAAATGGCCCACCCACATTACAATCTTATTTAGAGTTTTCTTTTTCTATATAAATTCATATAAGCTTAAGTTACAAAACTCTCAATTATACTTTGGTCTTCAATGAAATTTTCATCTATCCATTTTTTTCCTTTTAAGATTTTTCATATTAAATCATACTGTCCCAATTTCATATTTTTCTTTTTCATTTTGTATTTGATTTTTTAAGAGGTAATTTGATAGAAGAAAAAATAGAAACATAGAACTCAAATCATTCTCGTGTTTGACTTTGGTATGGCCCAAATTCTAGTTGGGGCGGGTCAAACCCATATCCAATATAAGGGGTTTTCATATTACTCTATATATTGTTACTTGTGGCACAAAACTCTAAAGTACCTTGATTTGATCATTATGAATTTTTCCTGTGCTCGTGGTTTTTTCCCGAAAAGGTTTTCCAAATAAATTTCAGTGTCTTTATTTCAGTGTATTTTTCATTTTTGATTTGTGTTTGATTTTCAATAATTGATATTAGAGCAAAGTTGAAAATTTCTAGTTCTCAGATTGAACAAATCTTTGGGGTTTGCAATTTTTGTGAAAAAAATGCAATTTTAGGAAAAAAAATTAAAAAACATTATTTTGAATATTCTTCTTCGATAAAAGAAAATTAGGAACCATAATATGAGATTAGGGAAGAGTTGATGTAAAATCTGAGGTTTTTTTTTTATAATTTTAAATTTCCATGTGTAAATTTTTCACAAAATTTTTGGTCAAGTGTTGAAAAGTTGACATGTTTTCTCGCGTAGTAGCCACATATGATTTTTGGTCAAAATGGTCAAATAGAGTTTTTTCGAGTGGTAATTTAATTGTGAAAATATTTTTGATAAATTAATTTGTCTAAAGAATTATTTTTTATTAGTGTTTGAACTAGTTGAATTTTAAATTGGAATTTGAATTAGAGTTATATAATATATAAATTTTAAATTATGTATTATATATATATATTAAAGGTAGAAGAAACACTAAGGAGAAAAACTCTTTCCTATTGTCGGCCAAGAGGGAGAGACACGAGAAACTCTCGTCGTTTCTCCATCAATTAGTGTTCACTTCGTCGTGTAGTTCGTCTTTCGTGAAGACGTTTTGTGGGTATGTTTATTTTTGATCCCGTTTTTTCGTTTTGAAGTTAAAATTTTGATTGGCTTCGGATTCGGGGTTAAAAACTCAAATTTGAGGGAAATTTCTAGTTCATATTGGTAAATTTGGAGTTTATGCAAGGTTATTTGTCGATAGAAGTAAAAAAATTAGGCAAAACATGCCGAAAACAGGCATTTTTAGGTGAAATTAACACTGGTCGACCACAAATCGACCAGTAACTAAATTGGTCGACCAGTGAAGATTTGGTCGACCAGAAGTCGACCGATGGGCAAAACTGGTCAACCATAAATGGGGAATTTGTCCTTGTTTTGTCACATTGAGCTGTTTATGCGTTGGTTGAGTTCCTAGACTTGACATAGAACCTTTCCACCGATTCCTTGTGACTCGTTGTTGGAAAATTCTTGTCTTTTGGCGAGGTTTTAGGCTCGATCGGTTTATGGATTTCAAGTAGGTTTTCTGCTAAAGTCATGCCCGATTGACTTTAGATGAGTCCTATTGACTGTTGAATCTTAGATGGTTGCGGACGTGTTGTATCAATAGTTGTAAGGTTTCGGTTGACCATCGATGTGTCTCGTCGACACTAAATGGTCCCGATTGACCGTTGTTGGGTTTTATCGAAGCTGCGAGGTCTCGGTTGAGCTTCACTTTGCCTCGACGACTGTTGGATGGTCTCGGTTGGCTACGGTGATGCCTTGTCATCCATGGTTGGGTTTGAATGACTTCAGTTATGTCTTCTCGACGACTGAGTGGATTAGGTAGAGCGTGTCATGTTTCATCTTCAGTAACTATGTCCTATCAACCTGTGGGACTTTTTGGTTGTCTGTTAAGTGTTGGGTCGACCATTCTTATGTTTTGATCGAACGCATTGCTTGTTTCTTGGGGTTGGGTTTGGCGAACCCCGTTCGGCTTCACCAGCCATACCCCAGTCTCGGTTTAGGGTTTTGTTTCGGTCTAAGACTCTTGGGGGCATTCCTAGATTTGATTTTTGGTTTGGGACTTATAGTTATCCCTAGAGACCGTCTTGGGTTTCTAGTCTTGTTTGAGACTTATATGTTTCCCACGTGTGATTGTTGGGATATTGACATCGGCCTTTTTATAGGTTCTGGAGATGTCAGTGGTGCGACCCTTACTTCCGATAGAGCGTGGAGTTGGTTGGTCGATAAGCGTGTCATGGTGGCCTATGAGGTAGGGATTTTTATACTTTCTTCACTGCATCGCATCATGTTTTCAAAACTGATATTTTGTGGAATACCACACTTGAAAACCCGATGGGAACTATTTCGATAGCACTTTTGTTTTACGTATATGTATGTTTTCTCACGTTTTTTTTATCGTACATGGTATACTGTTTGATATTCTGTGCACCTATATGTTGAGTTGATATTCTATACATATATGATGGGATGATGAATCTTATTAATGCTTTAGGCACTTTGGCACTAAAGCATCACAAGGCTATTCCGTGCAATCTTCTACTACGAGAAGATTGATTGTTTGTACGTGCGAAAGGGCGATAGGGCATTGGTGACATGTCCTCGGGTTTCAAGCCCCATAAGTCGAAATGGAGATAGGACGGTGATGACGCGTCCTTGGGTTTCGAGCCCCAGAACTTGGCCAGGGTGTTTAGTTACACGAATTGAAGGTTGTCAGTGTAACGCCCCATAACGTTAAACTTTTTTTTTTATGCGTTCATAGAAAACTGGATCCTTTATAAAATCATACGAAGAAAGTCTTTATGAAAACCACTTTTGAAATCAGAGTTTAGTAAAACTTAACCTTTATTAATTAATTTTTCATATTTCGTTAATCCATGCAGTGGAAGTCTTTAAGAAATTCATTTAGGAACTAAACGTAACAAAACTCATCTTTTTAAAATGTTCCAAAAACATTTATAACTATTTCCTTTTAATTCTAATAGAAATAAATCTTAACAAACATTTATATCATTGAAATTCATCCACTCTTTCCCAACAATCTTAGAAGATTAATAGTCATTCTCAGTACCGTGACATGAACTAATGTATATAAACAGTGGCAAATAATCACATCAGACTACTAAAAAAAACAAGCATATATATCATTCCTTCTACAGATTATAACAGTGGTCAATAACATAAACCGAAACTTCTCATGTACAGATAACACTTCAGAAGTTTTCAATAATTAGACAGGAGTAGAATCCCTTTAAATTTCTATTTAGTTTCTAATTACCGATTCAAATGCAAACTCCTCAATCAATCTGCCAAATAGTACCGAAGAGTGAAAATAGTACCCATTTACCAAAATAATTATCCAACCCATTTTAACAACTGTAAAGTCCTTGTGATGTAAGCCTATCGCCCATATATTATATTCCCTTACCTGGAATTTGATGCTGACAAAAAATCTCTAAGGCAAGCCGATCACAAGACTCCCTTCAAATTCCCTGAAAATCACCCGAGGAGAATGTTTCCACAACACTCGACCGAGGAGGGCAAAAACTTCGACAACCGGCCGAAGATAGCAGAAAAGAGACAAGTTTCAACTCTTCAGCCATTCACTTCAAATACTCACCTGATCATGGGAACTCCACAATAGGAACTCCAGCTTGCAGTTCCTCGCGGTCAGTTGAGAGAGAGTGGGAACGAGGGTCGATTTTAGTGACCATGACAAAAGGAGTGAGATAGCAGTCGCCCGATGTGTCATCCAGCGGCTGACAATCAAACCCCTAAAATGACATCCGATGCCGTTTCCCCCTTTCCCATTTTAATTCTGAATTTATTTTTTTATTTGATTTTATAAATCTCTAAATTCATTTATCCACTTTCCTAATTAACACACATATATACACTCTTGAATATTGTAAGTATAATATATACCATGTGACACCAAAGGTTCATTTCATTATAATAAAATCATTTCAATACATCACTAAAATCAAAGAACGAAAACTTCGGGTGTCACAGTCAGTCACTAGGTTTTGCTTATCCTAGTACCGTTCCATTTGATAGGTGGCGTGACGGCTCGTAGCTCCGCTCATTAGCAACTCTCGCCAATTTGGAACCTATTGGTATGTGAGTTGAGAAGCAATCCATCGCGAGCAACCTTATTTGTTACTTTGATTATACAGATTGTATCGACATTAAGCTATGTCTCGTCAACATATTCAAGTGATTATACGAGTCTTGTCGGCGATGAACTTTAGCCCTTTGGCAACTCGGGAGACGTGTTGGATCTTCGAATCGCCGTTGTTTGTTTTCCTTTGTCTTACGAGATGTTGCTCTCGACAGGTGCCCACCTTTCTGTGGTGTCTGCCGGATGAGTCCTTATGTGACCATCCCTTTTCATTGATGACGTTTTAGTGTAGAAAACGATGTTGGCATATTTTGCAATATAGATGTCTATTTATATAGTGAATTTTGTTGAAGCCACATCGAGGGCCATGGGCTGGTTTAGTAAAGTGATAAAGAGGTTTTTAAATGATTTAAATCCATGTACGGTAAATGAGAAGCATGAAAATGGTTTTCAAAAGAGACGAGAAAACAGTTTTTAGCATGCATTGCATTTAGTATCGATTTCCCTACTGATTTTGTCACTCACCCCTTAGACTCTATTTTTCTTAGGTTAAGGTGTATGTTTGGTGCATGGGATCTGGATGTGTCGTCGTGGGGTGTTGCTGATACCCCTCTGGTGGCTGTATTGATCTTCTCTTGGAAGGGTGGAGGTTCCTCAGTCCAAGTCCCTTCGTCTTTTGTATGTTTGGGATTTGTTAGATTGTTTGGTGTTGTTTGATTTAATTCATACACAATACGTTTCTTTATTTATATTATCATATCTTTAGTTGATCACTTTGTGGACCTCAACCCATGCGATTTGAGTTTGGGCTTAAATTCATATTAAGACTTCCACTTCTTTTATGCATTGGGTTGGGTAATCGGGTCCTCTACGAGGATTGTGTCTTCTAACCCGGTAGTTCTGTTAGGCCCACCTCTGGGTCACGACAGTTGATGTCGTTGTCAATTGAAGACAGAGAGAGGAGAGAGACTCATGTCTAGCTATTGTCCAATATTGCTTAGGCACCATCGAGGGAGAACATCCATCTTCAAATAGTCTCTAGTCATTATTCCTTCCTTTGCTGGTGATGTCATCTTTCTGAACAAAGGAACCCGATTCAACGAAAAGCATTGAGCTTTTGCGATTTGTTGCTTCTCGATTCACTTCTCGCAGAGAAATTGTCAAATTTTTTTAGGGAATCTTCTGCCACTACACAAGTTGTCGCTCCAATCTACCTTAAACCAGAAAATGCCCATCTCCGATCTACCAAGATTGCTATTTTATGCACAGATTGTTTGTCATTGACTGCCTAGTTTTTTGCTCGCCTTTTTTTGTCTAGAAATTTTTTTAGGTGTTTGGATTATATTGTGTTGTTGTAGCTAGTGCTGTTTAAAGTATTGTTTTTTTGGGAAATTTTGATTTCTGTGATTCAAAACGATGTTTTGAATATTGTGTATTTATAGAATTTCTAAAATTTTTGGGATTCAAACTTTGATTAAGATATTTTATCAGATATTTTCATAAATTCTAAAATTTTTGAGGAGATGGCTTGGATGAGATATAATATTTTGATGTTGGATCAGAACACAAGATTCCTGTTACGGCAAGTGAAGATGCAAGATGTGTTCACATAGATGGAATTAAACAACGTGTTGTTTGGACTTGATAAAATGCCTACGTCTTGGACTAAAGAGGAGAAAATTTGAAAGGATAAAAAAACCTTATCTTTGATACGTCTGCATTTGTGAAATAAGATTTTGCAGGACATTTTGAATGAGAAAAATGACACTGAATTATGGTTAAAATTGAAGCCGTTATGAATGAAAAAAAACTCTAACTAACAATTGCATTTAAATCAATGACTTTATTCTCATCAGTTAATGAATTGAGCTTTTATTACAAAACACTTGACTGCATTCAAATAATTAGCTTTGGATTTGGAAACTATGAGATGCAAGTATGATGAGGAGGATTTAAGGTTGATTCTACTTTGCTAATTGTCTACTCCATAGGGTGCTTTAAGAATATGATCTTATATAGTAAGGAAAGTCTAACTCTATAAGAAGTTTTTGATGCCTTTTTATAAGAGGAAAAGATGAAGCAGATTATTGTTGGATTTAAGTCTCGAGGAGAAGGACTTGTTGTTCGGGGTAGAATAAGAGAGTCAAACAACACTAGTAGTGATGATGTTCAGGGTTTGAAGGGCAGATCAAAGTTAAAGAATAGTGATAGAACCTATTACTTTGTAACACCTGGAATTTTATCGTATTAATTATAAAGTTATGCTATGGTGATGTTCAATAATTGTGTATTAATGTGATTGAATTGTAGTTGTACAAGTAGTTTATTGTTATGGACTGATTGATGTTAAAGGAAGGATAGAGATTAAATGTACAAGGATGTAGTTAAATTGCTCTCAGATGAATTTGCAATCGACTGAGGTATGAATTAGCGGTTGAAAAATATAAGGTAACTAAGAGTATCCATGGCAATGTTGGGATCTGCAAAAGCACGGAAGGGTGCATACGTCCAAATGCATGTCCAAAACTTGGACTTGCTCTTGAATCATATTGTGGCCAATTGGCGTTGAGTGTGTAGTCGACTGATACAAAGTGTCGAGTAGATTGTCTCGGGTAGGTTTGCGGTCAACCGGACATTAGGATCACAGTTGTCCACAACTGATGTGTAGACTACTTTCCACAGTGGATATGTAGCATTCGCGAATGGGTTGGTGTCTGCGGTGGATATCTGATATTGAATTTCCTTGAAAAATTATGATGCGGTCAACCAAGAAGTAAGTAGCAGTCGACTGATACAAGGCAAGTATAAAAAATGTAGAAGCTCAGGTTATAGCACGATCAATAGAAGAACAAGTGGCAGTCGACTAGAAGGCGAAGAGTCACTTGTAAATAAGATTAAGTGCCACATTTTAAGGGGTGTGCGATGCAATTATTCTAACCCTAAGTGATTTGACAATAATAAAATAAAGCAATAACAAATATAAAGAGATAGGGATAGAAAGTTGACACCGTGTTGTTCACGCAGTTCGGTAACCCCGACCTACGTCCGCGCTCTAAGTGTTCTACTTAGAGATCCTTAATTGCCCAATCTCCTCGATTGTAATATTTGACTTCACGGGTGTCAAACAAACCGTTATAATTGACTCTTCACAGGCCGTCACCCTTTACTTGACTAATTCGTAGGGCATCACCCTTCACTTGACTAATTCGTAGGGCGTCACCCTTTTCGTTTGAGTACAATGCGGAATGAAGATTACAAACTAAATCCTAACTCTCCCAAATGTAAAAGTCAAGTTAGAGATAAGGAGAGTTAGGTTACAAGCTCAATAAGTGTTTTGGAATTGAGGATAAAAATTGGCAGGGTTTCGTCTCAATTCTCAGTTCATTGCATTAAGCCTCAGAGTGTCTTATATTTATAGACATTAAGAAATTGGTCGACCAACTACTTTCTGGTCGACTGATTCTGATCGTTGGAAGCTAGTCATTGTGTTGTCTAGCATTTTCGGTCGACCACTTGCTCGATCGCTACCTCGACCGCAAATTTGATGGGCAATCTGTAATATGTTGCGGTCGACCATTTTCTTCTTGCTCGACCACATCATCGACATCAAAACTAGGAGGCAATCTGTCTTTAAAATCAGTTGACCAAATCTTCGCTGCTCGACCGCTTCCTTGACCTCAAAACCTGGGAGCAATCTGTATATGTTGCGATTGATCAACAGGTCGACTAGTTCCTTTGTGTGGGCAGTTTTTGGTCGACCTCCTCTGTTGTTTACTCAACCTCTTGCCTACCGTTTGCCATCCTTGATATTTCTAAGTCCCAATATGATACATATTCACTATATGGACTTAGATAAACATGTTAGCACAACTTAATACTCGTATTAAGTGTATTTTCAATGAAGATAAATATAAATATAATGATTAAACAATTAAGCACAAACAATCAATAAACAACTTATAATTGTAATTAAAACAATCATCATCAAAACAATTAAGCCTAATGACACTTAGGCTAACAGAAACATACTAACTAAGCATGGATGTTGCTAATAATCGTGACACTTAAACACCAAGAGAATACACCTCATCCTTACGGTTTGATATGTTAAGAAAAGTTGTCTTTTGTGTTGAAAAACTTCAACCATGAGAAGTCCACTTGAAGATCAAGAAACTCTCAAGAACAATTACTCTCTTTCTCTCTCTCTCTCTCTCTACTCTCTCAAGGCAAGATGAGTTTCTTTAAAGTTTAAAGGAATTTCAAGAGTTTAGTTAGATTTATAAGTTAAAAATAGTGGATGACATAAAATTGGTAAAACTGTGCAATTTTGGTATTTGGAAGTTAATAGTCATGTTAATGAATTTCAAATTCAAAACCTTTCTACTATGTTATATTAAATATCTCAAGAAAAAGATATACTCTAGAATTGATGGAATTGGTTAATTATATCTCAAGTTATGAATTTTTGAAGTTGAATGAAAACAGTGAAGATAAAACTAGAAACTAGTGTATATTGGATTAAGTTTTGATGTGTTTTATTTTAAGTATGCACAAGGAATTATTCAAGCCGATTTGTTATATAAATATGCACTCAATGGTTAAGTTTGAGTTTTGAAATTAAGGAATTTGGTTGTGTATATTAAAGGTTATGCACATTTTAAATTTCAAATATTTGAATAGACACTAATGTCAACATGTTTTAGGTGTTTCAACTCAAGGAATACTTTATTAGATTTGGGGTAACTTTTGCTAAAGCCACAAGGTAAGAGATATTTGTATGTTTTTGGTCACTTAAGCCTACATCACATGATATTAGGGTAAAATAGTGATATTGTTTGACATGTTGTGTTATATGAGGATAGTTTTATAATTGATTTGTATTTTTTATGCTATCATCGTGACTATTATGTTACGAGATATATGAGGATAGTATTGATCCCTAAAAAAAATAAAATGTTGATTATTTAATGTTTGACCTGTTATGATAGATTAAGAAATTTGATATGTTGTCATGATATAGGAACTTGAGAATATAAATCGCATAGCATGTTCATATGCACTCTACATGCATCATGAAAATGTTTTCTAACAAAGGACAGAAAATAATTTCATTACATATGTTTTTGACCGATAAATTGAAAGCAGACTGAATAAATATAAATAGGCGCTGTGTGGGCGGGATTAGAGTTGGTTGCCCTAAATTGTTCAAGAGGTGTCACTCTCCCTTTTTACACCTTAGCGCCTAGATGGGTAAGTGAAAGTAAAGTAAAACTGGAACTAACTAAATAAACATAAATAGATGCTGCGAATTGGGTTAGAGTTGGCTGCCCTAAATGGGTCAAGAGGTGTCACTCTCCCTTTTCCACCCCAGCGGCTGTACTGTATATCAAAACCAAAGAAAGATTGAAATAGAAAAGATATGTTTTACAAAGTTGCATAATATGAACATATCATGGGTATATCTTTTGCTGAGCATTAGGCTCATAGATAAATATTGTGATATAGGTGAGGACTAAAACCTAGATAAAGGACGCATGGATTGTTGTCAGGGAGGCCACAGTTGATGGAGCATGGCTGTGTTAAGCACTTGTATTGTTCTGTGATTTGACCGGTGGGTTATGGTTCAAGATAGTATGTTTTGTATAAAATATTTTGAAACAGATTTATGTAATATTGAAATGTTTGTTTTATGATGATGTTTGATAAAACATGCTTCATACTCATGAAAAAGAAATGAATGGACCTTTTATATTATAAAGAAAAGTCTTCGGATGCACTAAGAGTTCAAAATCAAGTTAATCAAGTCTTAGAAAAAAAAGTTTAAGAAAAATGGGGCATTACATACTTTTATCAGAAGAAGGGACACATTAAATCTGAGTACCAAAAGTTGTAGAATGAAATTAAGAGAGTTGCTGAAAAGGGAAAATAACTAATGATATCCGGTGAAGTTGTTGTTGCAAAAGAAGAAGACCATGGTAATGGAAATCTTCTAATTGTGTCAGAGGAAAACTCAAAGTAAAACAAGTATTGGATTCTAGATTCAGCTTGTTTGTTTAATATCTGTTACAATCAAAATTAGTTTTCAACATATGAGACCATTTTGAAAGGTGCTATGTTGATAACAAATATCATACCTTGTAAATGTAGCTGGTATTGATATCTTCATAATCAAAATATTTGAAGTTGTGAGGATATTGGGTAATGTGCAACATGTTCTTGATTTGAAGAAGAAACTAATCTCGTTCTGTAATGCCCATTTTATAGAAAGCTTATTTTGGGGTAAAGCTTGAAAGATGTACATATATATACATATTTTTGACATTTCTATATTTTCAATTTAAAAAAAAATCATTATCGTCATTAAACTTGACTTAAAAGCCATTCATAATAAAACCATACTGGATAGAAATACTTGCAACGGAAAAACCTTTCATTTAAATCACTGTGTAATTCTTGTCAAGTCACAAGTATAAAAAGTCCCTTACAATATATATGAAAGATCCTTCATTTGACATGAAAAGTCATATACCAAAACAATTTTTTTTTCTTACGCAAGTCATCACAAAAGTTGGTAGATGCTCTGAACCGTAAACCATGGAAAGTGACCAACAACTGCCAAGTCCCCTTTATGGTGAGCTTCCAACGCCTGTACTTCATCCAAGGTAAATGCCACCATTTCTTCCTCACCTACAATGCAAGGTTCATCTATAAGTCTAAGACTTAGCAAGTAATGCATGAGATCGTGAACTTGACATCTTGTGACAATATTTCATCTTTCCTCTTTCTTTCTTGTCTTTCATTTTTCTTCACTTTTTAGATATGAGTAAGCTCAGTAGTGGAACACACACCACATTTCTCTGCCCTTTTTAGGAAAGTGTCCGGCCTTTGTGAAGATAGACTCCTCCCTTTTTGGGAGTCCTCCATTAGCTGCCGCGCACTTAATGCATAGCGACCTAGCAGCCCTTGTGCCAGTCAACCTCGGGTTGCAGTGGAAGCAAGTTAAGGGCTAGTGTCCCACTAGTCCACCCTTTTGGGACAGCCTATTCTCAGTTACCATTTACGTATATTTTATCCTCATTTCTTCTTTTAGCTTTCTTAAATGTAGACTCTTGCATGAACAAACAACATAATGCAGCATAAACATTTTTCCACATCAATAAACCATCTATACCATGTGTAATAAAATGTCAAACAACAGTAACAACAAATCATCAAGGCTTTCTTCATCATGAACAAAGCCATCTAGTATTTACAACAAAACCTCCTCCTACGCAATGGTTAAAGAAAGACGGCAACAAGATTCTCCAATGATAGAACATCATCAAACATAAACTATAAATTCAAGTCTCATCATCATAGGTACAAGGAACACAACAGTACATTCACAGTGTAAATCCCAATCCACATTATACCATATAACCTATAAAATATCCTAGCCCTTTTTTCGTCTCTTCCTCGGTTAACACAATAAAACAATACAGGAAACAAAATCTCATCCTCGAGAACTCCAACAGTAAACCATGAGCATAGAACTAACACAAACATATTGTGTAGCCTCAAGCCATCAATAAAGTAGAGAGTATCACTAGAATACAATAATAGGGACAAGTCCTTGGGTCATCCATGAAGAAGCAGAGAATATAGAACACACTCCTTCAATAGAGTACATAACCTCATATCATCCATAAAATACAACGGGTATAAAATAAACCCAACTAACAGAGCATAAGTTCTCAACAATGTCTATCAAAGCAGTAAACAAAATAGAAAATAAAACCCAATCAACAAAGCATAAATCCTCAACAGTGTCTATCAAGTAGTAAACGAAACAGAGAACCAAAACTTAATCAACATAGCATAAGTCCTCAACAATGTCTATCAAAGCAGTAACCGAAACAAAGAACAAAACTCAATCAATAGAGTATAAATCGTCAACAATGTCTATCAAACAGTAAACAAAATAGAGAACAACACCCGCCTAACACCTTGCATTGTAGGCCGAGAGGCCAAAAAACATTTAGCATTACTTACCTCTAAACGTCGTGGAAGAAGATTTCCCAATCAAGTCGCTTTCCTCTCTCATCTAAGAAGGCCCTGTTCCCTTCGAATATTCGCAGGTGGGTTACCACATTGCCTGCTATGAACCCCCCTTCTACTTCCTAAAATTTTTTGCCTTTTATATCCTCTGTTAGGGTGCTGCCAAATCACAGTTCGCGAGAGCGTTAGCTCCCATGGACTGGTACGCTCTCATGATTTGCCCCGCGGTTCATTAGGTCAAACGACAATGTTCCTACTCGACCTCACCCAATGACGTCATCCCACTATTCACATGGCCACGCCCCTCTCTGTGAGGAAAATTCCTTGCCACAGAAGTTGCTTCTCCACCCACTGATGGTCAAGGTTCTCCATTTGTCCAATCCCTAAACATTTCCTCTTTCTACTCTAACCTATTTCTCGCACAATGCCAATAACCCACATATCCCATATATGCTCCTAAAAAATTCTTGTATTTTTGACCCAAGGTTCTCATTCCAGAATTCACCAAAAAATACAACAATCGCAACATAAATTCCAAAAATATCCATATTCGATTATTCAATCTCAACAATAATATAACAAGCTATAATACAAACATTCATCCTAAATTATCAAAATTTGACTTTCACGATAAAATTCTTCATTCATAAACTAATTGCATCATACTATTATCAATAATATAAGTTATTCCTCCACAATAAATTTAACATGCACGTCTAATAAAATTTTCGGTCATTACACATTCAGTACTCTAAATCAAAAGGATACAAGTCAGCGCTGTAGGTGAGAGTTGTGAAGATTAGTAAATGTGCTCTCGTTATGTTGAAGGGACACAAGAAGTTTGCAAATTTGTAAGTGTTATAGGGTAACGGGTAATAATGTTGCTAAATTTGTGAATTCACCTTCTAAAGAATTGATTGAGAATACTTAAAAGAAGTCAAGTTTGTAGGTGAAGTTCAAGTTGTAGTCTAAATCTACATAAGAGCTTATATGTTAGCTTATTATAGATGATTTGGGTGATGAAGTCATCACATCATCATCAGTTTCAGTTTCATGTCAGAGTGGTATCGTTAAATGCAGATCCAAGAGGAAGGTCAAAGCTCCACAATGATATAGTGAAATTAGTTCAATGGGTTATGTGTTGAATGTGTTCAAAAGAAGTGTTTCTAATGGGGAGTCTTCAATATATTCACATGCAATTCGTTATGACAACTCTGATAGCTCGGTGATACAATAGTAGAGGAGATGTGATTTCTTTTTTAGTGTGCCTCTCAAATTTAAACAATGTTTAAACTTGATAGATATTGGATGCTAAGTGTAACGACCCCAAAATTTTATTTCCTTAAATTTCAAATCCTAAATTTTTTCCCAATCGATTGAAAAGTTAAGTTTGATTAGATCGTTATAAACTCTGATTTAAAATACGTGAAATCTCCAAAACATCAAAATCATTTATTAAGCGAAAAAATCTTATAATTATTAGGAAGTGTCTATGTAATTTATTTTTAGTTAATCATTAAATAACTTCATTTAATAAAGTACAACTATCAACAACACAGTTAAAATACTTAACAGAGTTAAACATTTATTTTCTAACAAAATAAAATACGAAACATGTATCAAAACTTTATTAATTAAAATATTAAAACATAATTTATTCATCTACTAACAAACTTAAATATGTAGTATATTTTAAATGTTAAAATACCAAATAGAGTTTATTTATTAAAAATGATATTAAAACAAAATAGCAAATTATATTTATTCTCTTGACACGACTACACCCTCTTCTATATGCTCTCTCGCTTTTAAAAGATTCTCGATTAACTTCAGTTATTTCTCAGATAAAAATTCACTTGTATCGCAAAACTAGTAATGAGAAACAATCTCAGTAAGCAAAACAAGTGCATATATGAATTAACTGCATATATTACCAAGTTTCATGCTTTAACAGTTATCAACTGATTGGAACTCATTTTTCAACCTTACCATGTGTTTAGGCTTTAAAAAAATCATTGGTTTCTTACCCTCATAAGGTTTCATCAACCATCGCATATTTACCATGCGTTTCGGCTTTCAAATAAACAGCGGTTTCTCACCTTTATAAGGTTGCATTAGTCATCTCATATCATGTTTTCCATCAATTTCATCATATTCATGTATTCATACTCGCATACATTATGTCTTACAAATTTTATCTTTCTAATTTCTTATGTCAATATCTAACTATGTGTGTCCAAGTAAAATATCACAATTAAATAATAACAAAAGAATAAAGAAAATAATTCAAATATACATTTTGTGATGATATGGCCTATGGCCAAAACATTGGAAAACTAGTATTTTACTTACATGTATTATGAGGGAGTAGGGTTTTAGGGATTTTCCAAGTATTCAAATAACTTTCTTTGCCTAAATAAATTTTGGTTAAATTCCCACTCAGGTGTCAAAAGAAAATCCATTTTTGAAAGATATAGTTATGGAATCCTTACTGATAAAATTCTAGCTTGACTAAAGTTGAGTTCATATCAACTTGGACGGTCTGAAAGAAATCTTGTTCAATAGGGTCAAGTCTGATTTGGTTGGATTGGTTTGGTTTGGTTTGGCTAGGTTGGGACAGTATGCGATCGTCAGAAATTGAGCGTGAAAAATTCGGCAATGTAAACATTTCTCCAATTGATTAATAAGTTTCATAGAGCTAGAGAGAGAGAGTATTGTTTTTATGTGAGTTTTCCTTCACGGTGAACCTTAATTTATAGGGAGAGGTCCTTAGTTTTTTTTTTCTTTTAAAGGATTAGTGAGTTAAAGTTAAGGCTAAATTCAATATTGTTTTAAGAAGTGATTTATTTTCTTAGGCCAGAGATTGAAATAAATCCTTGATTTAGAGTTGATTATTTTCCCCAAATCAAGAATTGGGAAATAATTTCTCTAATTATGGCTTGATGAGTTTTTAATTTGGGAAGATTGATTGACTCCTAAATTTGCATAATTGAGAATAAAATTTGTCATTTAATTTAATAAAATTTGCATATCTTGTAGAATTCCAAAAATAACTCTTTAGTTTTATTTTACATTATTCAAGAAGATTTAATAGGATTCTATCCTAATTCATAATTTTAAAAGACATTTAAAAATTTGAAGATGTAACAGTAAAATCCAATGAGATTTTAATAAATTTGAAAGTTTCATCTACCCTTAATTGAAAATTTAGTTAATTTTGTTAGATTTTATGATATTTTAGAAGATTTAAATTTTGACTATCATAATAAATATTGAGATTTTATCTCAATTCAAAATTTAACTTCATTTTAAAAATTTGAAGATGTTACATTTGAGTTAGCCCTGAAGGGGTCAATGTGGAAGAGAATGTTATTTTTTGTTGGAGTTTTGCAGATTTGTTTCCTTGCACTAGAATTTATTTGAAGATGGAGATTGTTATAGTTTAGTATCCCAGATTTGTTTTGGGGTGGGCCAAAAGCTTGTATTTTGGATATCTCAAATGAAATTTATGTCATGGTAGAAATTGTTAGAGTTGGGTGTGACCCGAAGTTTAGTTGGGTCAAGTCAGGCTCATATTCAATATTAGGGTTTTTACGTTAATATATAGATTGTTGCTTGAGTCGTAAAATTCAATTGTATCTTGATTTGATCATAATGAATTTTTCCTATACCCGTGGTGTTTTTTCAAAAGAGTTTTCTACGTAAATTTCGGTGTTCCATTTCCGCATTTTCTTTTTTGTTTTGTGTTCGTTTTTCAACAATAAGAGATTTTACAACTTAAGTTTAAAGAACAAAAGGAAAATTAACCATTATCCAAAAAAATTGGCTAATAAATTGAAAATTTGAACTTTCAAATAAGAACCGGAGTACAATGTAAAAACAAGATAGACATAATAAATTAAATTCCATAGATGAATTTATTTCTAGCAATTTTGGTGGGATTGCAATAAAAAAAATATTGTAATATTGTTTTCCAAAAATATACACATTCAGGAATTCGTCCCATTTCAAGTATTTAGATGTTTCCTGTTTTTGTGGAAAATTAATAAAATAAACCCTATTTTTCATGATCAACAAGAAGTTAAATTCTATAGAAAATTTATGAACAATTAAAACTTTGAACTATGAAAAAAAATGACGCCGACCTTGCAATTACGTTTCCTATCAAACGGATACGTTTAAGGCAGCAACAACACGCAAGGGACGTCTGTCCTGCTCGTTGGATCGAGAGATGGACGTCTCTCTATCGGAATATACGCTGATGATGGATTTAGGGCATCTCCCAAATACAGACGTCCTTCGACCAAAGACAGACGTCTGTTTCGGCCTGAGCGACGTAGACTTGAGTCGAGGAACGTCAATTGTGAGACTAGGGACGTCTGTTTTGGGACGAAAGACGTCTGTTATTAGTTGAGAGACGTCCGTTGTAAATTAAGGGATGTTCATTATTGCTGCCTTGATAGGAAATATGACTGCGAGGTCAGCATATATCTTTTTCTATAGTTTAAGATTTTAGTTTTTTGTAAATTTTTTATAAGTATTACAGTGTTACTTATCTTAAATTATTGGGTATATGGTATTAACTTTTTTTTTTTTAAGAAAAGAAATTTTGATGACTTGAGGAAACGTGAAGCATAGGCAGATGGCAGTACAGCTCATTGCGTGCCACGCAATAACTCCAAATTTCAAAGGACTCAAGACGGTAAGAAATGGGGACTCAACTGATATTTTACGGAACCACAAAGGGCAAGAGCATTTAGAGAAAGAACACTTGTTTTTTATTTTTATTTTATTTTTAAGATTATGAATGAGGACATCCAACTATAGGGGTTTTTAGTAAAAAAACAATTATATTTTAATTTTTAATATAGAAATATGGCTTCCTTTTTTTTTTATTATCAATAAGAAAATTTCTATAAAAAAATTAAAGTAATATTTGTATTTGTATGTTTACACAAGCTCAACAAATTATCCCTACAGCCAAGGCTTTGAACTTGTAAGCAACGAAATAATTTCTTTGAAAAATACAATTCTCGTATTGTAATAAATGCTGGAGAGAACAGAGTAGATGTTTAAAATAATATTAAAAAATAGGATTGTAAAATAAAAAAATGAATTTTGTAGCGATAAATACAAATAAATTTGTATTTTTTTTCTTAAGTTTCTTTTTTTTGGTATTAGGAATAGGATGATTACTTCAAGTAAAGAAATTCATTTATTCTTTTCTTCACTTCCAATTAAGTAATTTAAAATTTTCATCAAATCCAAGGTTTTTTTTTTTTAATATTTGCTTGTAAATGTTTTGAATTTTAATTTCTTAATCCATATTTTTTTAACTAGATGTAAATTTAAATCTAAAAATAAAAATAAGAATATCCATTATCCTATTGCTTATATTCTTTTTTATGATATTTATTTTTGGGTTTTAACAAAAAAAATTTATAAATTATGGAATTTGTGACAAACTAAACTTTAAACTAATTTTACTAACAAATAAAACCCTAAACCATAAAAAATGAACAAAGTAAAATTTACAGTCACGTTTTCTATTAAAAAACATGTCTCGACAATCTGTGTCAACTCACAAACGTCCATGTATATGTCTTTACATAAAAGCGGATGACGTCAGACAAAGAGATGTCATCTGTCCACCTAAGGAGATAAATTCCGGACAACCGTACTTATATAATGGACGTCCACGTCTTCACCTTTACATAGAAGTGGACGACTGAACATTAAGAGCCGATGTCTGCCCCTTTAAGTATTTTACTTCTGGACGACCGTACTTAAATAGTGGATGACCGTACTTAAATAACGGACGTCCGATAATTGACTTTAAAAAGAAGCGGACGACCACATGTAAGAGCAAACGACCACCGTTTCAAATATATAAGTTTGCACTTTCATATATAAGTTCAGACAATTGCACGATAAGAGCGGACGTTTGCTACTCCAACTATATAAGTTCAGCAGACGCCCTATGTGCAAGCCGTGCAACCTAGACAATTTCTAAGCAATTTTCGTGCGAGCTCCCATCGATTTCAACATCCTTAGAGCGTTTCCTAGTGATTTGAAGTTCCAAAATCGATTCTCTCCTCGACTTCTCTGTTCTCAATTCACAAATTTCTCAAAAATCGAGCCCTCAAATTTCTCTATTCCTCAGCATCAATAGCTAGAAAATTCACCTTGAAGGGTAAAGTCACTCCCTCCTAATCACAAGGTCAATCACAAGGTAATTTGACCTGTTTTCATCTATTGACACCCGAATTCTTTTCATCGGAGTTCAAGACAGTGTCGTCTAAGGATAGGTACAACAATGATATTAAACGATGTTTAATTATTATCTCTAGAAGAGTAGAATTTCATGTGTTCATAAATTTTGGAATAGAAGATATGTTTGAGTGTATTAGAATTGTTGGGTTGTGCAAGATGTGGGGATTTTATTATGAGCAGGTTGTTAAATTGTTTTATAGGAATTTGGAGATGGGCACCCCACCCTTAGAACTTAACACTTATATGTTTGGACAGGAGATTAGGTTAACTCCCAATTATTTAAATGAGCTGCTCGGATGCTCGACAGAGAAATCGAGCAAGGAGTATTTTCACATATCCAATGATCTAGATTTTATTAAAAATAAGAAGGTCTGGAATTGTTGCGACATTTGCACCGCAATCCCGACATTGGAGTTTTCTACGAGCCAAAATCCAAGGACTTAAACGTCAAAGCTCAAGTGATCCATCACGTGATATCTCACACAATTCTACCTCAGGATGGACATCGAGATCATATTAGCTGCATGAATCTCTATCTAATGGAGAAGATATACAACAAAAAGAGATTCAACATTGGATACGTGATTATGAATCACATGAACAATGTCCTCAACAACTCGAAGAAGAACCTACCATGTAACTAGCTCATTCAGAAGACTGCTGAGTGTAGTGGGCTAACGCTCCCTCCCAACCAGCCGAGAATCAATGAAAAGGCCTTGAATGTGTACAATCAAGTGACCTTAGCTCAAATGAGGATGGAAAAAATCGGAGGGGAGTGGGTGTTCAAGATTGCACATCCTCTATCCATGTCGGCTGCATAACCTCCTTCGACGTCAGCTACACAACCTCCATCGGATTCAGTAGCACAGCCTCCAACGCCCAAAGATCAGGTGGAGGACAATTTTGTTTAGCCCCCTTCTTATTTATCTCACTCTATGTCGATGGCTGAGGAGAGGTGATGTAAAAACTACTATTTTTATAATATTAAAATTCCACATATAAATTTTTTGTGTTGTAATTCGGCCAAGATCTTTGTGTTGACCTGTTTTTTCTCGTAGCGACCAAATGTAGATTTTCTATCAAATTGGCCAAACCAGTAAAATTAGATATTATTGTGTGTTAAATAAATTGAGAATAATTCGTTTGGTAAGTTTAAGTTACCTTGATTGGATATCGTGTCACAATTAGATGTTCAAAAAATAGGAAATTTAAGTGGATGAACTTATTATATATTTAATATATATTTTATTACATATTAAATAAATAAAAAAATTTTAAAATAAAATTTTTAAATAGGAAAGATGGTTTCCCTTCTTCCCTCTACACAACTGCTGATAGAAAAACAAAGAGAGAGGGAGAGGGAGAGAACTAATACGTGAGGGAGAGAGTTTGGATGTCGTATCTGGGTTCACAATGCTAAGGCCTCCCACATTTGTGAAGGGATTTCGAGGATAAGTCGTTCTCCTCTCCATTTTTCATGTTTAGAGTTTTGTTGAAAGTCAAAAATTGAATTCAGGCTTGGAAACTCAAATCCGTGGGTTGTTCTTGCAATATATTGGTAGATTTAGGGTTTATGCAAGAGATTTAACTGTTTGGAGGTGAAGAATGGAGGAAACGACATGTTTTCATCTCAAAAATTGTGTTGGAGGGTCGCCCCAGTCAACCTTTGGTCGTGGCTTATTGACTGAGGGAAAGGCCGAGAGTTTTGACAAGTTTGAGCTAGTTCACAGTCGATTGCCCTAACTGGTAGGTCGACCGCAACCTGAACCGATTGATCAGGTTAGTGCCCAAGTCGACCACTATAGTGCCTGGTCAACCCCTATAGTGCCTGGTCGACCAATGCAGAGCCCTGGTCAATTGCATAGTGTAATTTTGTGCATTTTTTTGGTTGTTTTCATGTTAGTTATGGTTCCTAGTCTTGGTATAGGACCTATCCACTTATCTCTAGTGTTTTATGATAGGGTTTTCTTACCTTTGATTCATTATAGGCTTGGACAAGTTTGTGAACTTTGAGCCAGTACCCAATGTTGCTACTCTTTCTAGCAAGAGGAGAGACCTCCATCGAGGTAGAGATTTCATACTTTTTTCACTGTATTTTATAGTTTTCTAAACTCTATTTTGTGGGTTGCCACATATGAAAACCTGACAGAAACTGTTCGACAACACATTTGATTTTAAACTATACGTACATGAGTTTTACACATTTACATTTCTACGTGCATGGAATTTCCTTTGTTGTTGTGCTCATATCTTCGAGGATAAATCTTCTTGATGCTTTAGGCGATTTTTGGTGTCAAAGTATCACAAAGTTATTCCAGTACAACTCTACTGCATGAAGATGATTGTTTGTACATTGCAAAAATGGGTAATAGGGCGGTGATAACACTCTCCTTAGGTTTTAAATCCCTAAACTTGATTAGGGTGTGTATGTTTATTTTATGTTATGGGTTGTGTCGTCGTTGAGTCTTGCTCGCTGACAACCCAGGTGACGCTATTAGGTCTTTGGATCATCATCACTTTTTTCCTTCTACCTCATGAGGTGTTGCCCAGAAGCGGTCATCGCCTTTCTCTGTGTATGTTCGGAGGAGTCCTTGAGTGATCCTTCCTTTTCACTAGGGATTGTTTTCATTATGAAAATACGACGAGGGTTATCTTGATATTAATTATTTATATACACAGCTATATTTTGATCACTACCTCATCGGTGGCCTTCGAGGCTGGTTTTCTTAACATGGTAAAAATGATTTTGAATGATTGTAAATCCATGTACGACTTTCTCTTTGATCATGCTTTTGATGAAAAAAAGATAAAACTAGTTTTGCAAGCATTGTATTTAGTACAAGTTTCCTATTGAGTTAGTCACTCACCTAAACTACCCCATCCATCCTAGGTAAAGACAAGGTTTGGTCAAGAGTAGTTGTTGAGTGGCGAACCTTTCTATCTTATAGCTCTTATTTTTCCCTTGAGTGTTAATTTATTTCTTGGTGAGGACTTATCTGTTAATTTGGGTATATATTAAGATATTTGGACTGTACTAAATAATTGAATTTAGTTGCATAGTTATTTAATTTCTTTGCATTATTATTCTCGTAATCGCTATGTGGACCTATGTCCATCTTATGTGGGCTATAGCTTTGATTTTTGTTTAACTCTTGTGCTGCTAACCAAGTCTTGGGTTGGGCAATTAGCTCCTCTCTGAGGATCGAGTCGTTCGACTAGACATTTCTGTTAGGCCTGCCTCGGGGTCGTGATAGTTGGAACATGATTGTAAGCTGCTTGGAGAGACTGACTTCTTATGGTTGTAGCACATGGCAATCAAGTTGAAGGAATGGACAACTGACTTGAAGTAATTGGAAAGCGAATTGAAGAGCTCATTACCATTCAACAGACACTTTTGGATGAGATGAGGAGGCTTGTGGATGATCCAGCAGCCCCTCCATCTCCTGACACCAGACCCTCAACAACTTCTTCATCTTCCAATGTCGAATCCAATGCATGTTTGTAAGTCTTTTAGTTTATATGCACTTTCCATAGATGCCAAGATATAACAATGTGTTAGAACTATGTAGATCTCTTATCATTAGACAATTGTCCCATCTTCTCACTCTTGGCAAAGATTATAAGATATTGGCAACCTGTCCTCCATCGAATGAAGCAGTTCCAAGACCTACTTTACATCAAAATTTGCACGTGGTATGTCTTCAATTTTGTTTTGTGCAATGTATCAAATTTAAAGGGTACAATTAGTAGTTTGATGTCAGAGCTTAAACTGATCATTTCAACCTGTGAAATTGATGGAGGATTTCATTAGATTGGCTCGTGCAAATACCAAAATGAACATGGAGACATGTGGTATTCTTGCGGGCATTGTGGTAAGAAACCATATCATTTTAAAGTTATTCTTAGTTTTGATTGCATGTTTAATACATCTTGCTTCATGTTGTCTTTTTTAAGAAAAATAATGTTTTCAAGATCATTACTCTCATCATTCCAAAGCAAAAGTCAACATATGAATCAATGAGTATAACTTTTTATCATATGTTTAATCAATGTTTAAGAAGATATTATTACTTTAAATAAATTTTTTGAATGCTTTCTTTTTATTTAGTGTGACATATTGAACAAGGCAGAAATAGTTAACGTCTAAGTGAAAAACTCGCTTATGACTCTTGGGTGGATCCATGTAAGTCACTTTTGATCCTTTTGGAAATATTTTTTTGTCTAGTCAAACCAATTATAATATATGATTTTAATTTTAGACACACCCAAAATAGATATGTTTTATGTTATCAGTTGACCTACACACCCATTATGGTTACCAAGTTATGTTACGAGAGGAAATTGCAATTGTCATAGCCCTTATAGATAAAAAATGGCATATTTTCTCACATTATACTATAATAATTGTGCTATAATCATTATACTTTTAAATTACATATTCTTTCCATTTCAGCCCACAATTTCAACTCTCAGACCTTGTTGGTGTGTCATAATGTTAGCCTAAGTGTCATTAGACTTATTTGTTTTGATGAGGAATGTATTGAGTGTAATTATAAGTTGTTTATTGATTGATTATGTTTAATGTTTTAATCTTCAAAAGTATATTGATCTTAATTGAAAACACCTTTAATACTGGTATTAATGTTCTAACATATTTACCTAAGTTCCTGTAGCTTTTATGTTGATCCTTGGGACTTAGAAGATTGAAAAAGAGCAAAACACGAAGTATAGGTTGACTTCGGAGAAGTGGTGGTCGACTAAATTTCTAGAAAACTGAAGGAGGTGGTCAACCATTTTTGAAATGGTCGACCGGTCATAAAAGCAGTGCAGTCCAAAGGCAAAATAGTGTAAAAGCGGACAACCGGTTGACTGTAGGTGATTGGCCGCAAAATGGACAATGGGCTTGATGTTTTAGCGCCCAAGAAAAACAGTCAAGCGGCAGACAAGTTGATCAACTATGAAATGGACAGAGTTGAAGTGGGTTTCTAAAATGTGAAGAGGCGGTCGACCAGTGTGAAGAAGGCGGTCGACCGGTCGTGCAGAATCTATATATAGAAGACTCTCTGAACCTCATTTTAACAACGCAAGAATCATAGAAAAGCGCTGCCAAATTTCATACACAATTTCTCTATATTCAAATGAGTGAATAGGCCTAGCTCTTTTATTCCCAAACTTGCGATTTATATTTAGAGAGCTTAGGTTCTAAAGTTGTATTTTCATTTCCACATTTGTAAACTGTGAACGAAAGGGTGACGCCCTGTGCACAGTCAAAGAGAAAGGTGACGCCCTAAGGAGAGTCAACTTGTAAAGGTTTGGCTGGCACCCGTGAAGCCAATCGTCACTAACCGCGGAGGTTAGTGGGTTAATGATCTTCAAGTTGGGAACTTAGAGTGCGGTCGTAGGCCAGAGTTGCCAAACCACGTGAACAAACTTTGTTTTGCACTCTCTATCCCCAAACTCCTTCATATTTGCTTATATTTGATTGCATATCTATTGAGTTATTGTATATGTTGTTAAATTATGCTTGGGTTGTTAATGACTACAGAGGAAATTGAAAATACAAGGGTTACATTGTCCAATTTTTGTTTTTTTTTTTACCATGCATATTAATACTAACGCTTTGTTTGAGGTTGTTGTTAGAACATCTTCTCATTCCCATGGGCGTTCATGTCCAATGCAAAACCAAATGCAGCATCATCTCATTCCCATGGGCGCCTGAGGAAGGCACAGACACTTGGGGATGCATTCAGAAGTAAATATAAAATGTGAGAAATAAATACATACATGTTTATAATCTTTGCAAAATATTAAATTACAACCATACGACATGTCAATATTATAATATAGTACAATTTAATTACAAAAAACATATAACAAATTACCAAAGATGTGGATCAAGCACGACAAACTGCTGCATAACAAATACCTAGGTCACACGGCTTGCATAGAGAGGATTGGCTCAACTTGTATAGTTGGAGAAGCGGACGTTTGCTCTTAATGTGTGGTCGTGTGAACTTATATATGAAAGCACAAACTTATATATTTGAAAGCGTGGTTGTCCGCTCTTACAATCGGATGTCTGTTTCTCTTTAAAGTCAATACTTGGATATCAGTTATTTAAGTACGGTTGTTTGGAAGTAAAATATTTAAGGGAGCGGACGTCCACTCTTAACATTCGGTGGTCTGCTTCTATGTAAAGGCAAAGATACAGACGTCCCTTATATAAGTATGATTGTCTGAAACTTATTTCTCTATATTTCATTACGTTCGATGAAGGCCCACAGTCGTCCAGGGATACCACATGGACGTCTGGGAATGAACACACGGATGTCCGAGTACGTCCCTGTCCTTCCAAAACCAAATTCAACATCTGTGGACTCCCATGGGCGAATAAATTTTGTAATGTAAGTAATGCTGACTTTACTGATGTACCCAATGTTGGAAACGAATGACAGTTTCAATTGAAAGAGTATTCTCATAGGAAAAGCTAAGATCATATTGAACTATGAGTGAAGGTTAAAGAAATATGATTTATTTTTAAGGATTTTCAATAAGTTAATCATGAAATATTTATTTATGTGATAAAAAAAATTAACTTTACATTAATATATTTTTATAAAGTCATTTATTTTGTTGATGGTTTAATATTGAAAAACATTCCCACTTTTTTACGTAGAATTTCGATTAAAATTGATTGCTTTGGATTCTTAAATCTTTTTATCGAAGATGGTTTTTCACTATTTCTTTTATCTTTACATTTTAACTTAAGATTTTACAAAAACACTTCTGCTTTTATGTTATATTCGAATATTTGAATTAATTTTTTTAAAAAATTTGGTAGGAAGAAAAAAGATTTATGCTAGATAGCTCTACAAATATTATCCAAATTGAGTAAGTTAGAGTGTGATACTCAGATTAGTCTATACATCAATACTATAATCTATAAATGGAGTGTAATCTTCTGCTTACTTAATAAATATTTATAAAAGAGCTATTGAGAATTAAGAATATTTTTAATAAATAGTTGATTTCTACAAATATTAAGACTTATATATATAAAAAACTTTATTTTGTGAGTAATCTACAGATAACATTTAAGGAAAAGTAACAGACATGGTGGCGAACAACGCACGTGAAGAAACAAACAATTCATTGTCTAATTATTGTTTATATATTTTTTGTCTATCTTTCAAGAGAGGTGGATGAAGAAAGGTTGAATAGGGAAGAGGGGAAACTTAGAAATCATTTTCAATTTTTACGTGATAATTTAATTGGCGTCCTACATCCGGATAAGATAGGAAACCCTTACTTTGCATGATAGTTTTAATGATGATAAATTCCTTACAATCCCAACTTGGCTTTGTCCAATCGAGTCGAATTAATTGCATGGAGTTGAGTGGGTTGCTTTGGAGGCACCCTAGACTCTCCGTTAGATTGATTTATAGTTTAAGGGGTTCAACCATTCTCTTAATTATACAGATTCGTCTTAATCATCAAATGGCCTGGTCGAATGGGTGAAAAGACAGAACAGCCCAACAACGAAGTGCAAGGAAGAATTTGGAAATATAAACGTAAAATGGTATGTATATTTTAGTTTTGAATTTGTACTCTTCTTCCAACCCCAGAATAAGCTATTTTAAGTGTTCGTAATTAATCTATAATTGTAAATTAATTGAATTTAACCAGAAAAAAGCCTTGTCTAAAGTAAGAAGTCTAAACCCAATTTCTCTTTCATATCGTCTATGTGTGTAATATATGTTTTATTTTTCAGATATACGGTGTAATGTCTCTACTCATAAATTTCAGCGTATAGGTAATGTTCACAACTATGATAATTTGAATTAAGCATTAATTCTAATAATCATATTTACTATAGTTAAATATAATTAAGTGATAATAAGTCATGAGATGACTTGGAGGAGGAAATTGACTAATCAATTGAACATATTTTTCTAAACTAAAAATAGATATAATAGTAGATATTTTAAATTTTAAAATAGAGATAAGATTAGATCAATTGATTGCATGCTTATTAAGATATAAATTTTTGCACAAAAATTAATAGAAGTGTTACAAATGAGCATAATTATTGTTTGAAGTGAATTGGTGAAGTTATTTTGATTAACAATTAAAACCATTTTAAGGCCATAAAATAGACACATAAGTGAAGTGTATAGTTTTGGATTGAAAGGATTTGGATGTGGGCCATAAAAGTTATGCAAGTTTGAAGTTGGATAAATCCAAAACTATACTATTTTGGAATGTCTTTAAATTGAACTTTGAAATGGAACTTTGGAGAAGCTTATAAAAGAAGAAATGTTTCTAATACATTGAAGTATGTGGCTACATAATAAAATTAAACAACCAATGTGTTACCTAAGGATTTGTGACTATGTGCGTGATTAAAGTGTAATTAAGGGATGATTAAGGTTAAGTAATCATGACTAATTATGATAATCATGGGGATTATCTTAGAACTAATTTAGATTGATTACTTTAAGCTAAGAATGGTAAATGCTAATTAAATATGATATTTTTGTGAATTTCCATAATTTAAAGGATAAAATGATAAATTTGAAAGACAAAATAGATTAATAGGTAAATTCACCTCTTTCAGCTATCTTTAAGCATTCTGAGATGATAAGTATTCTTATAACATGCTAGATGAAGAAGAAAATTCATATTAAACCAAAGAGGGTGAAGAGAGAAAAGGAGAAAATTTCAAAGAGGTAAGAACCATAATCTAAGTACTTTCTAAATCAAGTTGAATATTGCATGATTTAGGTGAGATGAGTTGATTTATGGGATTAAAAGTAATATTCATGAAACTGTACTCGGATAATTCTTGGTGATGTTAGTTGAATTGGATTCAAAACAATTGATATGAGTTTGTGGTGAGTTGAATATAAGCATGAATTGAATATGTTTTAGAGGTTTAAAGATCCAACAAATATAATTCATAAATAAATATATGAATTAACAGAAATAAAAACTCTTGAATAAATATGAAATTATACATGTTGATTTGATATAAATCAAATTAAATACATGTTTTCATATGTAGCATGATTGGTAAAGTATTGATTATTAGTCTAATTAACATTAGGATATTTTTTTTATGATAAGAATTAAGTGTTGAATAAGTTGTTTATTATATATTTGTTGAATCAAGTAAATATGTTATTAATCTTTATTAGAAATACTCTTAATATGGGTATTAATGTTTACTAACATATTTACCTAAGTTCGTGTAGCTTATATATTGAGTAGTGGGATTTAGAGGATTCAAAAAGAGCAAAACATGAAGTATAAGTCAACTTCGGAGAAGAGAAGGTTGACCAAAACAGTAGAAGTGATTGACCAATTTTAAGATGGTCAATCAACATTAAAGACAAATTGCCAAAAATGTTGAAATTGCTGAAAAGTGGTTGACTAGTTCAAAAGTAGTCGACTGCTAAAAAAGACAGATTCAAGCTAGTTTTCTACTATGCCTAAAAGTGGTCGATCAGGGACAATTTGGTCGATTGTCTGACTGTATTTCACAATGGCTATATTCAAACGATCGGAAAGAGGTTGACAAAAATGGAGGTGGTCGACCTGCCTAGCAGAATTCTATAAATAAAGACACTCTAAAGCTCAAAATAACCAAGAGAGAATCGCAGTGAAGCTCTGCCAAAATTCATATAAAATTTCTCATTTGTAATTGAGTGTTAAACCTAACTGTCAAACTCTCAAACTTGAGATTTTATGTTTGGGAGAGTTAGGATTTTTAGTTTTACATTTTCTTGAACTCAAACGATAAGTGAAAGGGTGACGCCTCGAGAATAGTCAAAGAGAAGAGGGTGATGCCCTATAATAGTCTATAAAGGCTTGATTGACGCCCGTGAAGTTTAATCAACAATAACCAAGGAGGTTATTGGGTTAAAGCATCTCCAAATCAGAAACTTGGAGCGCAGACGTATGCCAGAGTTGCCAAGCCGCGTGAACAAATTTGGTTTGCATTTTCTCTATCCCTTAATTCTTTATTATTTGTTATTAATTGTATGCATTGAATGTGTTAAGTAACTTAGTTTAGAGATAAAAATATCACACGAAAAAGTTTAGCACACCTAATTCACCCTCTTCTCTCTTTTTATAGGCATGCATATAGTCCAACATTGATTACATACAAAACTTTGATGTTGGTTATAATTGGGTTTTGGCATAGAAATATATGAGAAAGAATGAATTATGGAGTTAGATAATTATATCTAATAATGTTTTGGGTTATAATGAATGGGAAAAAAGGTTTTGATGATTGATAAAAGGCATCAAAGTAGTTCAATTTGATAAATAGAAATGTCATGGGAGTGAATACTCGCAGATCTGTAGTGGAAGTATGAGTGTTCATGGAAGTGTGTGGATCCGCAATTATGTTGATGTTAATTAATTATGTGAGGAAATATTGGTATCCGCAACAGAAGCGTGAGTATCCACAGTGGAAGCATGAGTATCCACAATGGAAATGTGGATGTGTAAGTATCCGCAAAATTAGGTATCTGCGGAATGAGGTGTCCATGTATGAGAGGTGGAATCGGCTTAATGAGGGGTCCACTGAAATGTGGGTATTCGTAGCAGAAGTGTAAGTATCTGCAGCAGAAGCATTAGTGTCTGCCAAAATATGGATGTCTGCGTATACTTAGTTTTGGAGGACACGTGGCCATGTATGAGTGGGTATCAGCTGAATATTAGTGTGTGAGCGAAAATCTGCAGCGGACACGTAGGATTCCGTAGCGGACATGTAAATTTTTGCAAGCAGAAGTGTGGGTATCCGCAGATACTTGGTTTTGAAAGGACACATAACTACATATTAGATGTGTTTGTGGAATATTATGTGTGAAGCGGATATTCGCAACAAACACATAGGTTTCTGCAAGTGGATGTGTGGGCATTTGCAGATTGCGTTAATGCAGATTTTTGAAAATGTGTTGTGCTCTTTGTATTGTGTCTAGAGTGGAAGCCCACACATGGGTTGAGGTTGTCCGCAAGTTGTGAAACTTGCATATTGTTTTTAGGGTTCAACCTAATTGTTTAACCATTGCATAAGTCTTTTATGGATAGTTTAAGGCATTAGTAGAGAATGTCTAAATAAATATATGACATCATTTGTGTGTTTTATGCATCATTTGTGTATGCATTATTAGTATGTATTATATGCATGCATAATATAGATGCCAAATCATGTATCCTGGAAATATTTATACGTACGATATTATATGGGTGGTATTATTGGTCATAGAGGAATCCAACATACCTTATCAGGCTATGTATTGTGTGATGTATGTAAAGTGAGAAATAGAAGGGAAGTGATTGTGGGTCCCCCTTGGGATGCAAATCTAATGCGAAAAAGGAAGCCTTGGATGAAGTTAGAAGGCCAAGAGGCCGATCTTAGGAAAAGGTGGTCAAGGTCGGCATCAATCTGTGGAAAAATCGATCGATCTTGCGGTCAATCACAATCTTGAAAATTCAGTTGAGAGGACAATTTGTAGAAATGGCAGTCGAACTCGCGGTTGATCAAAGGCGAGCAAATCAGTGACGGTCGATCAAGGAATGGCACACGGTCGATCGTCCAAAGGAAATATAGGTGGGAGATAGCGGTCGACGAAAAATGAAATAGCGGTCGATCAATGTGGGCAAGGTGGTCTACCGGTTTGCTTAGGGAAAAATTGCTCCTTTACAATTTTTCTATTCCTCCAAAGAACTTCTCCTTGATTAATCAAGAAGAGAATTCTCACTAACAAAATAGTGAATTTGATTGCAATATTTGAACGTTTTCACCAATCAAAATTGGCTAGAAGAATTGCAAGAATCCAAAGATCAAGTAATTCTCTCAACACTTGAACTCTAGTTTTTCAATCCAATGATCATCAACAATCCAAGAGAAAGAGAGAAATTAACCAAAGCTAAAAAGGAATTTTTATTCTTCAAAAACTGAAAACTTCTAATGAGTTTTGGTGGGGTATATATAGCCCACCATGAAAGCAATTCTACTAGTAATAGAATTGACTTATAGTTATCCCTAACCAACCTTTATCTATCTTTTTTAAGTTTAAAATAACTTGAATTTAAACTTTCTTGAAAAACTTTAAAATAACTTGAATTTAAACTATCTAGGAAAACTTTAAAATAACTTGAATGTAAGCTAAATAAAGATTTTAATGAATTTGAACTTCATTCTAATTTGAATGAATCCAAATCGTGGCCTTTCTTTATCATTGGTGGATCCCTCATCAATATGTCATTTAATCACATGTGTTGGCATCTCTAGATCCACTTCTTTTGACGTGCCTTCATCTTGAATCAAATGTTGGACTTCATATTGAATTGGGATTCTAATTTGGGTAGGTGAAATCATGCCTCTTAAAGAGAAACGTAGCTCTCTGTTCGTGGGCCTTTTGACATAGCAAACAAACTCCAAATTTAACGATCCAGTCCATTCTAGAAACCTTGAGATGTCAACTATAATTGTTATGAAAACTCTTTTTGATATAAGACCTTTAAAGTTGTCGAAACTTCCAAGTCGTACTCAGGGGTTGGATCAATGATTCTGCATGTTGCCATAAGTTTTCCAAACTTTTGATTGATCTCCCACCTATATTTCTTCTTGAAGAAGAACTCCATAAGATATTTAGAACTTAAATAGGTGTATCTCATATCTTAGATATATTTTCCTCTTCAATCACTTACAAAAGAAACACCAGAATTATCGTTAGAAAATCTTCTTGCTTGATAATGATTGGAGGGAATCTGTGGCATATTATCAAATCCCTAGCCCTCCAAAAGTTTTTATTTGAGCATAGACACACCTATTGGAAATGGTGTATAGTATGGTGGGGTTTCATGATGTGTGTGCCCACAAAAGGAATCTCGCAGATAACTCATCTTTAAATTATCATTTCCTTACCAGTTCAAGAAACAAATCATAGCTCACAAATTTTGTGAAAAATCATGTTTTGAATTTTTCCATAGTTCCTCTTGCCTTTCTCCTCTAATGACAATTTGCCATGTACATCTTTTTCTCTTAATTCCGTGGACACCAACACTTCCACGAACGCCAACATTTCCTTGGATGCCAACGTCTGCAGGTCCCTCTTAATTTATCCACCAATCGTTATCTGTCACGTACACTTATTCTTTTGTGGATATCTCTCCCACAAACACTAAAGCTTTCACAGACACCAATGTCTCGACGATATTCACTATTCTTTGCACATCCTTAGATTTAAATGATGACATTTCTTTGATTTATGGACATGTTCCTTTCTACGGATGCCTACACTCTCGCAATATTCACTGTTCCTTGCAAATTCTTGATCCAAACGACGATATTCTGTATCTTACTTATCTGTCATGGACATGTTCCTTTCTATAGATCCTCGTTATTAGCAGATACTCAACCCAAACGATGTCGTTTTCCTCCCTTTCTTATTTGCTATAGACGCATTTCTTTTTGTGACACGTTCCTTTTGTAACTCCTCTATTCACCACAAACACATTCCTTAATATTTGCAAAAGTTTTGAAATCCAAACGATGACGTCCATTCTGCGGATACAAACATTTTTGTAGATTCTAACTCTTCTGTGGACACCTACGCTTCTGTAGATCCTAACATTTCTGCTAATACTGCCGCTCTACACTGTCTGCCACATATACAATTCCTTGGAGGACGACTCACTTATGCAAACACGAACACTCCTGCGAATCCTAACATTACCGTGGGCACCCTTATGCCGACACATTATTCTTTCCTACTTTGACACCCAACTTTCTTTACTTAATCAACAATTCTTCCGTAAACATTCTTACATTATTCTTTTAAATTTCCTTATGCACCTGCTTCCTAATCCCTTAATTTACTTAATAATTCTTATATTTTATAAAATAAAATCTTTCACACTAGCTTTTCTTCTTCTGTAACTTACTTAATAATTCTAATATTTTTAATTATTCACTATAATTCTCCAATTGTGACAATAATTAATTCATTCTAAAATATCATATTACATATAAAATTACCCGTGCAAATTTTTTGAGTGTTACTTCATCTCCCATTAAATTAAATTTTGTCCACAAAATTTGCCCCACATAACAACAACAGATATTTCTTTTCCACTTCTTGTCGTCCTTCCCATGTCGCCTCATCCTATGAGTAATTTTGCCATAAACTTTCACCAACGGGATTCGTTTATGCCTAAGTCCCTTGATCTTAAAATCCAAAATCTAAATTGGTTTTTTCTCATAACTAAACGCTAGTCCAATTCCAATATCCTCTTGCATCACTACTTAGAGAGATCATGACACACTTCTTTAACAAAAAATAGTAGAAGAAGCTTATAAATCGTTTTTCCTATTTTCTCTACAAAAGTGCTAAAGTCCAATAACCTCAAACTAAGTTTTCCTCTTTCAAACAAATCTCGAGATTCCTTTGAATGATGAAACCTTTAAAAAATACCATATCTGTAACATCTCATTTCTGTTTATGAATTTTTTGTAAAATTTTGAACATTTTAGAATTCCATTAAAATATACTTAATTGAAAAACATCAGAGTATGTTACGAAGAATAAAAACATTTAACTGTTTTACAAAATTAACATAAATAAAATACTTAAAATTCATAACAATGTCTTATGTATTTAAAATAACTTTTATTCATTAGAGCTATAACCCCCGAGGTCGTTTCGCGCATGGTAACACAAGCTTGTATCACATCACACTTCTTCAATGTTCACTTCAACTGGCTCACAATCCATACCTACATCACAGGAGGAATAATGAGTCTATTGCCCAGTAAGGAATATAAAATGAAATGCAACCATAACCTCTATGACAACTCTACATGCTTAAGCCTGATATATCCGTAAGTTGGGTGAGAGCAACCTTTTCAGTTTTCGAACTCACCACTTGGATTCGTTTTTACGTGAGAGCAACCTCTTCAGTTTTCAAACTCACTAAAAACGAGCCCACTTACATTACATTCATTTACTCTTGGGTGAGAGCAACCTCCGTAGTTTCACCCCCCGTTGAGTAAGAGCAACCTCTTCAGTTTCTGAACTTACTCCAACGAGCTGTTTTCTACGTGTGAGCAACCTCTTCAGTTTTCGAACCCACGTAGAAAAACACCATTTATATCTTCATTATTAGCCCATGCAATGTATTACATACAATCCTACTAGCATGTCTATATGAATGTCACACACAGCAGTTCACATATTGCAAACGATACCTCAAACAACTAACAAATAATAACTATGCTTCAATTATAACATTAATTCTAAACATGTTTCTATTACACTATGATATCATACGCCTAACTCTCTATCCTTGACACATTATTTCTAACTTAGTCTCTAACAATATAAGTATTATCCTATGGTATCTAGCACTTAAATATGAATTGAGGACTTACACTAATTAACTATTTTTATCATGTAGTTAATCAAATTTTCTATATCTACCTAAACATTCAATTTAACATAATTAAATAAATTTCTATTTGTTCTAATTCATGTCAGAATTATTAACAAGTAAAATGTCCATTGATATCAATTACTCACAAGTAAACTAACCTATTTAACTTCTAAACTTGTCTCAAAGTATTACTACAAATTTAACAATCAATAATAGGGAAATTAATCATAAAATCATTTTATCCATGTGTAAACTACGCCTATATTATTGATTAACTTCTTACAGATTTCCTTCTATAGTTTGGTTTACTAACTAAGGTAAACATAGGCCATAATAACAGCAGTAAAGGTTTTACAGAGAGTACTAGCAAACAAACCCACTTCTTTCTCCCCACTATCCATCAATATTATTTTCTTCACAATAATAAACAAAACATCGACAAAAGCAATACGAGCAGAGAACTATCATTGAAGTCTAACTATTGTAGTGAAGTTATTAATGAAAAATATGCAGAGACAATTCCTTAGCAAAACTCTATCACAGAAGCAAACCATCTAGAGAATAAACAATAAAAAACTATAACACATAAAACATGACAACATCCTATTATTGAAACACCATTCATCAGAGAGCATATATTGACTAACATAGCAAACTTCACAAAAAATCCTACTCTTGCGATGTAGGTCCATACAGACAAACCACATGCGATATTCCTTACCTCGAGCCTCGTTTCCCTTCGCTTCCAACAATCGAACAGAACACTCACAGTTTCCTTCGCTTCCAGCAATCGAGCAGAACACTCACAGTGAAGTTTACTCACTCTCTAGTTTTTCCAGGGAAAAACTCCTCACCCACCCGTCCTATTTATACACAATCCTAATGACTCTTCAGTCACTCTCTGAAGACAAAACGTCGAGAGAGATATTGGATGACATTGGAATATCAAAGGCTGAGCGTTCAACGTTTCTAGTGATTGAATATCACCTCCAGATGTTGATAATTAATGGCGGTCAATCATTTTAAATGAAGGTTGATCGACCACCATTGCGTTAATCATCCATCAGAATTTACCTCCAGCAACACCGTTGATCGAGCCAGTCGATCACCCAGGATTCGATCGATTGCTGAGATCGACCGCCCTCTCCATCTCCTAATTTCATCTAATTTTCCTCAATTTCTTTAAATCTTTAACTCCTATATATATCTAAATTCCAATACTTTATAAATTGCTAATACCTCACATTTCTGTTTAATTCAATAATTACACAAAATTAAATACCCCGGACATTACAATATCTTTCCCCTCAAATTCCAACTTCATCTGCCTAGAATCGATCATATACCTTCAGCATGTTAATTTCTTATATACTTATTTTTGTTATGTAATTCACTCTCTCTTCTAATATGGGTAAGAGGAGCTTAACATTTATACATTTTTCTAGAGGTACCTAGGAAACTAACATATAGAAATATTATGATTATTACCATTAATCATGGCGTGGTTTAGCTATGAATCCAGGTTCACCCAAAAATTTTAAACAATCTCTAATAATATCAAGCTCATTCCTTCCATTGATCTTAGGAAGTCTTAAATTAACATATCCAATAACCACAACTTGTTGCGTTTAAGTAATCCATTAGTCCATAACTCCTAAAGGTGCTCCAAAATCTTAAATCTTTACTTTTATCTTATAGTGTGACTTTCTCACTTGACACAACAGCAGGTTGCACGTCACCATCATCTTCGATATGAGAGAAAACTATTGGGATCGCCTTCTTTTGCTCCCCTGCTAAAGTTAGACAATCTTTGGTCATGTGTCCCATCTCCCCAAACTTGAAGCATCGCTCACTGCCAACTCTACATTCACAAAAATGGTTCCTCTTACACCTGGGGCATTGACTGGCTTGAGTTGGTCTGGCATTGCCACCAATAATATCTAGCCCTCCTTGGACAAGCTTTTTGTTCCCTTGTTGTTCTCCATCATTGAAGGGTCTCTTTGCTCCTCTTGTATTGGGTTGCCCTTCCTTTTTCTGTTGTGACTGATTATCCCTTAGGAACTTCCTTTTTGCTTCCATCGGTTTGGAAACCTGTAATTTAGCGTCTTCCACTTCCAATGCCTTAGACACAATTATTGAATAGGTTACACCTTGAGTACCATATATTTTCACATCTCTATATATCTTCATTTTCAGACCTTACACAAATTGATACACTTTGATCTTATTTGTAGCCACCAGATGTGGCGCGAACTGTGATAAGATTTCAAACTTCTGTACGTAGTCAGTAACTGATCCAGTTTGGTGAAGTTGGGTAAACTCCACCAATTTTCGTATCCTTGCGGTGTGGCTGAAGTGCTTTTCATAGAACACCTCCTTGAATTTTCCCCATGTCATTGTCCTCACATCATAGATTGTCTCAATTGTGTCCCACTAGAATCTTGCGTATTGAACTAGCAGGTATGCAGCACATAAGACTCTTTCTCCTTAATTTATTCTTGCATGGTCAAACATATCCTCTAGAGCACAGATCCATTCTTCAGCCTTGGTTGGGTCAATGGAATTCCCATCAAAGTTTGGTGAGTTCAATCGATGGAACTTCTGTAACACCTATAAATTTGACACAAACAATTTTAATTAATACGCCAATTTAGAATTTAAATAGATTAATTATTGTCACAATTAGAGAATTTTAATAAAGAATTTAAAATATTAGAAATATTAAGGAAGAATTGGAATTAGGAAAGTTAAAATAAATGATTTTATTTTATAAATAATAAAATAAAATATGAATTATTGAGGAATTAGGAAAGCCGAGTGTATTAAAATTAGTAAAGGATAATGTGAAATAATCCGCTGTTAGGAAGTTTTTAGTGTTGGTTTATATTTTATATTTTGGGATTAAGGAAATATTGTGTAGGAAGGACCAGATGCAAGTTGCACCATTGGATGAGGTATGGGAATGGTTGTGATCATTTTGGACGGAGAAAGATGCTTCCATAGGAGTGTTTGATGTTGTTTGGGTGCAGGAGAATGTTGAACCATAGGATTAAATTAGTCGAAGGAACGTGGATCGTTGGGTTTAAGAAAGTTACTTCCACGAAAGTGTTGGTTACCACTTGGATGGGGGAGGATATTGGACCGTAGGATTAGAGTAGTAGAAGGAATTTGGATCGTTGGATTTAAGAAAGATTCTTCCACGGGAGTGTTGGATGCCGCTTGGACACGAAAGAGTGTTGGATCGTTGGATTGGCTTAGAGAAAGGAGTGTGAATGGTTGAATTTAGGAAAAGATTCTTTCGTGGAAGAAAAATATATCATTCAGATGAGTTAAGTAAATAGGAATGTCATTGTTTTACGTTTTAGCACATTTTCGCGATTACGTTCATGTTTGTGACAACAAATCTAGGCATTGAAATGGTGTCATTTGGATTAGTGAGTCACATTAATAGTGTTAGAGCGGAAGCGTTCCCTTTCACAGAAAAAGGGTGTCCGTGGTAGGTTATGGACGAAGTGTAACATCGTCGTTGAATTTAATGAATTTACAAAGATTATAGTGTTTGCGAGATTGTTAGTGTCTGCGAAAGGGATTTTCGCAATGGATAAGCACATGTGGCAGATGGAGATTTCTGGACAAATCTGCAGATTGGAGTTTTCGCAGAAGCGTTGGCTTGCGTAGAAATGTTGGCATTCGCGGTGACTTTGGCGACCGTGAATGTAAGTTTAAGGGGTGACGTGACTGTTGGGCATTAGACGAGTGGGTTGTTGTAGACATCCCTTGCAGCTCTTTGTGCGTCCGTTGTAGCTTGGGCAAACTTCAGATAAATTAGTTTTCCAGATTCTCCGCGAGCTATGATTCGATCTTTAGACTATTTAGGAAAAGACAAAATTAAGATATGATTTTTATGGGATTTTCTCTAGCGAAGTTCTCAAATTATGGATCCATAAATAGGAAACATTGGGTCAAAACCTTATTTACCTTAGAGCCACAAGGATGATAAATCATTCTCTCAAGCTCTCAGGTAAAACCTTTCTTTAAGTTTCTCAAGGTAGATTCTCCATTGTTTGGGTTCCGAAGTTGTTCTTGAACTGTAAGTAATGCTTATGGTTTATTTTTTTATTAACAAAATTTTTGTTTACTTAAAGGAAAACTCACCGTACTGGACGTGTTAGGACAGTAAAACCTTCATTAAAGATTTCTAGTAAGTGATGTTGATTATGTTGAGCCTTTGGCCTGCATCACAAAGTGCTAGGGTAAGGTAGAATTATGATGTTATGTTGTGATGCCTATGACTATTGTTCGAGGATATGATGCATGCCGATTGTTTACTCTTTACTCTTTACACTGTAATACTAATTGAGGGTATGATTTCTATTGGTTGTTGATCGATAACATATTTTTTTATGATGATATGATGGGATGCCTACAGACTATTAATTGAGGATATGATTATTGCTTGCTTACTGTTTATATCGAAACGTTGATCAAGGATATGTTGCCCGAACCGGTTCACGCCATTTGAACCGGTTCACTAAGTGAACCGGTTGAAAGAGAAAATGAAGAATGGCTTTCAGCCATTCTTCTTGGAGTGAGTCGCAGAGAAAGAAATGAGAGAGAGAGAGAGAGAGAGAGAGAGAGAGCGAAGAAGACAAGGTGTTGCGAGGGAGTGATTGAGCGGGAGTGCTCGCCAGCGAGTTCTTCGCGGCGGGAGGCGCGGTGCGAGCAATGAGAAACGGCGAGTCAGCAGCAACGGGTCCCGAGGTGCAGGCTAGGGCTCGGAATTGGGACCCCACAACTTTCATTTTCCAACGACGAATAGAGGTATGGTTTCCCTCCTCCTTTGCATTTCTTCTGGTTTAGTAGTCGGTTGGAGGCATTGCGGTGCTGATTCGCAGTTGGTAGTGATGATTCCGGCGTCTGGTCGGGTTGCTGGTGGGCGACGAGTCGAGCTCTGACCGGGTTTGGCTTAACCAGTTCGAGTGAAGTGTTGTCTACTATGTAGAAAATCCTTATCACTCTTTCCAACGTGGAATCAGCGTGGGGAACATCCTCTGAAAAGCTGGAGAGAGTTATCAGGCATGCGGAGTGCAACACTCTGCTTATGTTGGGTTGCTGGAGACTTAAGCTAGAGAAGTGGAGAATTTTAGCTATGCAGAGAGGAGAGAATGACCGAAGGGTGTGAGGGAGCTGGAGGCTTCCTTTCGGGTGTCCTGGTGTTGACTAAAGGCTGGTTGTGGGAAGGTTGATGCTGTTGTGCTCGGTTTCCAGCTCAGGTTGGCTGCTGTAAATGATTTGGCAATGGCTTGGAGCTACTTCTGGCCCTCGGTTCTCATGGTATGAGAATTTCCTCCTTTGTTTTATGGATTAAGGATGAAGATAACATGTTGGATTCATATTCTGGACTGGTTGTTGAATGTTTACTGCTATGAGTAATTTCGGATTAGCTTTTGTAATCTGTCATGGTTCTGTGAGGATAGCTTAATTATGTGCTCTGTTTTTGCTTTGGATTTATCTTGCTGTGATGGGTTTATGCCCTGTTGGATGAATTGTGGACGGTTGTTGACTGTTAGCCTTGTTCTTGGACATGTTTTCCACTGGGTTAAATTGGTTGGTTAAGCTTTTGTTGGTTGTTAAGTAATTTATGTCTATAGTTATAAAGTGAAACTGTAAAGTGTTAGTGGGAATGAGTTGCTGCTTCAATGTTTAAATCGTGATTGGTTAAGTTTATAATAATCATTGCAAGTGGATTAAATTATCAAGTTGGAATTGGGCCTTGTGATTATATTATGTGTTATTGATTGGTTCTGCCTTGGATTACATTACGAAGAAATTACGCATGTATGTTGAATTAAATTCACGCACCGTGAGATTTAAGTTAAGTATTCTACCCATTGGATTCATGCTCTACACATTTAGATGACTGTTGGTTTCTGGATTCGGTTCACTAATCGGATAATTATATGCTGGAAATTAGATTAAGTTATCGAACGTTTACTTGATGAATAAATGTAGTTTTGTGACTCGATTCAGATATTGTTATTGGGATATGTTAGGTTTCGTTGTAAATGTTAAATGTATTCTTAAAGCTATTATGCGATTAGTTGAGATTAGGAAAGAGACGTTGTATTTATAAGTTGATTAATTGATTAGATTAATGATTAATGCTATTAATTTGTGAAGGTATTGGAAAGAAGAAGAAGAGTAACGACTAAATGCTAATGTGCATTAAAGATTTGAGGTAAGGAATTTGGGTGTGTCTTGGCCATTTGGAGGCCCTACACCGCAAGTAGAGTGCGTGAGTAGTGTTGTTTTCATTGGATGATATACTGTTGTTATTTGCTTGGTTGATATTGTGTAGATTTCTGTATAGTTGCTTACTGCACTTGCCTTTACTACAAATTCCCTTAGTTCAGTTTAGGTTATAATTGTTAACTAGGAAGCTGATGATGATTTATGTGTTAGAATGATTGAAATGATAAACGTAGTTGAAATGATGAACGTAGGAGCTATGTTATGATAAGGAGGAATTAGCTCTGAGTCAATTCCATTAAAGATGATTCTCTCTTGATGTATTTATTCTACTTGTTGTTTCACTTATTGTATATTTGCTTAATACTGAGCATGTAATTAAATTAGATAACGTCATGTTTAATCTGAGCATGCTTTATTAGTTATATAATTAGTGGTTAAATAATTAATATAAGCATGTGAACTAATTAGTTAATCAAAGCCTGTAAACTAATTAATTGGTGTTTATAACCTTTCGAGCATGTTAATGAATTAGGATAGCTAAACAGAGAATCATAATTGAAATCCTTCCTTGAGCATGTTTAATTTACTTAAGTATGTGTGTAATTAATTAACAAGCATAATTGTAATTCTTTTCTTAAGCATGAAATTAATTAGGATCACTAATTAGGATCACTAATTAACTAGGTGATATCGGTTTCACTAATTAATCAATTAATCTAAAGCCCTTGAGCATGTAAATATATTAGAGTAATTCATTAGATCTGAGCATGATAATTAACTAGATTGATTAACTTAATTAGAAGTTGAGCATGCTAACGAACTAGGGTAACCAACTAAAACTATCACCGTAATCTTTTCTCGAGCATGAAATCAACTAGAATAATTAACTAAAGTAATAACTGAATTTCTTTATTGAGCATGTAATGAACTAGATTAATAATAATATGTTGGTTTTCCTTGTAAATGTTCTGTACATTTCTCATTTCCGCAATTTCCTTCAATATGGTTATATTGTCTCTTGCTGCAATTTCTCTTATTATGCTTTACCTTATTTAAAAATAATGGAGATGCTTTATGTTGCTAGAAAAGAACGGAAAGAAGAACGAATGAAACATAAACAAATTTTGATTATGTGAATGGATGTTTTTACATTACCTTTGTTATTGTCTTCTTGGTATTGCTTATAATTCTGCTCATAATTACTTGTTCTTAGCATGTTTTTGTCTACAAAACTCGTGTATGATTATTCAACTAGGATAAAAACATGTAATCAACCATTGAGAATGTAACTAACTAGAGTAAATTAATTAGTAAGTACCTAGACTTAAACATGACTAGTCAAACATGTTTAATTAACTAACTATGCATGTTAATCCATTAAGGGCATGTTTAATGAACTATAGTAAAAGGCATGTTTAAATCATCTAGAGTAATAATTGTAACCCCTTTCTTGAGCATGTAATTGATTAGAATAACAACTAGACTATTAATTATAGTATGTTTAAATTAATTGGGACAAAAGCATGCTTAATCAACTAGAATAAGAATTACCAATTTACAAGTATGTTTCTGTTATTTTTTGTTCAAAGCATGTTTCCATATTTAGTTTAGCTTAGATTAACGAGCCTGTTTAGTTAATTGTGATTCATCGCATGTTTACTTTATTGTCTCTTATTGCTCATTGATTTCAATTCGATATCGTAATTTGTTCCCTGTTATGCCTTGTTGTATGCTTTCAATTATTGTTATTCCTTATATGCGCTTTCAATTACAGTTACTTTTATTTCAATGCGCACTTCAATTATTATGAATGTTAATGTTATAGTGCATCATCCATCATGTTAGGTTGAGAATATATGGTCATGCATCATATTAATAGAAACCGCTAGGGAGTGCCACCGGAGTGGTACTCACATATGCATAAGTAAGGTAAAACGTTAAGAAAATGAAGAAAAGAAAAAAAAGGAGTTGGGGGATGATAGGGTAAGTATGGATCAGCCAGGTAGATAGGATTTAAAAGAATATTACCTTTCCCTTGTCGGGACTAAGAGACTGTCTACCCTAGGTGGTTGAAGCCGACAAAGATCTACCCTACCGCTACAAATTCCTCCAATCTCCAGCTCGAAGTACGAGTAAAGGACCCACGAACATAATGAAAAGACTGGGTTGGGGCGGTACCCACTCCAGGAAGAACTAAAGAGAGTCATAAGCATATTGCATTAAACCATTTTCCTTACTGGGCCATTAGGCTCACGTATTACTTGTGGTGTAGGTACAAACGACGAACAGTTAATAAGCGGATAATAAACAGATAACGGAGTAGGGATGAAGGATTTGCACGCACGAGGGAGATTGAGGCTGGCCAAGCTAAAGAGATTAAAAGAGAAAAGGTTGTAAATGAATTGTAATTAATCATTTAGTTTTCCTTTCTTAAAAGTGGTATTTATTTATTTAGTATTTCTTCATTAAATGATTTGTTTACGCTTCCGCAAAGTTTTGATAAACCTGCAACATTTTACATAAATGGTTTTATTATTTACGCTTCCGTACTTCATAATTGGTTTTCCAAACGAGTTAAACAAAAGGTTGGTAGCGGTCCGGTTTATGTCGCACTCTGATGTGTTTTGTTTTAAAAAGAAATTTCAAATTTTCACGCATTTAAAAGAATTTACGAAAAATCGGGTCGTTACAATTCATGCATGTTAGATTGTCATTACGTGTTACATGTATGTTTTATACATTCATGAAAAACATTTTCTTTAAGAAAAATAAGAAAGAATGAAAGACATATTGAATAAACATAAATAGTCATTATAGGCAGGTTCGAATTGATTGTGACGCATGGGGTGGACCTAATGATGTCACTCTCTCCCTATACTAGATTCCCCATAACAATTGGATTGTAAAGTGAGAAAAAGAAAAAGAATGTTCCCTGAAAAAGACACGGTTTTTATATGTTGCATCTCATAGTTATGTTTTCTGTTACACATCTCTTATTGAACATTAGGCTTATAGGTGAATTTTGTGATGTAGATAATGATAGAATTATTGAGGAACACGATGATAGAAACAATTGTTAGTGCAGTTGAAGAGGAATTCTCATGGACAAAGCTAAAGTGTTGTCGAAGCGAAGTTGACCGGTGGGTGAGGATTTGAAGAAAACAAAAAGAAGAAAAGATTTTTATTATGTTTTTGATTAGTTGATTTTACTTTAAATATTTTACAAATATTTATATTTATTTTTATGAAGGGTTTTATCACAATGGATTTTAAAAGATATTTGTTTTAAAGACTTCAGTTGTGTATGATTTAAATGTATGTTGTATTTAAAAAAAATTTGCATGAAAAGGGTTTTAACGTCACGAGGCGTTTCAACTTCTCTCATCCAGCTTTGACGTGAACATGTCACATTCTTCCTTGCTCTTCCCTTCCCATCATTCACTCCAGATACTGGAATTGACATTTAACCAACACAGACAATCGACTGATTGCCTCATCCTAGGGTCCATGTCTTCTCTAACTCTTCTCACCATACTTATTCATAGAAAATTCAAATAGTGGCAAACAAAGAAAATAACTTAGTAATCAAAATTATCATCTAAATTAAACATACTTACAGTTGAGGAAACATTCTCATGTGGAGGCATTAGTTGTCAAACAGTCTGCAGAAACGACTTTAACCTAGGTTGCTCTGATACCATATTTGTAACGCCTCGTAGCGTAAAATATTTTTTTCTTGTCATTTTTTTCTTTTTTAAAAAAAAATATAGTCATAAAAATCATGCTTTTGAAACTATAACAACACAAGTCTTGAAGAAATCTTGTTTCAAATTCTGAACGTAGTAAAACCCAATATAAAATAAACATAAATATTCGTAAAATATTTAACTTAAATCTAACAATTAAAAGCATAATTAAAAATAAAAAGCCTTTCTTTTTCAATTTGATTTCTTCAAATCTTTACCCATGGGTCAATTTCGCTTCAACAACGTTTTAGCCTCGCTCATGAGAATTCTCCATCAACTGCATCTATCATCCATTCACATTCTTAGGTTCCTCAATAAAATCAGCATCACAAACATCGTAAAGTTTACCTATGAGTCAATGCTTAGTAAGAGATGCATAAATATAATATAAGCATGACATGCAATTTTCATAAAAACATGTATTTTCGTTTACAACCTTTCTTTCTTTCTTTTCTTTTCTTTCATTCATTCTTTTGTTATCATTGGGATGCAACACCGAGCTTCCATCATTGGGGAACTAGTCCACCAAACCATCAATCATTGGGAGATAAACCCACCAAAATCTCTAATCATTGGTGCCAAATTGTCAAGCCTCTTGCGTATTCTTCTTTTCATTTTTTTCTTCTTTCTCAATGAAAACGTATGCATGAAAATCTCTTTCGATAAAAAATATTTTTCATGATGCATGGAATGTACACGTAACACATAATAATAGTATGACATGCATGAACATAATAGTAAACATATCCTTGATCGACGTCTTAACATAAATAATAACCAACAAACAGTAAACATATCTTCTATCAATATCTCTAACATAAATAGTAAGCATATCCTCTATCAACATCTTATAAATATAAACACATCATCAATCAACATCATCATGAACAAAACATAAACACATCCTCGGTCAATGTGTACATAACAAAGTAGAGACATATCCTTGGTCAACGTTCACATAAACAAAGTAGAAACATATTCTCGATCAACAGCTATTAGACATCATAAACAGAACAATTATCATCAGCATAAATACCTGAACACTTTGAGATGTAGGCAAAAGCCAAACGCATGCAAATATCACGTAATAAATAAAAATAATTTTATTAATATATAATATTATATATATTAAATAAATTCTAACAATCTTAATCTAACAGAAAATTTGAACATTTTTTGAAACCCAAGCTATAGTAACACGAATTTACCAACTATATTGACATGGCTTTGGGCTGCAAGGGAATACGAAATTCATCAGTTGAGCATTTGATTGAATCCTCACACATGGCTGAAAACTTACGACATGCGGTAAGGACCTAGTCAACACAAACATGACTTTGATGAAAGAAAAAAATTTACTCATAAAAATATAAAATCCAAAAATTGCGGATTTTACAGTAAAAGTGCATAATCCCACATTTCTTGGTAAAGTAGAAAATGCATAGTTTTTAAATAGAGTTTTATTTCCTACCTAGTACAACATATTTTATGTTAACCCCAAAAATAAAATCATGCAGGTTTCGGCAAATAACAGATAATATTATACTATGATGACTGGAAACATTACAGATATTGTTTGTTTGAGCCGAATAAGTTTTTGTAAAAATTGCAAATTTTTAAATATATAAAATTTCACGTGTAAAATTTTCGCGTTGATTTCGATCAAAGTGTTTGGGTTTACCCATTTTTTACATAGAGGCCACGTGAATTTTCGATCAATTAGTTAAACAACCAAAAAATTGAGTTCTTTAGTATACGTATAATATATATATATATATATATTTTAAATAAATGAATTTTATTCAAGGAAAGAGGGTTCCCCTCTTTCTTCTACACGGCCGGAGAAGAAAAGAGTGAGAGGGAGAATTATTTTTCTATGAGAAAGTGAGTTTTGACGTTAGATCGAAGTTCGTTGTGACTCTAGCTTCAACTTTTGTGAAGGTATTTAGCGAGTAAGTCATTTTTTCCTTTGTGATTTTGAGTTTAAAGTTTGAGCTTTATGTTGGATTTAGATTTGAGCTTGGAAACTCAAATCCGTAGTGATTTTTGGACTGTGTTGGTAGATTTAGAGTTTATATAGGAGTATTGGCCGTTTGGAGGCAAAAAAAGGGAAAATGATGAATTTCCGTTATAGAACCTCACTGGAAGGTTGTCCTGTGTTCAACCTCTGGTCGTGCCCTGTCGACAACGGAAAAGGCCAAGAGTGTCAGCATAGTTCAGGTTGATTCGAGGTCAACCGCATGTAAATCGGTCGACTGTTGTTGGAGAGGGGTCAACTGCTAGGTCGACCATGCAGTTGTTTGGTCAACTACAGCCTAGATTGATTGACCACTATAGTGCCGTAGTCGACCATTATAGTGCCCTAGTCGACCCACACAGTGTAATTTTGTATATTGTTTAGCAATTTACACATCGGTTGGGTTCCTAGTCCCGATATTGGACCCTTCCACTTTTCCCTTGTGATTTATTGTTGAGAATTCTTAACCTTTGACATGTTTTTAGGCTCGGATGAGTTTGTAGATTTCGAGTCGATTCTTGAGAAATTGTTGCTCCTGTCGGAAGGAAAGGTCGTCGAAGAAGTAAGGATTTTATACTTTATGCACTGCATTGCATGAAATAGTTTTCAAAACATATTTTGTAGGTTACCACATATGAAACCTTGACGGGGACTATTCGGTAGCACTTCTGTTTTTATAATATATGTACATGACTTTCAGACATTTATTTTTTGTGCATGGTGTTTGATTTTGATTTGATATTTATATTCAAGATGATGAATCCACTTGATGCTTTGGGCGATCTTGGTATCAATGCATTACGAGGCTATCCTCGTGCATCTTTTGCTGCGTGAAGATTGTTGTGTGCATGGGCGAAATGGGTAATAGGGCATTAGTGACATGTCCTTGGGTTTTGAATCCCTAAAGTGAAATGGGTAATAGAGCGGTGATGACATGCTCCTTAGGTTTCGAATCTCTAAATCTGGCCAGGGTATTTTGTCATACGGAGTGTAGGTTTTTAATTGCTGATTTTTACTTGCGTAGTAACCCTTTTTCATTTGATGGGTGGTTGCATCATTGCGGAGATATGTTCGCTGATAACCCTTGTCAATTTGGATCTAACGGGTTGTTAGTCATTGAGTAATCCATTGCCGACAACTTGATTTTATGGGTGGTGTTGTTGCTTGATTTTCAAATCGCCGGCCACTCATGTGACGCTGCTAGATCTTTAGATCACCATCACCTTTATTCCCTCTATCTCATGAGGTGTTGTCTAGTCTTTGGATCACCACCTTTCTATTTTGGTGTGCTAGAGGGATCTATTGAGTGAACCTCTTTTTTCACTGGGAGGTGTTTTCCTTAAAAATAAAAGTGATAAAAGTGTATTTTTAATATCGTTGTCTATATATAAACATGATTTGATAATCACTACATCAATGGCTAGAGGAACTTGTTTTTAGTTAAACCAGTAAAAACGTTTGGAATGATTTTAAAATCCACGCACGGCTCAATAAAGAAACATGAAATTGATCATGGTTTTTTTTGGAAAGAAAGGTAAAACCAGTTTTACATGTATCGTATTTAGTATAACTTTCCTACTGAGTTAGTCACTCACCCCAAACGACCTCTTCTCCTTCTAAGTAAGTACAAAGAGTGGCTAGGAGCATCGTAACTTGAGGGTTTTCCATCATTTTTTTTTTTTCAGAGTTTTTTTCATTTTTATTTTCCTGTGAGGGTTAAATTATTTGAATTGTATAATTCTATTTTGAATGGTCAGAGTTTATTACACAGTATTTTAAAATTTTTATTTATTTTGTGCACTATTATTTTTGTGATTATTATATAGATCTCGACCCAATTATTTGGGTTTGTGCTTGAAATTATACTAAGTATTCCATTGACAACCTAGCCTTGAGCTGGGCAATCAGGTCCTCTTCGACAATTGGATTGCTTGACCTGGTGTTTCTGTTAGACCTGCCTCCGGCTTGTGACAATTTTCATCTCAAAATACATTATACTAGGTAAGAAGGAGAACTCTACTTATAAATTATACACCTTCACTTCTAACAAGCGATATAAGATTGTGTGCTCCTCCTAGTATGGGTTAGATCCTCAACAATTAATAGAATTTTGAGTCAGTTTTGCCTTCAAAGACACCATTCATCGATTAAACAATGCAATGACACAATTTCTAGATATAGTCGCAGTCTACATATGTGGTGCGATAAAAGTGAGATATTTAATCCTAGAAAATAGGAAGCCGAATGCACATAGTCCATGGTATTATTATTATAATGGCTAGTAAATTTTATGGAAATTGAGAAAGCTCAAACATATGTGGCATTTTTTAAGGAGAACTTTGGAAGACCGTAAGAGAGACACACTTAGACCTTGGCAATTATGAATGACACCACTGTAAGAAACTTAATAATCTATCATGCTTGGACATCATGCGTATAGATCTAAAAGAGGATCAATAATACCTTCCGCTGTCGATGTATCACCTCCTATTGAATGTTACAGTGACAACCACAAATATCATCTATAATTAGGAAAGAATGACCTAATTAACTTGGCATCTTAATGAGAATGATGAAAGAGTTTTGATGGTCCGACTTTTAGTAAAGAACTTTGATACATTTGAAAAGGATTTTCCACTGTTTACAAAAAAAAATAAAAGTTTTGAATTTTAACACATTTTAAAAGGTTATGAAAAGTCGAGTCGTCACAGTTTGCACCATTCATTTATCATAGTTGAGTGTTTAATTTGTTAACAAAAATTGTTTAGTGGTTAACTTGTCATTGACTCCATAGTTCATTGGTTATTTTGTTAATTTCCCAATTTTTTATACCTCTTTTCTTCACTCTCCTTCCACTAAAAACTCATTTCTCATTTCTACTCATTTCTTCTTCCTTCCTCACAAGTAGTTAAATAAAGTTTTCCTCTTTGATTCAAACTCATGTTGGCTTCAGTAATTTGTATTTTGTATCTTCTTCAGGAATCTCATGGGAGCCCTTAATTTGGCAAGTAAATCTAATAACTAAAATACTCATTGTGGGTGCCATGCCCATTGGCATCCCTTGGAGAGAAGAATTTTTTGAAAAATAATAAGATCGAGTTGAAATAGCAAGGATAATACTGATCAGGATAAAAGACTGTTTTTGACAATCACCTTAGGCAGAACTACTTCTCTAAGTAAGTTTCTAGGAAAGGCCGGAGGGGTCACAATCTGTCCCACTTAAAATTCAATCTCCTTAGGAAGAACTTACTTTCACAATACAATTACACTGCTAAATAAGTGGTACAAAAAAGATAGCAGATGTGATATGAAAATATCAAGAATATTTTACCACACTGTTATAATATAACAGTCAAGAAGTAAGAGAAATATTAACAAAAATAGACACTGAGTATTTTTACGTGGAAAGCCAAATAGGGAAAAAATCACGGGAACTAAGTCTAGAAAGATCTCACTATGAAAAATAGGATTTACAATATTCTTCTAGAAACCGAATATTTTAGAGAATATTTACTAAGAGAAAATCATCACTCTTAGATTTCACAATGTTCACAAAAGCACCTCACCTATTTTTTTCTTTACTCTTTCTTTTCCCTCCTTCAAAATATCTCACTCTTTTATTCCTCTACCTCTTTTCTCTTCTCCTTCTCTTCTTTCAATTTTTTTGGATGATGAAGTTATAATGTCTCTAATCCTCCTAGTACAATATTTTCATTTGCAGGCTTAAACTTGCACGATTTTATTCTTTGGGTTAGCCCAAAATGCGTTGTACTATGTAGGAAGGAGAATCCTACTTATAAATCATGCATTTTTGTCTCTCTCAAGCAATGTGGGATTGTGCACCCCCAATAGCATGAGTTAGACCATTACTTGGGTCATCCTGGCCTTCACGGGATGAGCTGTCACAATCTCCTTCCCTAGGGAGCTCGAAGTCCTTGTCGGTCACCTTCTAGTTGGACTTTTGGCTCTAATACCATTTAATAATATTCACAATTCTCTCATAACAACATTGTCCGCTTTGGGTCAAAGCCCTCACAGTTTTATTCTTGGAGTTAACCAAAAACACGTTGTATTAGATAGAGAGGAGAATCCTACTTATAAACTATGGATTTTCCACTATTGTAAGAAATGTGGGATTGTGCACCCCCACTAGGATGGATTAAATCCTCAGTTGGGTCATTCCTGCTTTCACAGGGCAGTCTGCCACAGAAGTTCTCCTTCAAGCCTGTATTTATAGACATTTTTAGACGAAGAAGAAAAAAAAACACTTTCCTTGATTTAAGGAAAGTTGGTACCGAAAGGAAGAAGAAAAATTTTTCCTTTCTGCCATTTTTCAACACACCGTTGGTAAGGTGCGCCTTTCATCATAAAGAGGGATACCCACCTCACATGATTCTACGATTTCAAAGGTGTTTAATGGGTGCCCATATACTCAGTCACTTGAAAAGAAAATCCGACTACATGATGGAATCGATTCCATTGAGATATTAATGGGTGCCCATATACTCAGCCACTTGAAAAAAAAAACCGACTACGTGACAGAACCGATTACAATGAGATATTAGAATGGCAGAGATATCAAAATTCGAAACTCAATTCTCTGTACCGCCTGGAAACTTGTGGAAGATATAGTATGCATCAAATTGGAAGGATAGTGAGAAAACGAAAGAGTACATCAGCATCATGAGAAAGATGCACAAGCACATTACGTTGTTCATGTTGAAGAGGTCGATGGTTTTTGGGCAATTAGTTCACCTTATGTTCTCTCTTCTTCCTCTGCAAGGCACTTTCTTCTTCATGCATTGAAAGCTCTAGAGGGGTTTTTCACTTCAGCAAACCTCTTCTTTGATTTATGCTTAAGAATTAAGATCAGAAAATTTTTTGGGAAATTAACAAATCAACCTTATACTTTGCGATCAATAACAAGTCAACCACTAAAGTATTTTAGCTAACAACTTAACCATTGAACTATGAAAAATAGATGATGAAACATCATTGCCACGTTTGTTGTTAAAAAACGTTGTCGTTTCGCATAGAGGAAAGTCGTCTTTGCGCACAGAGGAAAGTCGTCTTTGCGTAGAGGACTTTGCAGAAAGATAATTTTCTGTTGTGAAAATATGACTTTCCGCAGTGGAAAGACTATTTTCCGTTGTGGAAAGACAACGTTACGTTTTCTTTCCTCAGAGGAAAGTTTGTAGATAAAGAAAAAATTCATTGTTATCTTTGTAAAAAAACACAAGAAATACAGACAATTTGTAATTCTCCCATTAACAGTAAAACAATTCTAAATCATCCAAAATCTTTACATTATATATTCTTTTACAAAATTTTCTAAATTTTAAAACTAATAAAGATTAAAATCAACTTATACAATATTTTTTCAAATTCATTTTTCATGGGTGTTAATTCTTTTCCACTTAAAGTCTCTAAAATCATAAGTTCTTGCAATTTTTTCCAAAAATATTAGCTCTCGAGTTCTCATAAAGTTAACGGCAATGTTTGCTCTATTCATTTTTCATAGTTCAGTCTTTAAGTTGTTAATAAAACTTGTTTAGTAATTGACTTGTCATTGATCTCATAATACAGTGGTCGCATTGTTAATTTTCCTTTTTTTTAACCACATTCTCACACGTGCCACTCATAAGTTAACAGGAAATTTCACCCTAGGGTTCAAACACTAACCGTGCATTATTAAAACCGTCAAAAAATAAAGTACAAAATATTCATTGTCGAGATCCCCAAAACAAAGAATCTAAATGGCTAATTAGCCAAGTTGATTTTCAAATGTGGTGTGAGGTAAAGTCATCATAATATATATTGTTAAGAGAGATTATGTACATCCTAAGTTCATGAGGGAAACAATAAATTGTTCTAAATATTTTGTTTGAAACTATTTTTTTTTTCTCGACTGTCCGTAAACGTTTACCAAGCGGTCTAACTTCTAACGCAAACTTGATTATTTTATTAATTGTGACTAAATATTGGGAATAGAAGAAAATCAAAAGGATGCATCATTACTCTTGCCTCTTAGTCTTCTTCACACCAGGCGGCCGCTTGAGTTGATCTATCTCTCACATGATACACACTTTTGTTGCTATATTCACAGTGTCCGTCCTTTTCCTAGTCTCAAACGATGTGCTCTTGCAACTTCAACAAACAAATTACTAGTCATTAAATGTAAATCTAAGATGATATAATTAGATTTACCTTAAAACTCCAAAAGACTGCGACAAATAGTTTGGGTAATGTTACATTGGCAGCACGTTGGAAAAGTAGAGAATTAGAAAAAGATATAAAAAATAAAATGACAAGAAAAGGGTTGTTTTGGATAAGGCCCATGACAGAAATGCCAGCAAGGAACAGACGTGGTCCTTTTTTTATTCCATGGTCAATGACTTACCCTAAAAGGAAGTTATGTTTGAGTCATCCACTAACTAAGAACCAACCTTGTTATTATTAAAAAAATATAAATAATTAAATTATATTTTAATTCACAAAATTTATTTTTTGAAATTGTTAGTAATTTGTCATGGTATCAGAGTTAGAGATTTCAAGTTCGAATCTCCGCAAAGTCAAAAAAATTAACTCTATTAAAAATATATATATATATATATATATATATATATATATATTCACATATAAGGACCAATAAAAAAAGAAATAGGATAAATATTAAGAAAAATATAAATGATTAAATTATACTTCAACCCAAAAGCTTAAGTTTTTGAGACTGTTGGTAATTTGTCAGTTATAATCCAATGCTAAGGTTCAACTGACTTCTTCTCCTTGTATATTTGCTACTCTAGTCAGAAATTTGAAATTTGAATTTGGGTTTTTTAACATTTGAGTTTTGATGCATAAACTTTTAAAGTGGTATCAACTCAAAATTTACTCCACAAGTTATGAGAATAAGACTACAAAATTAGGGCTCAAGATTGTGGGAGTCGGAGAGAGGAAAGGATGATCCTTGGATTGCAAAATATATTTCTATTTTAATACAAGTTTAATAAAATAATATTTATTTGTTTAAATGAGGAATACGACTTTTATTAACGCAAGTAAAAGAAGCTATAAATACAAGGGTCGAGGGTGGAAGTTGCAGATCCCCTCCATTTTCATAGCTTAGCTTATCAGAGAAAGCTGAATCAAATCCATTTAAGCTCACTAATCAATCAATCAACAAGCCAAATCCTGCGAATCCGTTCACAGATGCAACCCAACCTCGATCATGATCGCCGTCAACCAATCTCCGTCCTCCCTAAGCGTATAATATTGGTTCGCCATGGTGAGTCACAGGGAAATCTTAGCTCGGCAACCTACACTACCACACCAGACTACAAAGTGCCTTTAACACCACAAGGCTTGATTCAGGCCCGAATTGCCGGGACTCATCTCCGGCGTCTCGTCTCTGACGAAGGAGAAAACCCTGACTGGCGCGTCTACTTCTACGTCTCTCCGTATGAACGCACGCGATCGACGCTGCGGGAGATAGGTCGCTCGTTTTCCAAGCGAAGGATAATTGGGGTCAGAGAGGAATGTCGATTGCGAGAGCAGGATTTTGGGAATTTTCAAGTGGAAGATAGTATGAAAATTGTAAAGGAGACGAGGGAACGATTTGGGCGGTTCTTCTACCGGTTTCCGGAAGGAGAGTCGGCTGCTGATGTTTATGACCGCGTTTCCAGTACGTGTTTCTCATTTTTCTTTGTTTTTTATGCTCTGATTTTGATTTTTTTTATTGGATGATTGGATGGTGAAATATAACACACAATTTCTCCAAATTACACAAAACTTTTGATTCATTCTCTTCATTTCCAATTAACATTTCATGCTTTAGTTAACTATTGGAGAAGAATTAGCGTTGATTTGTAATTTTTTTATTCAGCTGTTTAGTAATTGTCTGCAATTGACAATGGGTTTTTGTCACGAAGTGTTAAAAACAAGAGTTGGAAAGCTCATTTCATACAGAGATTAATCATGCATGAAAAATTTGCAAATTTTTTTACCATTATGGGGAGATAAATTTTGTATAGTAAAATACTGGTGCCAATAGCCTGAGTTTTCTGGTGCATAATAGTTTGTGTTGTTGAATATCTTTACAAATATTCTGCTGTAGATTTGGGATGTCATGAGCCAACTATTTTGAGATCTTGATATATTTGAGCTTCGATTCACTCTGTTTATATGATGGAACATGAGATGAACTGTGTCCTTATCTCTTGAGTTTCACCGTTATTCTCCATTTTGACGCATAATAGAATCCTTTTTTTATGAAGATAGGCTGTTTGTGCGTAACTTAAAGGATAATGCTAGGTGTATTTTTTAATTATACACTATTAAAGTTTACGAGCGTAAATTATTGTATGCATTAATCATTACCCATTTGAAAATATTTGTCAAACATTATTTTGGTGTAACAAAGCTTTGTAGGTTATTTAAGGACTTTGATGGCAAGAAAATTGTGAGTTTTGGTGTTTCTTTTTTCTTTAGTGTCACCTTCTATTAGTATTTTTACCGCTCGTATAACAAAGGGTTCATCTTTCTAATAACAAATGAAAGATTTTGAAGATAAAGCTGGGTTATTTGCAGGTTTTCTTGAATCCTTATGGAGAGACATAGACATGAACAGACTTCACCATGACCCTTCTCGTGATCTCAATCTAATAATCATATCTCACGGGCTAACTGCACGTGTTTTTCTCACAAAATGGTTCAAGTGGACAGCGGAGCAATTTGAGTACTTGAACAATTTTGGAAACTGCGAGTATCGAGTTATGCAGCTGGGTCATGGGGGAGAATACAGCTTGGCAATTCATCACACAGAGGAAGAGCTGGTTCAATGGGGGCTCTCCCCCGATATGATAGCCGACCAGAAATGGCGGGCCCATGCTCGAAGAGGAGAGTGGAACGAAAAATGTCCTTGGTACCTTGATGCTTTTTTCGACAATTTAGCGGATTCTGATGATAGCGAAGAGATCTCTTGTTCCGGTGATAATGAAGAGGGTGAAGATGGATTACTGCAAAACACTTCAAATCAATCTTCAGGTATGGATGATTGACATAATTTATTGTGTAGAATGGAATTTAGGTACTGGATAGAATGGCTGTTGTCTACTGTTCTTTCATTCTTTCATCTTCAGATCACGCAGAAACATGCTGTTTCTTCTACAGAGGAAACTAGATTGTTGAAGAATTTGATTTTATTTTCAAAGAATGCAAAAGTGTGGAATGAATGCTTCTTATTCGAATAGATCTTCATTCTGGTAGGCGCATTCGGTTGTGCTAATTCACTTATTAATGGGTAATTATCAATTTGATCCTTGACCGATGATTAATGGGTATATTTTCCTCATTTACTCTTATTCAATATTTTAGTGTTGCGTAAATTCAATACGGAACGCTTAATTTACGATAATGTCATTGTTGTAATATTTGATTAAAGTAAGTTTTATAAAAGGGAAAATGACAAAACAACCATCATCCTTTACTATTTTTGACAAACCAACTATCATCCTTTTTTTGTTAACAAATTAACCACTAAACTATGAGAAATTGATGCCTTTAGCATTGTTGTCACATTTTCCGTTAACGGTTTTGTGACGAACCGCAGCAGTTTGACGATGAATCGCAGTGATTCGTCGTGAAACTGCAGCGGTTCATCATGAGACCGTGGCGGTTTGTCATGAGACCGCAGCGGTTCGTTGTGAGACCGCCGCGATTTGTCGTAAAATTGTCGCGGTCTCATAACTTGCAGTTTGTTTAAAATCTTTGATCTTGATGATGTGAATTTTAATAAAGTGTAAAAGTTGTTTATACATTGAATTCTTTTATATCATATCTTTTGTTTAAATTGAGAACACCTTTGATTAAGGGTATTAGGAATGTTTAATATGTTTCTCTAAGTCTATGCAAGAGTATGGAAAGTTCGTATGACTTAGAGGAAACATTTGGTGAATGTTTGAAGTTGGCTGCTGTGTTGCGGATGCACGCAGTTGTGGTCGCGGACGAGGTGGACGTGAAATGGCCTCGGCAGGTCTTCAGCTGTGCGGACGGAAAAGAAGAAGAGGACGATGGCTTTGCGTCCCCCTCAAATTTGTGCAGTTGCGGACGATAGTCCCTGTCGGTGCGGACGGTGCGGACGCGAATATTGGCGTCCGCTTTGAATCTGTCCAGTTTTGGATTTGTGCGGACGAGAGAAGTGGTGTCTGCAAATGCCCAGAATTGTGCAACGGCTATTTTTCTCAACAGGCATTTCTTTCCAAACGGTCATGCGGACGTTGCGGACGCTGAGGACGTTCGGGAGCAGCTGTGGTTGTGTCTATAAATAGAGGTTCACTCTATGCTCTCCATAACGAACGAACCAAGCATTCTAAAGCGAAGCTCTGCCAATTTTCATACGCGATAAAATCTTTGTGAGCTTTCGATATTGGTGTATATCCGATTCTCCCTATTCCGAACTTGCGAGTTATAGTTTGGGAGAATTCAGATTAGATAGATTTGAGAGTTAATCTCCAAATTATCATTGTGCTTGATTGTAAAAGGTGATTCCCTTCGAATTCATCTTACTAGGGTGACGCCCCGCAACAGTCAATTTAGGGTAACGACTCGTAATAGTCTAAGGTTGACAACCTAAGAATTAGTCAAGGGTGACGCCCCGTTTAATAGTCATTTTGTAAACGGTTTTATTGACACTCGTAAGCCAATTATTTAGTATATCTCCAAGTGAAACTTGGAGCGCGGACGTAGGCGAGTTTGCCAAACCGCGTTAACAAATATTGTGTGCACCTCTTTATCCCTTCACTTTACATTATTGCATATATATGTTATCGATATTTTAATTATATGCATTAAATCACTTAGGGTTATTAGAGATTAAAATATCGCACGAAAAAGTTAGAAACGCTATATTCACCCCCCTCTATAGGCGTATATCGATTCTACAATTGGTATCAGAGCGGGTATTTAAATTTTTATGTGATATCTTGTGCACATTGTCAATATTTGTTAAGGTACATTTATTGAAAATTTTATATATTTTTTTTATGGATTCTAACACATACAAACTAGGACACTCTATTACTACTCCTCCAATTTTTTATGGTATAAACTATGTATATTGGAAATTAAGAATGAAAGTATTTGTGCAATCTATTGATTACAAATTATGGATGATCATTGATAATGGAATAACTCTTCCTAGACCTTGTTGTGAATTCAATGATATAGATAAACAAAATTGGAATTTGAATGCTAAGGCTATGAATATTTTGTATAGTGGACTAAGGAAAAATGAATTCGATAAGATACAATCATGTGTTAGTGCCTTTGATATATGGAAAACACTTGAGCTAACATATGCAGGCACAAATCAAATAACTAAAAGCGAAGTGAGCTCATCCTCCGAAAAAAGAGGAGGAAGAGGCCAACGTCATGGCCAAAAGTATTGAGGTAAACGACTATTATAGCAATTCTGATTCAAATTGTGAAGATGATAATGATGTATTTAATGAATTGCTAGATAGTTTTAATGAGTTCAAAGATAAATATAAATTGTTAAAAAAGGAGCATAACAATTTGATCAAAAAGCATGCTAGTGTAGACAAATCTTTTGAAAATCAAATTGTTGAATTGCAAAGCATCATTGATAAATCTAATGCTTCCTTTAAATCTCTTGAGCATGATAGTCGTAATTTGAAATTATTGAATGATAAATTGATTGGAACTATCAAATCACATAAAAATGAAATTGACTCATTGAATGCTAAAAATTGTGATTTGATTGCTATAATTAATTCTCATGAGCATGAGATTTGTGATTTGAAAATTAGTAATGATGAATTGAATGTTTCAATCAAATCATGTGAAAAAGAGATTGAATCCTTACATGCTAAATCTAAATCTACTTTAGATGCTAATGATACAATTAAATCTCTTGATATTTATATTTGTGAATTGAAAGCAAAGAATGATGATTTAAACACTATTGTGCTTAAATTCACAAATGGGAGCAGAAATTTAAATATGCTCTTGAATTCGCAAAGGGTTACTTTTGATAAAGCCGGTATTGGATATGAACCCTTTGCAAAAAAAAAGAATTACACTACTTTATTTGTTAGATCTTCTACTTGTAATTCTTGCAATTGTGTAGGACATAAATCATTTTGTTGTCCTTTAAAATTGAATACTAAATTGGATTCAAATGTTAAATCTAAATTTGTCTATCCTTTGCATTTGAACTCTAAATTTAAATCAAATGTTAGTTCAAAATTTGTTCATCATTTGGATGTGAATCCTAGATTTAAATCTAGTTTAAATTTTAAACCTAATTTGAATTCAAAGTTTGTGTGGGTTCCAAAAGGAACTAAATCTATAACAAATGGACCCAAAATGGTTTGGGTACCAAAATATGCAAAATGATTGTGTTGTAGGTTGGAGGTTCTCCCAAGGAGCTTGAAAGAAAATTGGATACTTGAATATCCAATACAAAAAGGGGAGAAGCTTCAAAGAATGCCTCCAATGCCTTAAAAATGGAAATACACTTGGTGGAGGTACACAATTTCCTTTTAAATGATTTAATTTAATAATTGAATATTAGTGTGGAATTTGATTTGGATTAGCATTTAGAGTTTGATTGATTAGAATGGATTATATTATTGATTGATTCAATCTTTATTTGTAATTGAGATTAAAGCATAGATTGATTCAATTCTATGGTTCTATTCTTTATTTAGGATTGAAATTGTTTAACTTGATTTTCATTCTTGATTTGGAGATTAGAAGATCAAAATTATGATTAAATTCTCTTGTGCTATTTCTAGGTTGAAATTTGCTATATTTATTCAATTAGTATTTTGATGAATGGCTCCAACAATTGGGTTTCTATTTGGAATATTCTCATAAATTGGTTGAATTGTTGGATATAGAATCGTGTAAGATAAATTGTCTTCTCCCATTGATTAAAATTAACTTGATATAAGGGGAGACGAGTAGAAAATTTGTTAATAATGATGTTTTATTGATTTCTCCCTTGAATTGAATTTGAATAACGAAATAGGGGGAGAAAATAGAATTGTGTTAAGATCATTGACTTGCTTTGAAATGTTGTCTTTAAATTATGGTCTTTGATAAATTTTGCTTCCGCTAAGGTACACTTTGATATGTCTCCCTTGCTTTTACATTGATTAATACTAAAGGAGAGAAAAGTAATTTTGTATAGAAATTATTACTGTGTTCAGAAATGTTGATTTTATATTGATAAACATGAAAAACTCCAATAGTATCCTCAATCTTAAAATTTGTTAGTCATCTATTGGATTTGTTTTTGGTGATCTATCTTAATTATGAATTCACTAATAGCTTAGATTTTTGACATCATAAGAATGAATCTCTATTTGCTAAATGGGTTGTGATTTCTTAGAGCATGATTCATGATGTTTTCATTTTTATGATTGAAGATTGTATTCCCACAATTTGATCTCTAGATTGCAAATATTGTTTTGAATGAGATGCAAATCTTCAATTGATATTTTTTTTTACATGTGTATTTCTCTCTTGAACTAAAAATTAACTATTGATATAGGGAGAGAAAAATATAAATGTTTTAATTTTGCTAAGTTGGCTTCTACTCTTGGTTTAAACTTTGAAAATCTAGATCATTGATTTAAAGGGAAAAATTAAATTTGTTTGGGTTTTAATGTGAATTAAAATGAATAGATTAGATTTGAAAAGTGGTTTAATTTGACTTTCTATTTTTGATTAAAATTAAATTGACTAAAATTCTTCAATACATAGTTTTGAACTTATTTTTGATATTTTTGAGTTTAGAATGGAAGATATTGATAGAGTGCCTATAGGTTGAAATTTGTATCAACTTTTACAATTGGTATCTAAAAGTCAAATTTTACATAATTCTTGTATTGGATTATTTTTGTTGCTTGAAATTTTGCCTCCAACAATTAATTTTCTATTCTCATATATTGAATTGTTGGATATCAATTTTGATTTGTTGTTTTCCCCTATGAATTGATGTTGCTATAGATAAAAAGGGGAAAGACATAAATTGCTTAGGCAAATGTTCCATTCTTGAAAATTTAGAACACTCTTGTGATTTGATTTTAATTCTTTTAAAAAAGAGAGATCATTGATATGGACAATTATTTTGCCTTTTCAAAAATTTGTTGTGGACTTCTCTGAATTGCCTATTCATAATGATAAATGTGAGAAAATAAAATTGCTAAGAATTGTTTTTAAACTATTGACTTGTTGTAAAATAGGTTAAGTTTTTTTCTTAGCTTTTGATAAATATGTTTCCGTTTGTAGGTTAGACTTTGATAATTCTTCCTTGAATCTAACTTGATTAATGCAAAGAATGAGAAATGTGAATTGATTTGACATTGAGTGTTTAGAGGAAGAAATTCTTATTGTTTTGTTTGATAACTTTGTTTCTCCAAATGTTTTTAGTTTTGAGACTTATAAAAGGGAAAAAGTTTTGTAGTTGTTTTTCAAATTGATATCATTATTTATCTTTGGTTTGAAATCTCTAAATTGATATCAATAATGATTTTTATCTTGAAATTTTTAAATGGGATATTTCTATTGATTTTAAACTTCTACAATTGGTATCTATCTTGGATTTCCATCCTCAATGTTTTAATTGTATGCAATGGTTTAGGGGGAGAGGAATGGATCTTAACTTGAATATCTTTGAAAGATCGATTATATCAATTAATATTTTTAAAAGATTGGATTTCATTTCTTCAATTGGTATCTTCAATTTTTCTATGCTTTAAAATTTTAAATTGGTATCAATCCTTGTTTTTAAACTTGAATTTCAACATTTGAAATCTTTGGACTTATTTTTTAATTGGTATCATATATGAAATTTTTTTTGGTATCAATGAAATCATATTTTATTCTACAATTGGTATAATCTGTTAAAGATTTTCATTTGATATCATATTTCGATTCCCCAACTATTTGATTATGTGCATAATGATAGGGGGAGAATTTGTTTTGTTTTGAATTTGAACTCATCCATGAATTGTCTTTCAATTGGTAAATTTTTGATTAAATTGGATGGTTCTCTTAAGTCTTTGGATTCTCTCCTATTTGCTTGGTGATAATTATACAGGGGGAGAGAAATGTTTAAATTGGTTTTTATTGTTGCTCTAAAGGGGGAGAGCAAAATTTCATAAATTGGATTATATCCCCAATCGATTGTTTTTGTGCATAACATAGGGAGAGAGATAATTGAATTGATTTTGATTTAACACATTGGTATCTCTCTTAGAAATCTCTTTTGAATTTTCAATTGGTATCAATACTTTGCAAAATGATATGATTTTAAATTTGGATTTATAATTGATATAATTCTTTGAAAAACTTGGTTGGCTTAAAATTGTGAATGCTCAATTGGTATCTTTTGTTAATTTCTTAATTCTTAAAGTGGTATCACTTGTTAGAAATTGAAAATGTGTTTACAATTCTTGAACTTAAATGGGTTCTAGTTCCTTCATTTGATTTATATCTCTTGAATCCTTTTTTTTTTTTTTTGTATCTATTGTTTAGCTTCTAATGCTTAGAGTTTCCTTCAAATATATTTAAGCTTCATGACGAAACGGGGGAGAGTATATTTGATTGAATATTTCTTGTGGTGATTTTTCAATTGGTAATCATACTATACACCACAAATTGAATTGGAATGCTAAATCCCTCCAATAAATAGTGTATGCTTAAGGGAAAGATGGGGGAAACTACTTTGTTAAAATAGAATTGTGATTGTGGTTATTTACAATTGGTATATTTCTTTTAACCACAAATTGAAATTGAATCTATATTTCTCTCCTTGGTTGGCTTCTTGGTTAGATTCATTGATTAAGGGGGAGAAATTTGTTTTTTAGTAGAATTAATTGTTGAGTTTGTCTTTGAATTCTAATGTTTTTTCCCTCAATTTTGCTTATGTTGAAAACGTTCATGATTGTGTTTGAACTCTCCTCCCCTAGGAAATCTTTTTGATTATGACAAAAAGGGGGGAGAATGATATATAAGTTGTAATATCTTTTAGGGAGAGTTTTGTAGCATTGTGCATGGATTCATTGTTGATGTATTACATAACTTATTTGGAGAAATCTAATATGCAATAGTTTTATGCAAATGCTTAGTTTTAGGGTAAACAACTTATTGGATTTTGTCATCATCAAAAAGGGGGAGATTGTTAGCCTTTTTGGTATGCTAAGTTTTATTTTGATGATGACTAAATTGTATGTTAATTTTGTAAATCAATAAGTTGTATTTTAGAAGTATGTTGCTTGGATTAATTGATTGATAAATTGCATATCCTAATTGAGTAAATCAAATATGCAATATTTGTGGCACATGCTTAGGTTTGGATATAAACAACTTTATATGTTTTGGACATCATCAATAAGGGAGATTATGTAGACTATGTGATCTTGATGATGTGAATTTTAATAAAGTATAAAAGTTGTTTATACATTGAATTCTTTTATATCATATCTTTTGTTTAAATTGAGAATACCCTTGATTAAGGGTATTAGGAATGTTTAATATGTTTCTCTAAGTCTATGTAGGAGTATGGAAAGTTCGTGTGACTTAGAGGAAACATTTGGTGAATGTTTGAAGTTGGCTGCTGTGTTGCGGATGCACGCAGTTGTGGTCGCGGACGAGGTGGACGTGAAATGGCGTCCGCAGGTCTTCAGCTGTGCGGACGGAAAAGAAGAAGAGGACGATGACTTTGCGTCCCCCTCAAATTTGTGCAGTTGCGGACGATAGTCCCTGTCGGTGCGGATGCGAATATTTGCGTCCGCTTTGAATCTGTCCAGTTTTGGATTTGTGCGGACGACTTGTGCGGACGAAGCGGACGAGAGAAGTGGCGTCCGCAAATGCCCAGAATTGTGCAACGGCTATTTTTCTCAACGGGCATTTCTTTCCAAACGGTCATGCGGACGTTGCGGACGCTGAGGACATCCGGGAGCAGCTGTGGCTGTGTCTATAAATAGAGGTTCACTCTATGCTCTCCATAACGAACGAACCAAGCATTCTAAAGCGAAGCTCTGCCAATTTTCATACGCGATAAAATCTTTGTGAGCTTTTGATATTGGTGTATATTCGATTCTCCCTATTCCGAACTTGCAAGTTATATTTTGGGAGAATTCGGATTAGATAGATTTGAGAGTTAATCTCCAAATTATCATTGTGTTTGATTGTAAAGGGTGATTCCCTTTGAATTCATCTTACTAGGGTGACGCCCCGCAACAGTCAATTTAGGGTAACGACTCGTAATAGTCTAAGGTTGACGACCTAAGAATTAGTCAAGGGTGACGCCCCGTTTAATAGTCATTTTGTAAACGGTTTTATTGGCACCCGTAAGCCAATTATTTAGTATATCTCCAAGTGAAACTTGGAGCGCTGACGTAGGCGAGTTTGCCGAACCGCGTTAACAAATATTGTGTGCACCTCTCTACCCCTTCACTTTACATTATTGCATATATATGTTATCGATATTTTAATTATATGCATTAAATCACTTAGGGTTATTAGAGATTAAAATATCGCACGAAAAAGTTAGAAACACTATATTCACCCCCCTCTATAGGCTTATATCGATCCTACAGACTGGTCGACCGCTCACCGAGTAACTTGGATTCCAGACCTTCTCTGCAATTTTGTCAGTCGATCAACAAGTCGACCACACGGTCAGCTGTTTCTAACGGTGCAGGCTTTTTGGTCAACTGTTTCTCACTGTTTAGTAGATCATCAATCGGTCGACTGTTTCCTTCTCTACAGATCAGTTTGGTCGACCTTTTTGCATTGTTAGTCGACCTCTTCGTTTGTTTTTGCATTTCTTGAATTCTTTAAGTCCAAATAATCATACTATAAGCTACTTGAACTTAGGTAAACACGTTAGTAAACAATAATACCTGTATTAAGGGTATTTCCAATAAGGAATAAACAAATTTACTTAATTCAAACAAATACGTAATAAACAACTTAATTATACAAATAAAACTATTATCATCAAAGCAAATAACCTAATATCTATTAGGCCAACACTTTCTTGTCGCGACTCATTGTTCACAGATTCGCTACAATCTCAACTGCATCCATCAAAGTGTTGGATTCGTCCAACACTTTGACAAAATCGTCGATTACACCCTGTATCCCAAACGATACATTCAACAAAGCCAAACAATTCATCAGTTTGCCAAAATACAGTGCAGCAATTGAAAAGAAAAGATTGGATTTTTACCCAATTTGTTCACTAGCCTCCAACCTCAAGATTGCTACTTTCTAAGCCTCCCGCACTGAAAATTGTCAATCAAACAGAGTTTGAGTATCCTTCAAATTCTAAATCAGAATAATATTCCAAACAAAATTCAATCTTAAAGAGTTGAAGAAAAATCTCACTTACCACATTTAACTTTCAACGATACAGAAGCTAAAATTCTTCCTTCCCCACTGGACCCTTTTGTGGTTCTGTCGAGAAAGTGCGAGCGACGAAAACAAAGGACATGGGGAGAGATACGTGAGGAAGAGAAATGAAGGATTTTCAATTTAAAGGAAGGAGAATGGAGGAGGAGAATCGGGATCCTTCATGGTCAATAACGCTTCCAAAGAAAACATTCCTTCTTTAAATTTAATGTTTTGTAATTTTTATTTTTTACATAATTTGGTAGATATTACAGATATCCTAAACTCTTTTTTTTTTTTTTTTTTTACAATTTGGACCTTAATGTTAGACATGTTCACAGGACTTTGTCTTTAAAACATCTTTTTAAATTAGTAGGTACAATGCATGTGATCTCTCTCTCTCTCTCTCATTTACTCATTCAATATTTGAGTGTTACATAAATTCAATATAAAGCTTCAAAAGTTCATGGGGACGCTTAATTTACGATAATGTCATTGTTGTGATATTTGATTAAAGTAAGTTTTATAAAATAAGATTTATTGGGTTGGGGTGCAATTTGAGACATGGGGGACCCAACATTGAGGTCCAGTCCAGTACTGGGCCTTGGCCCAACAAAGGGACATATTGGTAATTCGGATTTCTCCCCTCTTGCGCAATCTGAATCTCGTCTTCCATGTTTGATCGCCAAAACTGCCCTGTTCAGAAATTTCTCGCAGGCCAAACAATTCATCTTCTCCATTTGGCAGTTCTTTTCTGTCAGTCTCTGCTTCTCCAACTACTAAATCTACATTGGACGAGCCTTAGTCATACTTATATTTTTTGTTTAAGATGATTTTATGTGTTACTCGTGGGTAGAGGGTCGCATCTGCTTGCGCCAATGTAGATGTTTTGCTCAGGCGACTCGTCTCTTTTATTCTCGATTCACTTCGTAAGAAAGGAGCGCACTCCTCATCCTTGCTATTGTTATTTGGATTTCCTCTTGATTGCGTCCGTGTGCGAGGGACACGCTGCAATTTTGAAAGTCTAACTCCAAATAATCAACAAGTACTTCCAGCAATTAGGAGATGCCGATGGCATTTGAAAAAAGAAATCACCCATAGACCGAGCCAAAGAAAAGATAAGCTAGAAAGCCGGGGTGTAGATTAGAGAGATGGCGGAATCAACCCTAGGACTACGGGGAGTTTCACTTATGGCCATTAATGAGATGCGCAGTTAAAGAGGAGAAGCGAGACGGAAGAGAGGTTTTCATAGTCTTTGTTTGGTCTTCCTATTGGGTTTATTTCATGCTTCCTTTCCCTATTCAATTACTTCGTAATTGGTTGGGCTGAGAATGCTTAATGCTAGGAGACAACAAAGTATGGATAGCTTTTCCTTCCATATCAACATGTCAAATTCAACATCACCATCATAAAATTGAAAAATCAAACTTTAGAAGATTGGTTAGATATTGTTTTCTTTGAAGATGTTTATTATATTAGATTGACTATTTGAAAATAAGGTTTGTAACTTAACTTCTCTAAAAATTAGTTTTTTGATGTTTGAAATCATTAAATTTTGTTAAAAGATATTATTTTTTTATTAAATTCTACTATTTTTTTTTTAAAGTTTAGATTCTCTCTCTTTTGAGACAAACTAAATCTATTATCAAATCTAAAAAATTTTTAAATTTTAAATTTTTTCTCGTTAGTTCTTTCAAAAAAATAACAACATATGGGTATATAGTTGCAGAGATTTTATTTAATATCGAGTAAGAATGATGACCTCCAATTGTGGGTGTTCGTTCTTCTTGTACCAAAACTCTTTTGATGTTGAAAGACTATATCTATCTAGTTGATTATGTGATGAGAATTTGATTTCTTTTGGGAATTAGAATTGGTGTAATGATTTTGGTGATCATCGATGGCAAATCCACGTCCACCAGATAGAAGATTCTGTAGTCGAGCCACTTGGAGGATTTCATTTTTTCTAATATTGATTGTGATTAATTTAGTTATTTACTTTGTGAAGCCTCCATTGTATCAGCGCTCGAATCAGAATTTGAAGCTACAATCTCCATGTCCACCTTGTTCTTGCGATTGCTTCTTCGGGGACTCTCTCTTGGATTCATCTGGTAAAAATTTTCAAACTTGATTTATTATTTCACCTTTTTCCGTTTAGAGTTTTGATTCCGTGGAGTTATGATTTGAAGCACAAAAATCATTGCTTTGTACGCTGACTGGACTATTGACAGAAGTGCTCATTCTGTGTACCCAGAAACACTGAAAAACTTCACTGTATGTGAAGATCACGATGAGAAAGATCAGGAGATGGTTGAAGAACTTGCAAAAAGTCTGAAAACATTAATCGCTGAAGAACTGGATTTGATGAAGATGGAAGTCAATGAAACTGTGCAAACAAACAAAAAATCGACAAAAGAAGCGAAAAAAGTCCTCGCTCAATTCCAAAACGAAGGGGAAAAGTGCAAGAGAGGGGTAGTGGCTTGTGAAGCAGCAAGAGAAAGAGCCCAGTCTGAATTTGCAGAGGAGATCAAGCTGTCTGCAATATGGGAGGGAAGAGCTCGTCTATGGGGTTGGACAGAATAGAACATTACTTTTACCGCTAACACTTTTTTGTACAGCCTTTTGTTTTAGCTTTCTGAGTAATTGAGATTAAAGAGAAATCAAAAAGCTGCCGGAGCATAGGGAGGAGGAGGCAGCACGACCACTCAAACGTCACCGGAAATTGCAGACTGGGCTACAAGATCACATCTGATGTTGCAGATTCATTCTCATGTTTTATTAGTAATAGTTCTAGTATACTTTTTTTTTTTGTGAAATCTCATTTTTCAACTTTTGATTACACAGTTTAGTTCAATTAATATTCTACGTCCGATGATCTGCCAGTGAAGCAAATCAAAATGGTTATCAATAACCAAAAAACAAAGAGTTGTTGATAATTAATGTCAATCAAGAACATTTACTTCAGAAGTTGGAGCTGCATGAATCCAAAATCATAAAACTTGTTCCACCAAGTCCAAGGAACTAGACTACATACCTTATTCAAGTCAAATATAAACTATCTAAGACGGCAAATCCGGCCGCCACACCGCCCTCATTCGACGAAGATATCTTTGTTCGCATCAAGTAGCCACTCGGTTCATTAACAATCACCTTCTCTTTGTTCCTACACATTCCAATCCAACGATTTCTCGCATAAAAAAAACAACCCAAGAAATGAATTTTAAGTTTCACTTTTTGGAATATCTTCGTATAAAATAGAGGATCCTATACTGTATTTTAAACTAGCAATGGTGCTTCAATTGTAGTGCTTCAAATGTGTCCAACAAGTCAGAGATTTGCAGTAACGTTCAATCTGTCACACATTTGCATCCGATATGGTAGTTGAGCAAGTTAATTGAATATATTCAAAAACTAATCCACTGCCGTTTCTATAATCCATTATTGTTCGTTAAACGTCAATGACTCGACATTTGCATATTTGTACACATGTACTCTTCACTATAATCAATAATTAACAATGGAAGAAGGTTAAATTCTCATTCAAATCAATATAGTATTGACTTTTTGACAAGACCAACATACCTTAAGTAAGCGCTATAAATCCCGAGCTCTGATATCGCATGATCTCTGTGGCTGACTCCATCACGGATCAAAAATGCAGGAGACAGTGTTGGAAATATCCTCTGCATGAGAATGTAAGCAGCATTCTCTTCCGAGCCTTCCTTTTGCAATCGTAAAAGTGTCTCTCTCACATCATTGCCGTAAATATTATTCCCTGAAGAAAATATATATTAAAAATCCTGTCGATTGACCAATCATCCCAAAATTCACGTTTTTAAGTCGAGGTGAAATTAATCAGTTAAATTGTTTCATAATAATCTTAATGGTTCAAATAGGATTAACTGATGAAATTTGAACTCAGTTCTTGCTCTGAAACTATGATGAATTAGCAACTTGTCATTGGGTTGTTTTTCTCTTTTCATCAAAAACCATAAGATCCAAGGAGAGCTGAGAAGATCAGACCTCCTCCTTCTCTTTGGGGCTTCATTACAAATGATTCGGGCATTTTGATAGCTTTTCTAACGATATCTGAGTCATCCAAACTCCACAATCCTGCAAAACATCTCCTCAATTTCGCAATGTCGTCTTCCTTGTCAAGAAACCTGCACATAATCCCGATAAAATTAGTTCTAATTGAAACTTTTACTTACAGCAGACTAGCTAGCTTATTATAAAACCTCAAAAACTTACCCTTTCATGTTTTAGGATGAGAACTCTATTTTAAAACCAAAGAAACAGTATTCCAAAGCCAATGTTAGAAATTAAAATCAAGCTTTAGCTTATATACATTAATATATTTCATCACATCTTCAACCAGTTTTTCTGACAAATGGCCTGTTCGAATTATCCTTTACAAAACTAGCCCGACCTTTTTTTTTCATTGAGCAATTAAAACTCGCATTAGCAAAAAATACGGAAAGTAGAGGGTCATGAATCCACATGCAAACAAAAAATGTGTTCTCTACAAAAAATAGATTGCATATAATCCCTTATATTTGGAATATTTCAGAATAAACAGAGAGGTGCAATGATCGATATCTTCCTTAGCGGAACTATTACACTTACCCAAATCAAGCATCACCCATTTCACTTTCTTTAGCATCGCAAACCTGTATTCTATTATATTGTTATATGTTTCGCTTGTAAAAGAAACTATTTTTTTTTAATTAGGAGTAATCAATTAATGATATATACAAAAATCATTCAATACCTCTCCAATACATTTGGTTTCGCCAGTTCTTGCTGAATCTTTTTGGTGCCTACCAAATGATAAGATACTGAGGGGCACTTAATTGCAGAAGATTGCTCTACCAGTAATCTTGCTCTCCACTCCTGCAAATTTATTTATTTTTTAATGGACAGTGTGTCTCGAAAGAAACACTTATTCCTTAAATAAGAGGCGAGTTAAGAAAGACGCTCAAACACTACTACTTATCCAAAAAATTGGATTTAAAGTTTTTCCCTTAGACACAATAAGTAATGCTCAAATTTTATGAAATTCTTGTTATTGGGCTAACTCATATTCTCAAAAAGAGAAGATCATGCTCTAAAAAAACTCTTAATATATCAAATACATCCACTACTATATGAAGGCTTCTTAGTCCACTTTATAATTCAAAGGCTCCCCATTCTATGACAATAGAAGCACTTTTTTACTTGTCCATATACAAGAAGATTTTGTGCGGAAAATAAAATTTTTAATACAAATTGATTTAGGCCCATAAGCGTGAGGCAATGAAAGAGACAAGGCCAGTTTATGGTATCATAACTCCAAACATTTAGAAAGCAAAAAATTCCATCAGACCATATATTGTTTTCCTTCTAGCCTTTGCTCGGAGAGACACCTTCGCATGTCTCCATTATTATACACGAGGGGAATACTTCTATTGAAAACATGCTGGAGAAACTTTACAGTTATTTTCTAAAATAGACCAAAAAAATGGTAACTTCACATCATTAGCTAATTAGGACTGCGAGATTAACCAATACAATTTCTTCTCTCAAAATAATGATTCTATTAAAATTGTTTTTCAATTTTTAATGAACCAAGTAATGCACTGGCCTAAAAATCTAACCCTTTGAAGAAAAGGCCATAATCTAAGCACATAAATACTACCATAAACTGTAAGTTAACTCTATTCAATTTAATAGTGCAATTAGATGAAGTTCCAAGCAAATTCTGACACACATAAAAGTAGTTAAGGGAAAACTGCTTACTGCTGGAGAAAGATAATCAGGTGGAGAAGGAGATGGTGTTCATCCAACTCTAAAATAAAAAACAACAGCAATTCATGTAAGAAAATTGCTTACTGCTTCAGAAGGATAGTCAGATGGTGTATATCCAGCTCTAAAATAAACAACAGCAATTGCTTGGCCACTCCTGCAAGGAAAAGCTTGAGTACTTTAATGAAAGGGGAGAAGATATAATGATTGAAAATCTAATCAGTTAAAGTAGAAAATTTCGTTTTGATGGATAGGGCTACTTACACAACAAGGGTTCCATCTGCTAGTAGTTCACCTTCGTTGTCAATATCTCCCAGTGTTTTCTGAAGAGTATTGATATTATGTGTATTATAAAGTCAAGAAGTAACTAAATAGACCAAAGCTGTGTTATAATTTCTTTTCTAAACAACAACCTTTGACAATCATTATAACAAACTTTATGATTTAGAAGAATGAAAAAATAGCCATACTTAAGATCTGCAAAGGGGTAGGTCATTAAAAAATTGCTAGAAGGCAATACAAGAATCTTCAGGAATAGACAAAGAGCATAAGATTTGATTGTTGACATAACGATGTGGATTCACAATACATCCTTCCCTATTTTCCAATTTAAAACCTTATACACCCAATAGTACATACACACTCTAATTGTATTTATTTTATGACATCTACATAATATTTTCATATCTCCATTCTCGCATTAGAGTGTTTTCTTCTCTTAAAAAATGGTCAAATCCTAAATCAATTAATAATTTGATAATAGTTTAAATAATCATGGATGTTGGATACTGATACAAGAAAAGTAAGTAATATCATTAGAATTTCAAAATACTAGAATAAGCATATTTTAGACAGAAAAAGGATATCTTTCTCTCAATAAAGTACTAAGCCAATGCTGGTCATACATGTTGCGTTCTTCAGATTGTACCACAATCATAACAACACTCCTGCAGGAAGCTATCATTCATACCTTACAAAGAAATGGTAGGATTTCATTTTAATAAATCATGTTTTAACTGTCATTCCAATGTGTTAAATTAATGTGGGAATTAAATTAATCGTATCTAAATAATTAAAATATTTGGCTAGTCATTTGTTATCACATCACTGTGTCAGTTAAACTTTTGATTGATTTAACTGTTGATCTAGCATTGTGATATGAGCCGAACCCAGATTTTCAATAGAGAAACAGAAAATTATATAGATGAAAAAGGGTCACAAGTACAGAGAAAAAATGAGAAGCTTAATTCTCTCCTACCTTTCTTATCCGAGTTCTTCCTAACTTCTAAAACCCCCTTAATAGAGTACATATTCTTCCTACTAGTACCCTTTTAACCTCCACCAGCATTCCGACAAAAAATACCCCTCCCCTTCAGTAAATTTCCCTGACAAGATAAATCCCCTGTTCCATTGCTTGTCCCTCCTTCCTCCTATGCTTTTTTACATAGGTGAGCTTTATTGGGGGTTAATCACATTACTCAAATATAAATTATTTCCTTAAAAGGAAAAGAAAAAAATTTGTCTGACTAACCTGGGGTTATTATACTCAGTCCACGCTTTAGCCAATGATTCAGCAAAGTGGCTCACAGCAGAGTTACTTGGAACCTTTTTGGGGTCTAAACCAAGGCGCTCCCCATAATGACTAAGCAAATACCTGCAATGCAGAATATCTAGCTAAATTATATAATGATAATGATCTGAATTCGCTAAAACACAAAATCCAGATATAAATTCTATCTTTCCCAATCTTTTTAGAGATGTCAAGAAATTATATATCAAGTTTGATGAAACAATTTAAAAGAAGATGCCCATTCCAGGTCATAAATTTTAGATTAATTACAACAATCAATTTCTTATGCCCAGAATTTAGAGTCTGAAAGAACTAGACCTTGCTTTTGAAGTGAAATAGGGACACCACAATGAGTAGTCAAGTTTTAATATGTTGTCCATAAGGTGGTATGGTACCCGGTTATGTCTCTTCATAGCTTAATATGGCCAAATGACAGTCATATGACCGACTATGGTTTGGGAAGAACCAGAAGAGAATCACCCTTTTCTTGATTGGAGTTACAATTTCCATCAACACGAGAAACGAGCTAAACTGAAGAATAATAAATAATCTGACAATAGTTTTCATAATTCCACAATGCCATCTTCTTCCGAATGGAAAGAATGGAAAATATGGATGCTAGAAAACTTAGAAGTGTAGGTCCATCTAGCTACTAAACAAGAACATATCTCAACTGAAAATGCCATTTACAGTTTGCCAAAAATCACTTCCCAATGCCAGGCTGAGATCAAACCATGACAAATGGGCCAAATTTAACAAATAACTAGCTACCCAAGGTTTTGTTATCAACATCTGTCATTCCGACAAAAAAATGTTAGACAGCTTGAAAATCAAAAACCGTGCCAACAACTTTATAGTTACAATTTGAAGGTTAATTACTCATCACAAGCAGATATATCTAGAATTTCTTTTTTGATAAAAAGAATAGCTCAATCTAGACTTTAGATAGCTAAAACCAATTCATGATATTTCTAACATATAATAACTTTAAATTCCAAATGGCACACTTAACCTATGAAGTTCACTAACACGGCAACTAAGGCCAGGAAATGAAGATGATATCGTGTTGAGTTCTATTTGAAGAAGTAATTTGGTTTTCTCATCGAGCATATAATCTGAGCGATGTAAACCCAAGCGTATTTCCTGCATAAGTGATTAGAAAAAAATTACAGTTTTATAAAGAAAATAAATACACCCATGAGAAAAGAAAACAACAAAGAAAATTTGGTGAGTAGCAATCCAGAAACTCTGTCACTAATACAAATAAAGAATGAGTTCTATTTTCTTCTCCCTTTTTTTAAGATAAGGAATGGTGTTCCATTATCAAATGAAAAAAATACAATAAAAAAATTACAACTGCGTGTGTGAGAAATTCTTTCGAAAAGAGGCGACAATAGAGTCATCGATATTGCATTCCATTTGAAAATGACCAAAAAGTATGGTTAAATTTTAAAGAATGTAGAAGCATAAGCATATAAAAGGAAAAGTTTCTACCCTGAAAACATTATGATCACATGGTTTTATTCTAATCCAATTTTACAACAAAAAAGAACTACTTTGCCATTCAATTCTCACAAAATAATCCACAACACTTAATTTTTTTCCTTCTTTTTCCCTCTTCAGTCAACTACATGAATGTGTCCCATCGTAAGGTAGCACTCAATAGTTAATGGAATAACACAAGTTTACCACTGTATAAAGCACGTTCAGAACTTCACATCAAATGAATACACTTTAGAAAACATAGCATAGTTATCCATAGGGTACAGCCTATATCAGATAGTCCTTAAGGTAAAAAGATTAGATACAAATGGATAGAAACGTACCTCTTTCTTATTAATTTGGAGGATCTTGGAATGGATATCTAAAAGCCTAGATGTAAATGCATCTGCTTTCTTTGTTCTGCAATATTGAAAATATAAACTTTTAATATTCCCCTACTTAATAATTGAAAGTCATGACAAGGAGTTGAAGAAATCAATATGGTTGGTCGATAGACAGCTCTAGTGCGCACAGACACATATGGACATAAACACTCATTAAAGTTATACAGAATAAAAAGATAAATGCCTTAAAAAGGGGGTGGAAAAAAAAAAGCAAAGAAATGACTCGATTGGAAAAACAAAAATCACCTTACCAAAATAGTTTTAACAACAATAGAGAGTAAGAAATTTCACATGAGTTCAAGACTATCAATCTAGATCATCAAAGATAAGAAGTTTGGTAATAGGTATAAGAAATCAAGAGAGAATCTTCTTCTCAAACTACCTAGTTGGATCTGCAATAAAAGCTGGTGCAACAATGACCAATGAAAATGCTAGATCTAAGAAAGGGCTGATTTTCCAGTTATACATGCTGACTGAATAATAGTGACCATATGCTAAACTACCAAGCTGAGTTGGATTGTTTTGAAGAAGATAACTAATTTAGAAAAAAAAAACTAGCCGGATTTTTTTTTCTGGAATTAAGACATAGATGACAGATAAAGCATTGAGAAAAAGTAAAATATCCTTCTCTATTGCTTAGTGGAAATTGCTACAAATGTTTAAGCCGAGTTACTGGTCAAATTCCACTTTACTCTCGGGGTTTGTTAGCATAGCTTCATCCATATGATCATAACTAATACCTCAAGATATACAACTAATGCCTCAAGATACATGAGTGGAGAGAGAGATAGAGACAGAGGGAGAGAGAGAATGCCTGGATAATGACTCTTGAAGAAACTCTCCATCCAAACTTACTCGATCAACTAATTCATTAAAAAGAGGAGCGACTTCACATGCTTGCTTCCAATGACTTTCCGGAAATGACATGGGCAATAATGCAAATGGTGCATGCACTAAGCCCACACCTGGTACTTTTCCTGACCTCTGCAATTTAAAAAACCCAAAAAGTGAGGTAATGATGACCCAGCACACTTCACAAGCAGAATACAAATAAGGGTTAATGAATTGGCAAGTCATTTCCCATAAGGAAAAGCTAAATAACAAATCATAGCAAAGAGAAAAGTAAGATATCTTGTATCAATTACCACAGAGCTGTGCTCTTCCCGTCTGTAACATAATAAATTAGACTAAAAACTCATGAATCATTCTAAATCAACTTAATAAAGTGCAAAGTGAGAGATCTTGTATCAATTATCATAGAGCTGTGCTCTCCCTTAGAACTTAATAAATTCGACTAAAAACTCATAAATCATCCTAAATAAACTATAAGGTTATGAAATAAAAAAGATAATGTCAAAATTTTCTCTTAATTACCATAATCCAGCCATAGCTATTCATTAAGTATGCAGGGTACATTTCCGGACTAAAAGAAAGTAGAGTCTTTAAATTACTCTACATTTGTGGTGTTCTCAACCATATCTTCAGTTTTTAAGAAAATTAATTCTTCAAAGAGTTAAAAGTTATCACAACACATCCAAAAAATTCAAGGTTTGATTGACAGAAACACTAAAGCAGCTCAAGACCTTAATTTCACTCCATAACTCTTCCACTCCAACATTAAGAACCTCACCAACGTATCACTTTTTAAGCCAATCAAAAGTACGAATTTTGACTAATCAAACTGCGAATATATCAAAGAGATTAGTTGGCGACCACCAATTACAAGCTCCTTTTAAAGAATTCTGGTGATGAAGGTAGATTATAAAAATAAAATCAAATGGAAAGCATCATATTATCAGTTCTTAACTTTAGTCAACATTCCGCTAAATTAATTTTCAAAAAAATTAGAGTCACTATTTCCCCAAACAAACAACAAAAAATAGGATAATTGCAGAGAAATATATTCCAATACGTAATGAGCTGAAGAGAGAGAGAAGAGATGAATATATAGGCTTCGTACCTCCGCAGCCTTGTCACCAACAACAAGCCCATGAAGAGAGCTCCAAACAAGTGCATCATAAACCATCTTCTGAATCAATTCTTGATGAAAATCATGAACGTCCGACATGGGTGTAGTCGAATGTGTTTGCTGGGATTCAATTTCATCCGCTTTGCTACAATCCAAAGGCATAGCAGATGAAGAGAAAGGATTGGAAGAAAGACGAGGCATCATATGAACAAAATCGATGAAATGAGGTTCGAAAGTTCTCTTCTTTTTAATGGTGGAATTGGTTAAAGAAGAAACTGAAAGCGATTTTGATATGCCAGAAGGTGATGGTAGAAGAGAAAGGCTGAGGCAGTTAGAGCAAGGAGAAGCAGAATAGGCCGCACCCATAATTTGACGCTTTGTCGTTTCCTCAATAGTGGAGTATAAAGCTGGACTGCAGGAGCACTCCATAGTGACCAATTCAAATTTTGATTCTCAATTAAGTTTTTACAATAGTCAATTGCAATTTACATTCTTATTTTGAGTCATTTACTGCATATATCTCAAATTTTGTTTTAATAAAATTAACTATTAGCAAATTGTGTTATTTAATAAATTAAATTTATATATGTCAAATTTTCTTTCTAATTCTAATAAATTTTTTATTTTATATTTTCTAAATGTGATGATTTCTCAATAATCTCTTTCCCAGTAAATACTGAAATTCTTTTATATTCAACCAAATAATAAAAAGCAAAGTTTTTTGTCAAAACTAAAAGTGAGTTAGAATTACAAACAAAACATGTCACGTTTATTTCATGTGATAGATTTAACAGATAAATGACAACATAGGAATATTTATTAATAGTGAAAAAGTTTAGATCTATTAGCTACGTTGCACTTCACCTTTTTAATTTTTTTCAACTATATCTTTATATTTTCAATTTTGTTTTGAATGATTATCTAGTCTATTTTCTTCAATAAATTGAATATATGTTACTAGATCTTATTTTTATTAAAATTAATATGTTGATGTATTATCAACAAATATTTCACTTTTGCTAAACCAAAAAAATTAACTAGTCCATTTGAACTTTGTTAGTTACCCTTTAGATCCTTAGAATGATTGAGCAAGGAAAAATAAGAGAAATTAACAAATCAATCATTGAATTATGAGATCAATGACAAATTAACCACTAAACAAATTTTACTAACAAATAAAACACTCAATTATGAAAAATAAACTATTCAAACATCGCTGTTAATAACGAACTTGCTTTGAAAATGAAATAATTGAAAGCTTGTCCTCGAAAATGTCTTCTCACATACGTTTTGAATACATTGCTTTGATCTTTAGTTGAGTTTTTCAAAATCCAGATGAAAGATTCCTACATATTTTTGTTCAGAGAATCAACGACGAAGTCAAACCTTTTTCCTCTAAACAATTTCAGCATTCTATTACCATCTAATCTAAATTTAAAACAATAATTTAAAGGAAAAACTAAAGTTTGAGAAATTGAAGCAAATGAATAATTTTCAGCGATCAATGAAATAATTTAATTTCATACTTTAGAAGTGTAACGTCCCTCGGTGCTCCCAATACAATATTGTTCGCTTTGGGCCAAAGCTCGCACGAGTTTGTTCTTGGGGTTAGCCAAAAACGCGTTGTACTATGTAGGAAGAGGATTCATGCTTATATACCATACATTTTCTACTTTCCCAAGCGATGTGAGATTGTGCCCCCCTGATATGGGCCGGACCCACACCTGGGCCTTTCTTGACCTTCACAGGGTGAGATGCCACAATCTCCCCCCCTTGGAGACCCAACGTCCTCGTCGGCCACACGTCCTATTGAGATTTCGCTCTGGTACCATTTGTAACGTCCCCCGGTGCTCCCAGTGCAATATTGTCCGCTTTGGGCCAAAGCCCGCACGGGTTTGTTCTTGGGGTTAGCCCAAAACGCGTTGTACTAGGTAGAAAGAGGATTCATGCTTATATACCATGCATTTTCTACTTTCCCAAGCGATGTGGGATTATGCCCCCCTGATATGGGTCAAACCCACACCTGGGCCTTTCCTGGCCTTCACAAGGCGAGATGCCACAAGAAGAATGTAGTCCTTTGGTTACCCAAAAACATCAAATTACTTAAAAGAATTCACAGTTTGATTGGAAAGACGTCATCTTTCCTCCGCAGAAAATCGTCTTTCCTTTGAAGAAAATTATCTTTTTATTGTGGAAAGTCGTCTTTTCTTTAAGAAAAGTAATCTATCATGAGTCTTATTCCAAGAACTCACTTTTCACAGCAGAAAAATAATGTTCCGCAATGAAAAGAAAATGTTATTTAATGGAAAACGTGACAACGATGACTGCTCCATTTATTTTTTGTAGTTCAACATTTTATTTAATATCAAAAATTATTTAATAGTTGATTTGTCACTGATCTTATAGTTCAATTGATGTTTTGTTAATTTCCCTAAAACTAATTAGTAAAATTGAATATTTCATATAGCATAAATTGACGTAGATAAAATAAAGATATATTATATTTTTTGTTAAATTTATTGAATAAATAGATTATTTAAAAATAAAACTAAAATCATTAGGATTTTATTAAAAAAAATAAAATTGGAATTATGAGCACCATGTTAAAACAAATCTTAAATGATGAGAATTAATAATGTATTTTATTATTATTATCAAAATATTTCAAATGCTTTTACTTTTAGTTTGTAGTATTTTGATATTAAAAAATAATAATATATTTGTGTTTCAACTATATTAATTAAACTTTTTATTTATTTTTGCAAAAGCCCAAATGTGTAAGAACCAAAATTATTGGTAAACTTTTTTAATAAAAAAATTATTGTTTTTATTAGGATTCCAATGCAATTTATTTTCTAAAATTTGAGGGTGTGATCAATTTACACATGCAACCAAAACCTTTTAACGAATACTTGTGAATGCCACATATAAAAGGTAAGTTGACTGAAACATCATGTGCGTATCGCTTGACAAATTTAATAGATTGTGTGCTGATTGGATTTTGTTTGATCATTGTAATAAGTTTAGAGAGTTAAGGTGGTGGTCGTATCCCTTAGATTTAGAGATTAAATTACACTTTACATTTTTTGTAAAGTTAAATAATAATTATTTGAGTAAATATTAATATGAACCCTAAAATTAAAGATGCATAAAACAAATACCCTATACTATTTTTTTTAAAGATTCAATACTCAAACTTAGGGCTAGCTCTAACACCCCAAAATTTTAGTCCATTTTCGTAAAAAAATATATGTCTGCATTTTTTTTAAAATTGAAAACATTTAACGTAGCGAAAGACAACTGAAAAATATTTCTTTAAATATCGTAATATTTGAATGTTTTGGTCATCATAAAATTTATTAACATAGTTCCATAAGAGTCATAAAACAACTGAAAAAGAATATTTATACATCAATATTACTTTCAAATCTCTTTACACAAAATGTGAGTAAGTTCCACAAGTAAAATTCGTTGCAACAACCAAACGCTTCTCATGAGTATGCATCATCAGCTGCGTCATTATTCATTGTGAGTCGCATAGTCTAATTTCTTACGTACATCACAATATTCATCTATGAGGCTAACACTCAGTAAATAATATATGAAATATATGCAATTTCATAAAAATACTTGTTTTCGTTTTGTTCTTTTCTTTCTTTCTTTTCTTTTCATGTTATCATTTGTTATTGGGGATTACGTCCTCTTAAGCCTCTTAACAATAGGACACGGTATCAAAGCCTCAAATCATTGGAAGGCTAGCTCACCAAAGCTCCATTGGGGGAAAAATTTAGCAAAGCTCCATTGATGTTATATCGCCAAAGACTCTTACATATCTTGCATTTCATTTATAGTCTTTCTTAATGAAAATATATGCATGTAAAATATTTTTGAAAATATGATGCATGAGAATGAATGAAACCTACATGTATCTTAACATATCATATAATCATAACATATCATCAATCAACATCATTATAATGAATGCAATACTACAATATCTTAACATATCATCTAATCATAATCTTAACATATCCTCAATCAACATCATTATGCATCTTAACATATCATCTAATCATAACATAACTTTGATCAACGTCATCATGTATCCTAATACATTATCTAATCATAACATATCATCCAACAACATATTATCATATATCTTAACATATCATCTAATTATAACATATCTTCGAACAACATATTATCATAACTATCATACAAACAATTAAGAAAATCTTAGTATCTTGTAATGTAGGCCAAAATGCCAAGCACATGAAACACTATTTACCTTAGGGTCTTAACACAATTTACAACAACTTATGAATGATCTCCTTGAGTTTGGAAGACTTAAAACATGTTACAATACACATTAGCATTCAACCACATGTGTAAACCTTAAACATCCATAACTTTTCATATACTTATCCAATTCGAGTGATTCTTGAACTCATAGTTTTCTTAAATAATGCTCATTAACATATAAAATTAGTTTGGAAATCCAACCACTTGTATCTCGAGTAAAACATTCCAAACATAACCTTTCATTTGTTCAATATTCAGTTTTTATCTCACTCTTTACCATTAATTTTCAAAATTCATAATTTTCATTATACGGATCCAAATATTTTGATTCCAATGACTATAGTTCCATTAAGGGGTCTTTTAAAACATACTTAAACATTTTACCAATTGGTAATCATTAAAATAGGCCCGTTCTACCAAAACCAAAACTGCTCTATTTTTCCTAGTTTTTGACTAAGCATGATCTTAGGTGCATAAAGATCAATTAATTGATAAATTCTTCCATCAATTACAACTAGCATGCTCTTAGTACATAAATAAGTATTTTTAAATTATAAAACTTGAGCATAAAATCTAATTTCGTGATCCTTTTAACAAGACTCCAAACATCACTTCATAATAACAAATTTCTCATTATCTTTCTACTCATGAATATAACCAAACTCTCAATATCACTTAAAATGAAAAAGAGAACTTACGAACCTTCAACTAGCCGATAGGAAAGAACTCCAAGTCATAGATTCAATTGAAGTCCCAAGCTCTTTATTTGTGGAGGTTTTAAGTGGTGACTCAACCCATTTAGGTGTCATTAACTTTGTATGATGCTTTCAAGTATTTATGAGGTGTCAACCTTCTTTTCTTCCTCCTTGATCATCAAGACACTGATAACATGGAATTACCACAACATGACATATCATCTTCTAGAAGATTTTTGATGATTTTTCACTTATTGGTTAACTGTTGATTACAGACCAGGCGACCGCACAATGACCTGAGAGCTTCTTAGTTTCGATTTATGCTTTGTTTGGATCGACCACTACTTAAAATCCAAACAACTGAACACCTCCCGCAGACACACACACTTCCACTATGGACACCAACACGTGTGCACCTCCTTATTCTTATGATTTTTCCTTGAACCGGTCAATTGCAACTTAAACTTTGGTCGACTATAAAACTACCCGAGAACATTCTAAATTTCAGATGGTCATCAAGACATCCGCACTCATCAGCGGGCACCCGCTCTTTTGCAACTTTCTCGAGAAGTCTCCATGTCCGAACGACCGCACTACTTTCCCCAATCGTCTGCACTATCATAAAACCTTGCTTTTTCACACTCCAATCTAAAAAATTTACCAAGTTATTACTATCCAATCAAATAATTATTTAATGTCAAATCAATATCTAAATTCTTCTCTCATAAACCCTTAGTTTTTCACTTCATTTCTCCATCTAAATAAAAATTACAACTTAATCCAAATCAATAATTAAACATGAATCTTAAATACCATCGTAAAATGTGTAATCATACGTCAAATTTCTCAGGTGTTACACTAGCAATGGTAAATTGGTGTTAGGTTTGTGAATTCAATAGAGAAAAAGGGGGATTGACGATCGCACAACGAAGAAGACCGTCGCTGCTATTTCCCAATCCTCCTCGACAAAACAGAAGAAGCTAAAATTTTGTCACAACCTAGCCCCCGATCCCATCGAGAATTGCATCACTAACTGATTCTTCTGCCCAAAGAACGCACATAACTTACAACCGAAGCACTCAATGATACAATTAATAATTACATGTGTAATTGGGCCACACAAATATAAAACTAACTCACACAGAAAAAGTTTTCTATTATTTATTTACATAACTTTATCCAAATTTATTTTACAAATATTGGGTCAAACTAAAACTAAATTCAACAAAATAAAAATTCAAACTCTCACTTTGGGCATATGTTGTGCTAACCCTTTTAGTCCAATTGATCTAAAAACTTTGAGGCAAGAACCACGATGAGCTTTTTGAGCTCAATAAAAATCATAATCTAATGATTCAATAAACCATAAAAATATCACAACTAACCATGTACTAAACCCTACATGATTAGTCCTTACAATCTTAACTTCAATTTTCAACTTTGATCAACTCTTATAATTACACATCCTATGATTTATATTATTTAAATATTAAGATATTTCTTATTAATGTCTCATTTATGTGTTACACTTTTGTATGTAAGAAATGTTTAGTGCATACATGTGAATGCTTATGCATATGATTTAGGTAATCATAGTCTAACTATTTATCAAATCTCATGTGCAATTTCTTTACAAACAACTTTATTCTATAAGTATATATGTATACCAAATGTCTTAATCACAAGTCTCATTTGTTATTCCATTTTAAGTACATCTTCAATTTTTAAGTGGCCCCATATTCTATTTTATTAACTTCAACACGATTATTTATTTTAAGAATCATATACCTTTTTTTGGTTTATCTAGAACCATTACTATGTAGACTTTTTAAATATATGTTTAACCCAACTATCTAGATATATCTAATTAATATCTAGTTTCAAATCATATTTCTAACATGATTCTCTATATGGAGGAACCATATGATGCATATACATGAATATGCATAGACTTGTGACATTTAAATTATAGCCTAGATCCCTTAACACTCTTTCATATAGCCATTTAACTATGTCATCCCATGACTAAGATTATGCAATTTATGAAAAGCATATGAAAGCACACAATATCTTTCTTTTCACCTCATGCAATGTTAATATGAATCAATGTCAATACCCTATGTTATTTCTTACATGATATTATTTAGCACATACCATATTAAAATGTATGTTAATGTCAATATGAATGATCAAATATCATTGAATGTAAAGTTGCACATATCATGTCACGTCGCCATATTGGTCAATGTTTCCAATAGAGCACATGCTTGAATACTTTTGGAGGGCTAGGGTTTCGTAACCCAAGGGGGACCTAGAGTCACTCCCCTTTTATCCTTTCATACTAATAATTTTTCCATGATGCATGATTTGGTATCCATATTATGCATACATGCAGGCACATGAATCATGCAAATCTTGTTTTTAGGTAAACATAAATGATGCATGAAATAATGGCACACATCTAACTAGATATCCTCTACTCATGTCTCAACTATCCCTGAATATCATATGTAATGGTTAAACAAATTAGTTTAAAATCTAAAGAAAATGTTCTTAAATAACAGGGTTCGAATGTTCACACCATACCTACGGTCGTCCACTATATATCTACAGAAGCCTATGCGTCTGCTGTAGATATCAACCCCACACACATTGTCTGCTAATCATAGTCCACCACGTTCATATTTCTTTCCGTAGACACACCTCAGATGCCACTTTACATCTGCAGACACCAGCGCTTCTATGGACATTAACGCATCTGTAAACACCAATGTTTTTGCGGACACCAATGCTTCTTCGAACACTAATCGCTTCCGCAAACACCAACACTTTTACGACCACATGTCCTTTTGAAACTAAGTATCCATGGACACCAACACTTATGTGGTCACATGTCTTTCCAAAACTATGTATCTACAGAAAACAACACTTCTGCAAACACAAACAATTCCGTTGTGAATACACCTTATTTTGTGGTCGTCCAGATCATAGAACCATTAATATCTTTTATTATATACCCAATATTACTAATGTAGATATTTCTTAATGCAATATATAAATACATGTCCCTAATTGACCCGTATCAACTTTAATCATGCTTAAACTATGTTTAAATCATCCAATATTATCTCCAATAAATACTGACAAATAACCTAAGAGTTTAAGGTTCACTACTCAATTAATCCAAAACATATTTTAATTCAATAACACTAATGTTATAAATACTTTTTCATCAAAACATATCCATTTTGTTCATTATTTCAATCAAGATCATCCATTACTCTTTTAAGTCATTTATTCTCAAAATTATCCAACATCATTTATAGATGCAATAGTCTACATTTTGCATCACCAATTTGAACCCAAATTATGTAATATTTAACATAGTTTATATAAACATTTAGGTTAGAGTTCTTACCCCTTGTAGATCACTAATTCTTCTTCACTTTCACTCAATTTTTCGGTCAAAAGGATCCTCTTGATGATAGAAAAAATTCTTCTATGTTTTATCTTGTTTCCCTTTCTTTCTCTGGTTCCATCATGAAATGGCTGAGTTATCAACCATTCCACATATTTTTAAAGTGATCTTAGGGTTAAATAACATTTTTTTTTTCCATTTTGTCCATCTAAAGTTGCCAATTTATCCCTTAAACCATGGATATTTTCAACAATACCATGATTATTTATCATTGAACATTCTTAGATTAAACTAATTAATATAAATTAGTTCCAAGCTAATTCTCATGATTAACTTAATTAATCATGTTTAATTAACCTTAATTATTCGTTAATTACACCTTAATTACATATTTAGTCACTAATCCCTCAAATGACACATGACATAATCTCGTTGGTTACCTAATTTTATTACATGGCCAGATACTTCAAGGTGTTATGAATATTTATCCTTTTATAAGCTTCTTTAAATTCTCACTCTAAAATCCAATTTAAAGTCATTTACCAAAACAGTGTAGTTTTAGACTCATTCAACTTCCAACTTGCATAACTTTTATGACATATATCCAAATTCCTTTAATTCAAAGCATATACTTTATTTATGTGTCTACTTTATGATCTTAAAATTATTTAAATTTATAATTACAATAACCTTTTCAATTAACCTCAAATAGTGACTATGCTCATATATAACACACTCACTCACTTTTATGCAAAAAAATCATATCTTAATGAACATATAATCAATTTATCCAATTTCATCACCATTTCATAATCTAAGATATCTACTATTATACCTATTTTTAATTTGAGAAGGTGTCCTCCATTGATTGGTCAATTTCTTCTTCTAAGTCATATCACTTAATCACATTTTAAATTCTGGTAAATATAATTATTATAATTAATTCTAATTTAGATCATCACAAATTTAGAAACTATCAAGGGTTCTGTTCAGCTCTATCACCCTATTCATAATGATTTTAGACTTCAATGGTTCTTTACTCATCTCCTTGTGATGTGATCCAGATAGAACACAAAGATCGAGATCTATTAAAAGGCATCGAAGGCCCAATGACTAGAGCAAGGACAAGGAAGATAAATGAGAGACTACAACTTTTGGTGAAAGAAATCAAAGAGAAGGAGTCTACAATACAAGAGCCAAGGACAATGAATTTGCTAAGCATTGGAGAATGAGTAATAGAAGAAATACAAGTCAAAGAATGCAAAGAAATATTATTCATTCGAAGGTCCAAAAGTAACACCTGTCGCGCGTGCAGCACGCACATCCAGTTGGTGCGCCCACGCAGCAGCACAGCAGCACGTAGCAGTCACACATAGTGCGCGAACCAAGATGCACGCACCTACAGCCCATCGCCCCACACCTACGCACCTACTCGAAGCCCGATGGGCAAAACACTCATACCCGCCTCACGCGCCTACCCACTATATGCTCATCTGAAAACCAGTGTTGCGCACTCGCTCCCATGCACATCGCTCACGGGCCCCCAGCCCACGACCCACGCCTACCTACCATGCCCACCTGCCGGTGCACATCACTCACGGGCTGCCAACCCACAGCTCGCATGATGCACCACGCCTCCACCTCATTTTTATTTTAATTTAAATTAAATATTTTATTTTGTAATAGTTTAATTGTTGCTGGAATTGTTTAGTTAGGGTTGTTTTATTCATGTGATGATGTTTTAATTTTAAGGTTATTGATATAATTTAGGTCGTTGGGGCTTAACCCTAATTAGGATAGTATTTAAACATCTCTAAGAGAATTTTGTGAGGAATGATTGAATACAGAAAACTGAACGTTGTTCAAAAACTTGGAGTTTCTTCAGTCTGTCGCATCCTTTTCGGTGAGTCATATCTGAGCAAGTTTGTGTGTACAAATTGAGATCATCTCTTGTAAGTTTAGGTGATTTCTCTTATTGCTACTCCTTTCTCTTCTTTATGTTGTCGAAAAAGAATATTCAGCAAATGTAACGACCGAGTTTTTATTACCTTTAAAAATCTTGTGAAATTTAAAATTTTTATAAAACAACTGAAATCTTTATTAAAACCTTTTAAATTTAAATCAGAGTTCTTTTCTTTAAAACCTGATCGTTAAACTCTTTATTAAAACTCGTTACTTAAAATCATCATTAATAATGGAAGACTTATTTATAAAATCTTTTTTCTCAATTTACAGCGGAAGACTTTATTTATAAAATCATTTTTCTTTAAAACATAGCGGAAGCATAAACAATTCATTTAAAGGTTAGTGAATAAACCATTTACATTATATTTACAAAACTCATTTCCCTTTTCAACTTCATTAGCTTAGTTAGCCACAAGACTCGTCTGTGCAAATCCTTCATTAGCTGCTTCTTAATCTGTTCGTCATTCTCTCGTGCTTGTACCTACATCGCAAGTCATAAGCTATGAGTCTAACGCTCATTAAGTGATAGAACTTAAATGCTAGATGCACATGTTGTGCCATTTTAAAACCGTATGCAATTTCTCTTTTATTTTTCTTTCTTTTATCTTTTATCTTTTATCTTTTCACACGTTTGTTCTTATCTTTCTGTTTCTATTTCTATATCCATTTAGGTATCTCTGATCGTACGCATTTCCGTATCCATTCCCATGTCTGTTTCTGTATCCATATCTATATTCGTTTCCATTTTTGGAAACTCGTTTCTGGTTCCATTTCTGTTTTTGTTTCTGTATCTATGCTTGTACTGTTTCCATATCCATTCCCGTATCCGTATCCTTTTCTCTTTTCATATTATTTTCTTTACTTTACTTTTATTTTATTTTATTTTCTTTTGTTCCTGTGTCGGGCTTGAGCTACCGGATCACAGAAACTTTTATCTTTTCTTTATCTTTTGTTCATGTGTTGGGTTTGACCTACAGGACTACAAGAACCTTTATATTTTATTACTTGGGTTGTCAAACATTACTTATCTGGACCAACTTCTTTTTCTTTTTCTTTTTTAATCATTCATTTGTACTTTTTTTTTGTTTATGTTTCCTTTTTAAAACCGTGCATGAAAACCATTTTCGTAGACTTTGAAAAACGTGATGCATGATGGTCGTGGATGCATAGAATTTCTAACAGGTAAATAAGGAAATATAAATAAACATCTAACATGCGATTCACAGAACATGGTAATAAAAACGATAGACATGCTATTAAAAACTGTAGACATGCTATAAAGTTGTAAACATGCTATAATACCAATAGACATGCTATAAAAATTGTAGACGTGCTATAAAAATGTAGACATGCTATAAAAATAATAGATATGCTATAAAAATTGTAGGCATGCTTTAAAGCTGTAGACATGATATTAAAACTGTAGACATGCTTTTAATATTGTAGATATGCTCGTTATCTAATAAAGCAGTAAGCAGTCAACAGTGCATATCCTATTCTTGCGATGTAGGGCCCTAAGGACCAAGCACACACATATCACTTACCTTGTTTCCTTAAAGCGCTAAATGCTTAATCGTTATCCTTTTCTTCTTTTTTAGTACCTTCACAATTAATAACATTTACTTATTTTCAAACCATGATTCCTTATTCTTATTTACAACTCAACTTTGCCACTAACAATTTTCCATTAATTTATCTTTATTAATTTAATAGCCAATAACCTTAATTTACACATAACCATAACTTAACACTCTTCTCCATTTCACTAATTACCATAATCGTACATTTATGGACAGAGAGTAACATATAGGAGGCAGGGAACAGCCACACCAACAGAGCATTTCCAATCGTGACCATCCCAACAGAACATACCCTTTCCAGAACACATTCCATCTAAAGTATCCAATCAGAGAAGTACAATTGACAAAGCTATAATTACCAGAGAATCATCACCATTTATCAATAATACAGAGAGCCAACAACAACTTCAAACCATCCTGGCATAATCCGTACCCAAACAGAGACTAATAAAATTCCTTTCATTCATCCATATATAATCTATACATAAAGCATACATATATTTTGTAACATTTAATAACAATATCTTCAATAATTTCCAAAGAGGCAATAAACAACGAGGACCAATTCATGGCAACTGAGTATACTTCATCCAAAATATATATAAATAAGACAGGAAACACCCACCACATAAAATCCATAAGCCATAACAAATAGAGAGCCAAAAATCCATTTGCAGAAAACACCCTCATCATCCATCATCTATAACATCAATTGTAAATCCAGAAACCAAGGAGGAGAACATTACTTGAAGCATCCGAGAAGCATACCCGAGGCCAGGAGCAGGAGCTTCTCCCTTTAGCCTCATAGAATCCCTCTCACACTCTCACTTTGTCTTCCTCTTTCTTTTACTTCTCTTCTATCTGTCTCTCAATTCTCCTAAGTGTTTCTCTATTTTTCTCCCCCATTTTATCCTTCACAACCAATAGTTCTCCCGAGGTTTCTCCCATCTGCCTCCAACTATCTCCATTATTTTCGCGACAAATACTGATTTTTTGGCCGATATCTTGGTACTCAGACTCTCCTTTGTCTATGTCTCTCAACTCCCTTCTAAACCGCCAAACAAGGACCAGCAGGACGGACCGGTTCGGTCTAAATCGGTGAACGCATACCGCCCTAGTCGTTTCCTTCACAAACCACCATCCCCTGCCCTAGCCATCCCTTCACATCGATCGCCGCCTCCTCGCCGTCGCCATTTCATCCCTGCCAATCGTCACCAGTTAGCCAAAATCAACAGAGCACCAAATCATCACGACTCACCTCGAACTGCAGCCATCCCATGTAGCCGCAACCTTGAGCCCGAGGCTATGACCTGATGCCCACCACGTCGCCAGCTGCTCACTTGACTGGATCTATCTCAAGCACCTGAGCTCAAGCTCCCCAGCACTTGTCTCCTTCTCGGTCTCTCTCTCAATTTCTTTCTCTTCCTTTCTCGATCGCTCTCTCTTTCTCTCGGCAGTTTGGCCAGACCCAATTTCTTCCCCCTTTCCTTTGGATTTCCAGACCAAACCACTAATCAGCATGAACCGATTTAGCCTTTCACTTCCCCTCTTTAATTCCCTTCAACCGATTTCATCTCCTCCTTCCCTCCATTTAAATTCTTCTTTGTATTTTAATTTCCATTATACTAATTCTTCACTTAATCTCCCCTTTTATCTAGTTAATTATTTCATTTTAATTTAATTTCTTCTTTTTCTTTTATTTAATTAATCCTCCGGTAAATCCCCCTAAATTGTAATAAACCAATTATTTCCTCGATAATACCTTGATAATTACCCAAATAATCAAATTACTCTCCATTACTTTCCAATTAATCTTATTAAATTCCATTACAGAAAGTCGGGATATTACAACAAATGTGTAAAAAGCTTTCGAAGAACCAAGTTGGAGAGCTATTTTTTGTAAAGTAGTCATTGATGTCGGAAAACACAGTAGTAGTGTGTTTTGGACCAGCTTGTTACTTTCTGCACAGTTCATTTCATCCCTTATTGTTGGAGGAAGCTTGCCTCAAATTATAGTGGAGATTTGTTCCAAAGTTCCCACCTTTTCTTCCGCAACCTTTCCATTGACTCAGGTGTAACTTCGTCAAGAATCGGTAGTTCACCTTCAGAAAGACGCAATGTTCAAACTCCGTTATTATTTGAGTGGAAAGGATTGAATTACAGTGTTGTCCCGTTTAGGTTTCTCCATCGCCATTTTTGTCGCTCATGGCAAGTTCTGCTTCGTTGGGGATGTCCAACCTTGTAAAGGATGTCCTTCATTGTATAAGAATTCATTTGTTTCTGTTAAGGGGTGTCCCTCTCTTAATTTTAACGTTAGATTTTCTACAAGGGACATTCGCTCCTCCAAGGAACGTCCATCCTCCAAGGGACTTTTGCTTCCCGTTACCTCATCGTCAATTCCTTCGGTGTAAGGGACATCCTTTTCTCAAAAAGGGACGTTTGTCTTTATTCCATTTTTAACGTCATCAATTCCTTTGCATTAAGGGACATCTGTCTCACTTCTTTTTTTTAATGTCCAATTTGTTTTTTCCCATTTGAGATGTCCCTTCCTTCCATTTAAGGCGTTTGTCTTCCTTCACTCAAAACAATGTGTCTTCACTATAAAGGACGTCCGTTCCTCCACAAGGGACGTCTATTTTCCCCAATTTTTGATGCTCGTCTTTTCTAAAGGCATCCGTCTTTCTTCCAAACACCCCTCCCCTTTATTCCTAAGCTCCAAGGTCCGAGTGAGTTTCGTTGGTGCATCATTTAATTATCAGAGCTTCTGCTGGTACATCATCTGGTATCAGAGCTCAAGTTAATCTAGTTCCGCACTAACAGGGCCAAAATTACCTTGCTTATACTTGTTTTGGTGAATTTTACCATTATTCAAGATGACTAAAGACCAAAGTTATTCAAGGAATTACATTATAGAAGAAGAAGAGTTATGATTCTATTCCTATTTTTAGTCGGTCATAATGGTCATACAATTACATAGATTAAGAAGAAGAGCTTGAAGAATCTTTGTTAAGTAATTTTTTGATTGGGGAAAAGTGAAAATTGCTTCGTCGAAACTCAATGGAAAAGCTTCCCTTTGGTGGAGAAGAATAACTTCTAAGAGAAGAGAAGACAGACAGTGAAGAAGCCATAAATTCTTGGAGTGTGATGAAGCGGCTTATGAGAAGTAAGTATGCTCTCAATTTATTTTAGCCAAGTATGTCGTCATCACCATTTTCTAATGTTCAGAAGAGATCTTCCAAGCTAGGCACCACTCCTAGAAAGTCAAGTACCTCCAAGCCTCCACCTATGCAAAGAAAGAAGTGGAGTGGAACCGATTCCATCTGAAGCCGTTCGGACCAAATCAATGATATTCAATCCTCATTGAAGAGCATACCATAAATGCTCGATAACATGTATGTAAACTTAAATGATGCATGTGCTCCACTTTTACAAACATCGGGTCAAGTTGAATTAGTTGAAGAACCCATGGAGGAAGTTTTTACCCAAAAGCAAAGTCGACAAAAATGTCTTAAAGAAAGTAATGTTGAATTAATGGTAGCAAGTTTTGAAGAAGAGAAATCGGATGAAGAGATTGCCTCTCCACATGATAGTTCAACTTTCCAATTAGATTCCAAATTGGGAGAAATGAAGATTGAGTCTTATGATGCGGCCATTACAATAACTCATGAAGAAGAATTGAATGTTAAGCTTATCTATCTGCTTGTTGGTCCACTAATTGAATAGGACTTGGGAATAGAAACAAACGTTGAGAAAGAAAGGAAACATGAGGATAAATTTGATACTGAAAAGGGTCTCCTTCTAACCCCACCAACTCGAGAAAAAGAAAGTGCATGGCAGCAAAGCTTTCATAACCAACAAGAAAGGTACATACCATCAATTTCCTTAATTGATTGGTTTTTTAAAATTGAATGGTTCAGAAATATTGATTATGTTGAATTTGTCATGCCACTTTGGATCGAAAATGTTGTTATTGTAGCTGAGGTTGATCACTTTATATATACTAGAATTTCAATTAGAGTTTACAACCTTAGCTTGCCTAGTGGTATAAGTATAGACAAGTTCCTGGTTTAAGAACATCATGGCACTGAGCTTGTTAGTCATGTTAGTGATAAAGGATCTAAGTTCAGTGTGCAAAAAATTCTGCAATTTGTGGATAAAGATTTTGACTTGAGTCTTGGGATAAGCTATTTTGACATGATGATTGACAACTTTTTTTGTTGTTGTTTTATATGGACACTCTAATATGAAATAATTGACTCATGGTGTCAACAACTTTTTCCCATTTGATCCGAGACATGGAAGAAGATAAATGAGGAAGGCTCTGTGGATTTGAGGTCAAATCCTTTTCAACCCCTAGAGTATGATGCACCACGACTCCGCCTCATTTTTATTTTAATTTAAATTAAATATTTTATTTTGTAATAGTTTAATTGTTGCTGGAATTGTTTAGTTATGGTTGTTTTATTGGTGTGATGGTGTTTTATTTTTAAGGTTATTGATGTAATTTAGGTCATTAGGGCTTAACCCTAATTAGGGTAGTAGTGAAACATCTCTAAGTGAATTTTGTAAGGGTGAATGATTGAATAGAGAAAACAGAATGTTGTTAAAAAACTTGGAGTTTCTCTAGTCTACCGCACCTTTTCGATGAGTCATATCCGAACAAGTTTGTGTATACAAATTAAGATCATCTTGTATAAGTTTAGGTGATTTCTCTTATTGCTGCTCCTTTATCTTCTTTGTGCCATCAAAGAAGAATATTCAGCAAAGGTGTAGAAAACTTTCGAAGAACCAAGTTGGAGAGCTACTTCTTGCAAAGTAGTCATTGAAGTCGGAAAACATAACAGTAGTGTTTTTTGAACCAGCTTGTTACTTTCTGCATAGTTCATTTCATCCCTTATTGTTGGAGGAAGCTTGCCTCAAATTATAGTGGATGTTTGTTCCAAAGTCCCCAACTTTTTTCCACAACCTTTCCATTGACTTGGGCATAACTTATCGATTGTTCACCTTCAGGCAGACGTGAGGTCCAAACTACATAATTATTTGAGTGGAAATGATTGAATTACAGTGCCGTCTCATTCAGGTTTCTCCATCGCCATTTTTGTCGCTCGCAACAAATTCTGCTTCGTTGGGGACGTTCAACCTTGTAAAGGACGTCATTTGTTATATAAGAATTCGTTTATTTCTATTAAGGGGTGTCCCTCTCTTAATTTTAACGTTATATTTTCTACAAGGGACATCTATTCCTCCAAGGGACGTTCGTCCTCCAAGGGACGTCTTCTTCCTGTTACCTCATCGTCAATTTTTTCGCTGTAAGGGACATCTGTTTCTAAAAATGGGACGTCTGTCTTTTCTCCACTTTTAACTCCGTCAATTCCTTTGTGTTAAGGGACGTCTGTCTCGCTTCTCTTTTTTAACGTTAGATTTGTTTTTCTCTCATTTAGGACTTCCCTTCCTTCCATTATAGGCGTCCATCTTCCTTCGCTCAAAACGACATCTCTTTGCTATAAAGGACGTTTGTTCCTCCACATGGGACGTCTATTTTCTCCAATTTTTGACAGCCATCTTTTCTAAAGGCATCCGTCTTTCTTCCAAACACTTGTCCCCTTTATTCTTATGCTTCAGCATCCGAGTGAGATTCCGCTGATGCATCATTTAATTATCAGAGCTTTCGTTGGTGCATCCCCGCGCCCAACTGCCGCAGCCCATCAGCCTGCGCTCAGCTCCAGCCCATCGCGCGCTCTGATCAAGCCTGCAACTATGCGCGTTCCTGGGCCCGCATGAAGCCCACCCATGTGTCGCCTCCTTTATGCAACCCTAATCCCATTTTAACTTAATTTTCTTAGTTGCCTATAAAAGGACCTAGTGGCTTCCCTATGAAAGACACTTTTTATTATGAATACAATTTGTGGGTTTTACTTATGAGGTTTTCTTCTCTTTGTTTTCTTTACGATGAAATTGGTCTTCTCAAGCATTCTTTTTGAAGGATCAAGCTTGTGTCTGCGAAAGCGAAGGCTTCAACAGGAGCACAAGGAAGGCACGTGTCACAACCCCAACCTTACAAGATTGTGATGAGGATTCTCCGCCCGGAGAATGACACATGCACATTATAATTATATTGAAGTATGATAATGTTGGATTACATCACTGATGTATCCTTATAAAGGATAATATTACTAGCAATCACAACATGTGTTTAACATATTTTAGTCAAATTAATTTTTTTTATTTTACACCACAATTAAATATAGGATTTCATTTTGTAACAACTACATTTAATGTAACACATAACCACATGAGTTATTATTTACAAAATGATATAGACTTAACTTCATTACAAACACTAGGGTCACTATATGTAATCCTCACATCAAACTATACACAACGGAAAGTAAAACCCACACACACGACAAGTGCAAAAGATAGAGTCTTATTTCTACCATGAGTGTCTAGTCTCTTGCCTTTGATCTGTCTTAGCCTTATTCTTGTGATTACTCTTTGTATCTGAAAAGAAAAAAATCACAATGAAGTGAGCTATAAAGCTCAGCAAGTAAATCTAATTGTAACACTCGAAATTTTCAGGATTAATCATAATATGACAATTTAGAATTTATTAGATTTATTATTGTCACGATTTATGAATTTTAATAAAAGATTTAAAATGGTAGAAGTATTAGAATTATTGGAATTAGGAAAGATTAAAGAAAGAATTTTATTTTATAGGTAATAAAATAAAATATGAATTATTAAGGAATTAGGAAAGATTACGTAAATTATTTTATTTTATAGGAAATAAAATAAAATAGGAATTTTCAAGGATTAGGAAAACCGAATATAGTAGAATTAGTAAAGAATATTATGAAATAATGTGGTTAAAGAAAAGATTTAATTGGTAGTTTAATTTTGTAATTTAGAAAATGTTGTGCAAGAAGGGATTAGATGCTTAAGGAGCCGTTAGATGAGGATTAGGGATGGATGAGATCGTTCAGAATGGAGAAAGATGTTCCATGGAAGTGTTTGAAGCAAGAGGGCGCTGGATCATTGGATCTGTTTAGCAAAAGGAACATGGATCGTTGGATTTAAGAAAAAACGCTTCTGCGGGAGCATGATCCCTTGAAGTACGAGAGAGCTCTGGAATGTAGGATTAGATTAGCAAAAGGAATGAGGACCGTTAGATTTAGGAAAGATTGATTCGTAAGAGCGTTGGATGTCACTCGGATGCGAAAGAATATTGGACCATTCGATCAAGTTTAGCAGAAGAAATGTAAGCCATTGGATTAGGAAAAAATTCTTCCACTGAAGGAAAAGATGTCGTTCGGGAGCGTTAAGCCAGTTTGAAATTTTGTCATTTTATAGTATATAGTGTTTTCGTAGCTGCATTGCATTTTATGTGTTAGAAACGTCATCGTTTAGGAGTATATTGTGTTTTCACGATTGCATTGCGTTTTATGTGTTAGAAATGTCATCGTTAGACTTGTAAAGTTCACTGTCCACAGGAGCGTTAGCAACCACAGATGGGTTTTGGTAATAGAATAGTACACATGGCAGACAATGAGCCTTCATATTGGGATTCTCGCGGAAGCGTTGGCTTTCGCAGAAGTGTTCACGTCTACAATTGCTTTGGTGATCGCGAATATGAGTTTTATGGCCGACGTGTCTGTTGGACATTGGTTGCGCGTGTGGTTGCGACTGTCCATTGCAGTTGTTCGCACATCCTCTGTAACTCAAACATGTTTAAATTAAGGTAGTTTTCTAGAAACTTGCGAACCACGATTCAACCCTTAGATAGTTTAGAAAAATATAAAGTTTAGACGCGATTTTGTGAGATTTTATCCCACAAAACCTTTTGGTTTTAGTCCTATAAATGTTAGTGTTTAGGTTGATTCTTTTATCACCCAAGAACTAAGGTGCAAAAGTCTCTCTCTAGCTCTCAAAAGAATTGTCTTCTCCCAGTTTCTGAAGGTAGGCTACCATTGTAAGACTTCGATACTATTTTCTTAGAGTGCTTGGTGTGAAAAGTTAGTCTCTTGTTAATTGGATCTTGGTTTATTTTAAGGAAATTTGTGTGTTGAAGATAGTGAACAATTTGACCTCCATAAGAAACCTAGGTAAGAGATGTTGCATGTGTTTGGTCTTTGGCCTGCATCACAAAGACACTAGGGTTTGTTTTTATTGACTGTTAATATGATTCTTTGTTTGAGATATGTGACAATGTGTAACAACCCGAATTTTCTTAAATTAAGGAAAATGCATAAAAATTTGAATTTTTCTTTTTGATATAAATCAGAGTGCATAAATCTGTTTTGCTACTACTCTTTCTTAAAACTCGTAGTGAAAATCAACTTTGAATGCAGAAGCATTATAAAATTACCCTTTGTAAATCATAGCGAAAACGTAAGAAATCTTTCAAAATAATTACTAAGTCATTCAAACATTACGTGTATCGAATAAAACTTGACAATTTAATTGTTAACTCATAACCTTTTGCTTTTCTTTAGTTTCGTTGGTTCATCATTTCTTTACTTTCCTTTGTTTTTGCTTTGCCAGCCCGAATCTTGTGCGTGTCAAATCATCCATCTCTGCCTCATTATGCCTTTCTCATTTACTTCTTATCCGTTTACCATCTGTTCGTCGTTTGTACCTACACCACAAGTAAGGACGTGAGCTTACGCCCAGTAAGGAGATGGGGAAAACAATTATGCATTTCTCTCTTTAGTTCTTCTTGGAATGGGGGCCACCCAAACTAACTTCTTTCATTTCGTTCGTTTTATTCGTTCGTTCTTAACTCGTACGTCGAGCTGGATATTGAGGGATTTCCTTTGAGATGGCATAGCTGTACGGAATCTAGCCTCCTGTGGGCATACTAGTCCCTTTCCCAACTTGGTGAGGGTGTATCCTAGTAGCTAGACTAGATCCGGACTACCCATCTACCTCAACTCCCTAGTTCCGGCATATACCCACCTTTAGGGTTCTTTCTATCCCGGCATATACCCGCCTTTAGGGTTCTTTTTATTCTGGCATATACCTGCTTTTAAGGTTCTTCCTTTCTGTTCTGGCATATACCCGCCTTTAGGGTTCTTTCTTTTTCCTCACTCATACATGTGGGTACCATCCTAAAGGTTACCCCCCACTTGGTTTCTATTATCATGAAACATACACATTGAAGTAAACATATAATTGAACTTGCGCATATAAAGAATTGCAATAACTGAATTGACATCGAATTGTAATAGCTAACGAACACAATAAGACAGTAAAGTAATGTACGACACATATCACTAACTAATATGCTCATCGAAAAATAAACATAAAAACATGTTTGAATTGATTTTCATGAGGACATGCTCAACTAATTCAATTTACTAATTACCAAACGTGCTCATTGAACTAAGCTAATGCTATATTTAGTCCATACTATAATTTCATGCTCTTAACATGTAAATAAGAGTTTGTTAGATTACATTGAACTAAAACCAGAGGATTCCTATCCAGAACTAAGAAATACGTTACTCATTCACAATCCATATTAATGAAAACAATGAAAATCCTTAAAACCCTCGTTCTTTCGTTCATTCAAATCACATCATAGCAGTTTTCATCTTTTACGTTCATTCATTCTCATCATACATTTCTTTTTCATTTCATCATTCATAGAAATCTGTAAAGAGTTCATTTGTAATTTTCTCTTTTCTTCTCTAGCTCAATTCACTTTCTTTTTCACAGTATCAAAAAGGAACTTAATATTCAATCCTAATAAGGCAATAATAAGAATAATCGACTTCAAACACGAAACAACTCACACATTTTACTTTGGTGTAGGGCCTCCTCTGGCCAAGACAACCCAAATCCTTACCTCAATTCTTTAATGCAAGGTTGGCGCTACATTCTTATCCTCTTCCTCTTTCTGACACCTTCACAATCAACACATTTCATTATCAATGTGCATAACACTATCCAAATATAGCATTTCCATATATTTCAATATTCAGAGTCCCTATCTAACATATTTGAAGTCCAACAAGGGCGTCATCACAACAAATCCCATCCAAATCCTTTTCCTTCAACATTTCCCACAACCCAACATTTCTTCTTTACTAATCATTTATGAAAAGTCAAATACCCATTTACATAGTTAAAAGCATAACTTAACAGGTTATTACTCTAATAAAGTTATCCTTCATATCATAAAAAAGGCATACATAACATCTCCTGAATACCACATGACTTCCCCTTTATTGACCACAAAACAATCAATCCTAACAGTTGAGTATCACAATTAATATTCAACTCCAAATTGCAACTTAACAATAATTATCCAAGGCGTATATCCAGCAACCTTATCCAACAGGGCAAAAAACTTCTCATAGCAACATTAAATCCAAAACAACAATAGTTTTCAGAATTACCAAGGCTAAATTGTAATCTGTTCAACATAGTGAAATCCATAAAATTCCATAACATAATCTCAGTTATTTCAAAGGCAGTAGCAAAACAAGACATTATGTCCAAGCTACATAACATGTCAATCTGAAGCCCACAATAGACAGAGAGCATTAGGCATAATCTATCAATACCATTAACTCCCAACAGGGAATTCTTCATTCCACAATATAGAACTACAACCAGAGTTGGACTAAACTTCAGAGAAGAAATCTCACCATTAGGACAAGGCAGACCCGAGCATCAAGGAGCTTCACCTCTCAGCCTCATAATTCTCTAGAGAAGACACACTCGGCTTCCAGGAGAGAATCACCCGAGCTCACCTCTAGCCATTCCCATTTCTCTTCTGCAAGTCTTCTGCCTTTATAAAAAAAACAAACACTCGACAGCTTTGAATTACTCACTCGACAAATCCATAACTCCTCACTTGTAGGTAGCTGTGCCATTAATCGTGTAGTACAGTGTCGGCAAGAACAATCCAGCTGGAAGGTGGGCCACCCAATCTTGCTCCCCATCGTGAGTGTCGGCAGAACACCACAGAACCAAACTTGCTCCGGCCAGTCCCTTCGCGAACCGAGTCCCCAGTGAACCGAAGTCATTCATCGCCATCGATCGTTGTCTCCTCGCCGTAGCTCCCGAGCTGGTGCCTTCGTCGTCGCCAGCACCGCGTCGTTGCCATTCCGACATCACCGGCCCCAGAAATCGCGCCCCGCCCGTCGCCAGATCTGGCGACTCGCGCCAACATCGACGACCCAAGCTCCAACTCGCGAAGCCCGACGCTCCAACCGTCGCTAGTCACTCGATCGTCGGACCCAAGCTCGCTGTTGACGTCTCCGTCGTCGTTCGGCACTCCCCGTCTTCCTATCGTCTCTCTCTTGGTCCCGTCGAGTTCTCCCTCTCTGTCAAAACAATGGCTGAAAAGCCAATTGTGTGTGTGTGTTTTTTTTCTTTTTATTTTATTTTATTTCTTCTTTAACTAAAAACAAAAACCCACTTAATTAATTATCCTTAATCATGATTAACTTCTCTATTACATTTTAATTCCAACTAATACAATAAATCTCATTTTAATATAAATCATCTTTTCACCTAATTAAATTTCTCTTTAATAATTTAATTAAATCTTTTATTTAATTAAATTATTCTTAACCCAATTTAAATTTCTGATTTATTTCAAATATCGCTCGATGATAATTGACGATTACGTCTTTGGTAATACCCCGATAGTTTTCCAATTAATTTCAATACCTTTTCGATTATTTTTATTAAATTCTAATATAAAAAAATTCGGGGTATTACACAATGACTTGATTGTTTCCATGCTAATATAATTCTTTGTTTGAGATATGTGATGAATAACTTGCTAATATGACTCTGTGTTTGAGATATGTGATGATTACTCGACTGTTTTCATACTAATATGATTCTTTGTTTGAGGTATGTGATGATGACTGAACTGTTTTCATACTATGATATGCTTAATTAATTCTAGGATATGTTTACAGTTATATTCATACATGTTAGATTTTATCATGCATCACGTATGTTCCATGCATTATGTTTTTATAGAAAAAAAAAAACAAAAACAGTTTACATGCATAAGTTTTCCATATAAGAAAGACAAAAACATAATTAAAGACACAAATGATTTAGGAAAGGTTATCCCAAATGTTGGTCATGTGGGGGATAAGTCTGTTAGCCTGGTTAGATCGAGACTTGGTCGAAGTTCACCAAGTGGTTGTGCTTTGAGTGCACGACACTAATAGAGGTCCTGGTAAGGAGGACTGTCTCGACGAAGTTCACGAGATTCAATGGTGTATTTTCCATTGTCATGCCTACTCTTCCCATAAGAATCTCCACAAAGGTTGTGATGTAGTTAAAGGAAAAGAAAATAAAAAAAAATGAAAAACACATATTTTTGCGAAACAGCATCGCATAGTCATGTTTTATATTATACATCTCTTACTAAACATTAGACTCATAGTTTGAACTTTGCGATGCAAATATTGATGAATTCACTAAGGAACATGTTGATAATAGAATTAATGGATAGTGTAGTTGAAGAGGAATTCTCATTGGTGAAGTCAAAGCATTGTTGAAGCGTTGACCCGTGTGTGAGGATTTGAAGAAAACAAAAGAAAAAGAAAGACTTTACATTTAACTATGTTTTTATTAGTTGGATTTTAGAAATACATATTTATATTTATTTTATGATGACTTTTTTACTACGTTGAATTTAAAAGGGATTTATTTTAAAGATTTCCGTTGTATATGATTTTAAATGTACGGTTTTATACATGATGTATTTTTTTTTTTAAAGTAACAACAAGAAAGAGAGTTTAACGCTTCAAGGTGTTACACTAATACTCAAGAATTACAATCTCATGCAATTCACAAATATAGGACCAACACCCACCACCTATGTCTATATCTAGACCTCTTTCTACTCACTATAATGCAATGGTAATATGAGCCAATGCAATATCCATATAATTTAAACAATGAGATTGTTTAACAAGCATCATATTAACATATTCTGGAATGTCAATGAGCAAGATCAAATATCATCGTATGTAAAGTCACACACAACCATGAAACTCCACCATACTGGCCACTGTGCCCAATAGGTGTGTTTATGAACAAATAAATCTCTGGAGGACTAGGGTTTCTCAATATAAGAGGGACCCACAAATCACTCATCTACTATTTTCTATTTTACATACGTCACACAATACATAGTTTGATGAAGTATATTGGGTTCATCTGTGACCAATAATACTAACTGGATAATATTTTTGTACATATAAATATGTTCATGATGCATGATTTGACATGCTCACTATGCATATATTGAATACATATAATACATACTAATAATGGATGTAATATAAACCATGCAAATATTGTTATTAGACATACACAAATGATGCATGAAAGAGTGTCAAACATCTATCTAGACATGTTCTATTTACATCTCAATAATCTCCCAAAAGGATTTATGAAATGGTCAAACAATTGGTTAAAAACCTAACGAAGATATTATAAAATTATAGATTCTAGACATCTGTCCCTCAGTCGTGGTTGTCTGCTCCAACATATTTCAAGGGCAAAACATGGATTTTAGTCGTTCGCTCAGGACTTTGGTTGTCCACTCAGGACTTCGGTCGTCTACTCATGACTACATTTTTAAAACCCAAGACTTTGTCATTTTCTGGATGTCCGCCCCCAAAAGACTAGTCGTTCACTCTTAAGGCATCTTCCTCTATGTTACTTCTTTGGTCGCCTGCCCTTGCATCCCCAGCTACTCACATAAATCCGTTGGCTACCCAAATTCATCCGCCGACATCTACCCATCCGCGGATAGGTTGATCGCATTTTATACAGTTTCTACTTCAAAATTTTGGTCATCCACCCTCACTTTACCAATCCAACATTATTTTTAAAGCTCGTTCGTTCGCACTTCGAACTCGGTCAATTGCACTAGATGCGGAATGTCAAAATTTTTCAACATTTCCTCATCTCCCTCATACCAAACACAATTAAAATCACACCAATACATGATATAAATGTCCAAAAACAACCAATATCATGATTTCAATAATTCCAATCTTAAATCAACACCTATATCATGCAAATTTCACAAAAAAATACAACTCTTTAAGGATTAGAGTTACTTACTTGGATTTCAACATTTTCAAGCTTTGGCTTAAGCTACCAAGTTCTACCTCTTCCTTCCTTTGTGAACTCTTTAGAATCCTCTTCACATTTTGATCACTTTTCTCTTGAGATTCAAACTTAAAATCTCACTCTTTTCTCTCAACTTTCAATTTTCTCCTTAAAACCCGATTTTCTTCTTTCGATTTTCTCTATTTTCCAGTCTTTCTCATGATTTCACTCCTTCTTATGATAATAAGAAGTTTATTCAGAGAATTCCTTAGCCATTTAGCATGTTAGCCATAATCATTAAGGTCAAAAGACCAATTTGCCCTTAAACTTCTCATTATTTATGATTTAAGTTGCTTGCTTCAGCTTGACATGTGGCACAACCCTATTGGTGACCATATTTTATTATATGACATCATAGATACTTGTCTTAGGAAGCTTTCATCCTTGTAAAGTATCCTCAAATTCTCATTCAATATATCTGAATTAAGTATTTAACAGAAATTATATATAAATATCACATACATTTAATCTGACTTTAAAATGATATAACTATGATTATTTAAGTCCAATTTACCTAATTCCAACATTTTCCTCTTCCTCAAGATGTCTAGTTTATCATTTTAACATTTTATCCAATTCCATTTACATCTGCATATTTAATTATGCCATTATATCTAAACTATTTAGAAAAACAATTTACTCCCAAATCTTAATTGTAAATAATTCTTTGATTTTTACTTTTACACATCACTTATATGTCATCATAATTATGCGAAATTTAATCTACTCACTCTAACGACATTTCCTTTAGATTTTAGTTTGAAAGATCCCCAACAGTCGACACCGGAGTGAGCTTAGCAAAATTTTCTCTTTAGTTCTTGCATCTCTTGAGAGTTTTATTTGTGAGGTTGGATTAGAATTTAAACTTGTAATAACATTTTTTGTAATTTACTTTTATGGCACATTTGTATACCTAGACTTATATCTATCACTTTATTTTAATATCATTAATGATTCTTTGATTTAGCTCATTTGGTTGGGCCATGACTAATTAAGTTTTTTTTTCAAGTCTTCCACTGTCTATTTATTTTAAAGGTTAAAGGTTTGGGCAAGTCATTTCATTTTTTAGTTGGGTTGTTCCACGATTTGTCTTGGTTCCCTATGGAGAGTGACAATTATATCACTTGTCCAATTTGGTTTGTTATGAAGAAGTCTTTAAATTTTCTCGTTTAAGAGTACAAAGAGTAACAATGGCTGTAAGCTTAAGAAAATTGTAGAACCTTGAACAAGGATTTTGCAGCCATATTACAAAACCGCTTGAGCTTTGTCGAAGAAAGATGATAAAGGGGTAGAGAGTGTGGTTTCAACATAGAGGTGTCCTTAAATTAACACCTATTTAACGGTAGTGTGTAGGTCACTAACAATTCTAACTTTGAGATATTAAATATTAAAGAAAAGTCGTGTAAAATAAAATATTTTAAGATATTAGCTGTATGGACTTTCTAAGGAAAATGAACAAATCAACCACTGTACTTTATGATTAATAACAAGTCAACCACTAAAGTATTTTTGCTAACAACTTAACCACTGAACTATAGAAAATAGACGACATAAACATCACTGTCACATTTTTCGTTAAACGTTTTAATTTTTGTTCTACGACAGAACACTATACGTTCCTCTACTCAACGTCAATGCTAAATATGAAGGTTTTAGTATTGACCTTCTGTGGCAGAACGTTACACTTTTTGTCGTGAAATGTCAATACTAATCAAAATTTATACTTGTCTGACGTTTCCCCGTGCGAAACATCATACTTTCCGCCACAGAATGACAACTTTCCTCCATAGAATGTCATGCATCGTTCAGCCTTCCATTGGCCTAGTATATATAATTGACATTCTGCGCTCCGGTGAGTTCACCAATTTCCTCAGAGGAACCCCAAATTCCTCAGCAAACCTTTGTACTTTTAGAGCAAATTTCCTCACTGTTTCATCTATACCATTGGATTCTAGGATAATGAAAGTGACTCCCAATGATAACAACCTTCTCCTTGGATGTTTCATGCAAGAACCAATAGAGGAATATTACTACGTATCTTGGGACCTTGATTTCATCAGATGAGAAGAAAGTCTAGCAGTGCTTAGATTGTTGCACTATGATCCCGAGATCGTAGCGTTCAAGAAGCCAAAGTCCAATGACTTGAACGCAAAAGCTTGAGTGATCCACACCATCATGACGCACACTATTCTACCTCGGGATGGACATTGAGACCATGTTAGCTACATGGATCTCTATAGGCTCGAAAATGTGTTCAACCAAAAGAAATTGAACATCGGCTATGTGATTTTAAATCACATGTACGAGGTCCTCATTAACTTGGCCAAGAGTCTGCCATTTAATTGATTCATTTAGAGGATTGTTAAGCATAACAGGATACCGGTCTTGGATGAGGAGCCAAGAATTGAAGAGAAGGCTGCCAACGTCTCGAACAAATTGAAAGTGGACTGCATGGGGATTTCCAAAGTTAGAGGAAAATGGGTATGCAAGACTCCCTCCAAGCTCGCCCTGAAGACTCGAGAAAAATTTTCCTAGCCTTCAACCCCCTTAGTCTTACGGCCTCCAACCCCCCTTAGTTGTACAGCCTCCAGCCCCCTTAGAGAAACAATCTCCATCATCACCTATGTAACATATAGAGGATGATAGTCCACAGCCAATGACTCCGCTCCCTCCTAAGTCCTCTCACTTTATGTCGATGCTTGAGGAGATTGACGGCTGGATGTGAAGAATGGAGGAGCAAGTGGAGTGACATGAAATGGTGTTGTATCAAGTTTGAAGGATGGAGGAGCACCATCAAATGAAGTTGCACAAAATGCAAATAATGGAGGAGTACCATCAAATAGAGCTCCTCCATTTGCAAAGAATAGAGGATTGAGCAGAGTAGCGTCATCATGAGATGTTGGCCTAATTGCAAAGAATGAGGCAATGAGCTGCACCTCCACAATCCTCTCTAAGAGCCTCTTGAGCAGCCTCTCTAGCGTCCTCTTCAGCAGCCAAACACACAGACTATTTGTAAGCTCTTTAGTTTATACGCAAAGTCCATTATTTACTTTGTTTGTATGTGATGTAATAACGTGTCTCAAATTTGCAGCACCATTCCCCTCGGATGCCAACCTTCTCCTCCTGTTGTGCTTGCCGAGGTGCATGAGATAGTTACTCTCATTCTTCCATCGATGGCTGTATTGGGTGGAAGGCAGCCTCCATCACTTAAAACTGTGCGGGTGGTACGTCTTTGATTTGGTTATCTACATATCTGTACTAATTCATGCCTTATTAGTGTGATGGTAACTTGTCAATGTTTATTGCATCCAGGTCAACTTATGGATCTTTTCACAAAGTTTGTTCATGCAAATACCCAGAAGAACTTGGAGATGTGTGCAATTCTTTTAGGGACTTTAGTAGACTTTTTTTATTTTGTATCATTAAGTGTTTTGGACTAGATACTTATGATATTTCTCCTACTGTTTTTATGTTCAGGTTCAGGATGAGTACCACATTACTGAGATCATCTTCCTGAAGCAAGAAGCAACGGAAAAAACAGTGAGAATTACATTATGTTACATTAAGCAGTTAAAAAGAGTTTATCTTAGTACTCATCATTGTGTTGCGTTCTTTGTATGCAGTGCTATGCGTTGGAAGAAGAATACTTCAACGTTCAATTTAAAAAATTGCTATTGACATTATGATGGATTCACGTAAGTAAATATCTCATTTTTCCTATTTGTCTTTCATGTTTGAACAGTTCTAATTCATGGTATACATTTTAGTCACATTCAAAGCAACTGTGTTTTATGTCGTTCGTTGACCTGCACACGCACTACCCTTACCAAGTGTTGTTGTATGAAGCAATTGCTATCGTCGTAGCACTAACAGACAAAGAGAGTTATATCTTTTCCCTTGTGTAGATTCAAATTGCTTTCCGCTTATGTGCTGATGTTTTCCTTTGCATTTCAGCCCACACGCCATCATCTAATGTACTAGTAGGGGGGTTAGGGTTGCTCCAAAATTGCAAGGAGACTGACTTCCACTATCACGAAGATCTACTTGATAAGAGTTTCTTGTACGCCAAAGGGTCCAGCGTATACGTGGACCTGCAGTTGTCATTTATGATCACCGATTTGCGAAAGAAATCTCGCAAAAAGAAGGCGGCGCTGACTTTGTTTACTTGATGTGTAGGGATATAGATTGAGATGCTGATTTTGTTGTACAGAATAAAAATTTCATTATCTCTTTGTGTAGTTAATTGTTTTGGTTTAGATAATATATGTTTACGTTTATGTTTGAATAATATCTTGTTGGATTTCTGGTTTTGATAATGCCAT
>CM039485.1:9346535-9679552 GCA_022433065.1 Begonia loranthoides
ATACATGTGCACTAAGAATTGGTGTGTTCCGGGCTGGTAATATACTTGTCATTCATTTAACTTATTTGTATATCTTTGCCCACCAATAATCTCACATAGCTGAAATTAAAAAAGTTCACAATCAAGCATGTCGAAATTTATATGTAGCATTGGAAAAAGAAGAAAAAATCATAAACCTCCATAGGCAAGTAAATAGGATTTGATAAAGCCTTTCCAACTTGCAATGCTGATACAGTAGTATATTTCAAGGCAATGTCATATCTAATCAAGGAAGGTTAAGGTCCACATTTATGTTTGTTTGTGTTTGTGGACCTTGCGTATTATATTCCTGCATAACACATTGCAAATAAAATTAGTATAGTTAAAATAACACATGAAAACATAAACGTAATAATGTGCTTACCTACGTCTCAGGAACTATGTCGGGAATTAGGAAACCCATAAATGTGTCATTCGAGCTTCCTTTGCCGCCTCTGTCTCTAGACTTGTGGCTGCCACATGCATTTGACTCTGGGTTTCAACCTTGACACCTACGGGAATTGTGCCCCACACCCCCACACGTCATGTTGAGATGTGTCCTAGGTAGCATTGTCCAACTTGTGGCCTCGTCAACATCCCTTATTCTTTGTTTTCGTGGCATTCCGAGACACCTCTTATATGGCAGTAGCATAATTGGATCAAGGTCTATCATAGACCACATGATTTGTCCACTAACCAGGTGGACAAAGTGGGAGTACATTGTCATGTATGTTTCCCAGTGGTAGCAGTCATGTACAAAGTCCTCGGGAGATCTCCTCATAAATTGCATACACGGGACTGCATGGACACATAGGATGCCAGTCAACTCCCACTGGTAACAGTTACAAGTACACCTGTTCAAATTGACAACGTACTATTCATTACCTTTGCTTCCCTCAAACTAGGCAGCGCCTAAAAAAATAGGATTCCAATTTCAACCTACAAGTTGTAGTCTCGCAAGCCAATTCTTGATCTGTGGACACATAAAGTCCATTGACAGCATCATCTTTTTGTGTTTCTTAACGGTCCTACACATGATGTCCTTTCTTATAGTGTCGAACATACTAAGAATTAGTTTGTCCCAGGTAGGTAGGATGCAAGCTTTGAAGGACTCACTCAAGTTGTTCAGGCTTATGTGGCACTTTGGGATGGAGCTAAAGACATGTTTGACCTTGAATCTCGCATCTATTTCTCATAGATATGCATGGGCTGATGGGTCAACCAAAAATAGCTTCCTCATCTCTCTCTCAAAGCGCCTGATGTTGTGGCTCTAAAGCGCCTCACATTGCATCATTGAACAACTTGCCTTTATATTGTTTTTGAAAATTTACATACAAGTGTCGAATGCAAAAACGATACTACGATTGCCTTGTAAACTCTCTAATAGCTGGCACCAGCCCCTATAAAAATTAACAGTATGAGTCAAACATTCGTACACAACGCATAACATAAATATAGATGACACAAGCAATCAACTGTACCTTTTTCGGTAAAAAATGATTGTCCACCCATTGACAGACGAGGTGTTTAGATCCTCGAGCAACAATTCTAAAAACCAACTTCAAGAATCCTTACATTTTACTTCAACAACTCCTACGATATTTAGATAAATTCCATTGTTCCAGTCGATGCTGACAATAGTGAGCAGGTAGCCCGGAGTTGATCCCTTCAAGTGGCAACCATCCAAATAAATAACTGGTCTACCACAGTTCAACATCCACATCTTATATGCAGCCAAACACATGTACATCCTTTTAAATGTACTCATCTCTAGCTGAACATGTAATACCACGATAATTTCCCCCGTTTATATAATATAATGAATTTTGAGAAAATATATATATTATATTGTGAGACGATATTTTGTTGGATTAATACCGTGAAAACTTATGGGAAATTGCTAGGTGTGATTATGGTACTAAATCTTAATGGAAATTGTACAAATCGGGGTTTTCAGTCGCACTGTGGTCGACAACGCGGTTGTGGTTGGCATCCAAAATGTGTTACGGGTCACACCTGCATTTTTGGTCTTACCAAGGTCGGGGATAGGGGTTGGCAGTTTACGGCTGAAATGCACTTCTATATGCATTTTGGGTTTTCGGTCGCACTGCGGATGAATTGTGGTCGAGTTGCAGACATGAAGGATTTGAATCTGTCAAATTTGTTGATTTTGCGGTCGATGTGCGGTCGCATGTTTGGGTCAAAGTTCTCCACCAAAATCCACCTCTACTTGTATTTTTGACATTTTGGTCAATATGCGGTCGAAGGTTTCAGACGCCTCCCTCGACCGAAAAACTAACTTAAACCGAGAAATCTGTTTTCTCTAGACCATTTTTCTTCTCCTCCCACAAAATTCTTTTCTCCCTAAGGTCTTTTCTTCCTCCCCCGAGAAGATAATAGCTCATCCACGTGGCTTTTCTTCATTGGACCCTCTCCCTTGAAATGGGCAGTTGTCCATTGGCCTCTCACGTCTGCTGGCAGCTTCTCTGCTTGAAAGGACGGATGGGTTCTACCTTGGGTTATATAACCCTCCTTGGTGTGAGCTGTGTGCGAGTGAGATGAGTCTGAGTGTTTTCTTCTAGCAAGAATTATATTAAGGGTATGTTAAGCATTTGGTTATGTGTGTCACGTGGGGGTGAACCGTGAGTATACCGCATGCCTAGTTGCTAATATTTCCTGCTGCTGCCCTGTTTCTGGCGTTGTGAGTCTTCAACGGTTGAGAGGTAAGAAATTGAGTAGAGTCTTGGCCAGTGGAGGCCCTATACCACAAGTAGCGTATGTTTTTCTTGATTGTTGATGATGTTCTGTATTCTGGATGATTCTTAATACTCGTTGGTTTGCAGACTCTCTGCCACGGTTGGTTGATCAATTCTCGGTAGTGTTTATCCAATATATATTCCAGCTGTAGATTGATACTCTGATGACATATTGCTCCTTTAGTCTGTTTTGGTTGCTATTGGACACCTTTTTGTTCGTTGAGAACACTAATCACTTCTTAGTCTTGTGAACGTGGATGTTGCTTTTAGAACTATAAATTGTTAGTTAATTTTCTTACTCTTGTTTCTAGTAGATTCTCATTTATCTCTTAGTCATTGTTGGATATCTTGCTGCTGGTTAGAATATTTGTATTTCATTGCTCTCTGTTACGTTTTTGCATAATCGTACTCCCTGCGACACATCCACCATGTTAGTTTGGTTATTTGGTGCATAAATCTATGAAGTTAAGAAGTGTTGTTCTCTGGCTTATTAATTAGAGTAGTATTGTTAACCCTTACATATTAGTTGTCTATCCTAATCACTCTGTTGTTTGTTAAGAGCACTAAAACGTTGTAGTAAGTATCCATGTTTAAGGTTGTGAACTTGTTAATAATACTCTCTATTTAAATTATAATGGTCGTGTAGATAACTCCCTATTATTGATTTGGTTCTACTAAATGAGTTTTATTCCATTTCGTGGTTGTCTTTCCATTCAACTTTAAACATGATTTGCACGTTTTATTTCGCTGAATATTTAGTATGTTTCACTATTATTTTCTGTCGAAAACTAAGCATGATTGCACATTTTTATTTCGCTGAATATTTAGCATGTTTCAATGATATTTTCTGTCAAAAACTAAGCATGATTGCACGTTTTTATTTCATTGAATATTTAGCATGTTTCATTATTATTTTTTGTCAAAAACTAAGCATGATAGCACTTCTTATTTCGCTATGGTTTCACTGTTATTTGCTGTCATTCGCTGTCATTCTTCTACTAAATTTCAAATATGATAATACGTTGAATACCACTGTTGTTCTCCTATAATTTGGAAATCCCTTGGTGATATAAAATTGTGAATTCTTGATGAGTGGATTGAATTGTTTATTGTTTTAATTCTAGTATTTAATTGACATGCATCATGATAATAAAAATAATTAGAAAATATCACGCGTAAGTTGGTATTCATTTCTGTGAGGAAAAAAGATGAAGAAAATAAATATAAGGGGAATTGGAGGTGGGGAGGTGGTTCGGATCGTAACCAGATAGACTCCATATTATACCCTTCCCTCGTGGGATGCGAGAGCCTGTCTGCCCTAACGGGAGACTCGAGATTATACCCTTCCCTTGTCGGGTCGCGAGAGCCTATCTATCGGACGATTAGATGTCGATTAGTGGCCACCCTCCCTGCAACGGACCCTCCAATGTCCCAACTCAATGTATGAGTTAACGTATGTAACCATGAATAAATAACAGTTTGGGCAGATCCCATTCTGACTTAATGAGTTAGAGACACACATCATATTGCATATCTCATTTCTTGCTAGGCTTAGGCTCACAGTTTTCTTGTGGTGTAGGTGAGTGTTCGGATATGGTTACTCCCGAAGTCGACGAGGAGGCATTACCAGTTGAGTGCTTAGATTACCCAGCTGAATCGACCTAAGCAGGTTATGGCTCACATGAGACAAAAACGTTATTTTGAAATGGGTTGATAATTTATAAACATTTTTCTAAAACTATTAACTCACGTTTTGATTCTCAAACCTTATTTTTGATTTAAACATGTTTCCGCTTTAACTCTGATTTAATTATGCATTTTTAAATTGTCTCGTTTACTTTATCGCTTCAAACTCGTATGATTAAATAAATAAAAATAAAAATTTTACATAGGTATAAATAAAGAAAAATTTGTAGCGAGCTTCTAGAATTAGACCTCCAAATCTCCTCGGCATACGACTATATGAGTTTGTATTGCTCATTGCCATCCCTTTTATTTATTTTCCGAGTGGCATTTCTTGCTCTTCTAGCAATGCTAGGTGTAATGTTCACGTTAAAATCCTTCCTGACTGTCTCAATTATGGAAGGAAGGTTTTTGTCAGCCTGACTTTTAAATTTGTCTAAGTAATGTGTTGCCACCCATTTGATAAGGTCATGATGGTTTTTTTTTTTTTTTTGAGCAAATGTGAATGGCGTTATAGTTCTTTATTTGAAACATCAATTCACTTTGCATTTTTTAGGCGTGCATCCACCATATGCATTGTTCCTGGCAGATAGCCCTCAACCGATGAGAGTCACTGTGGGTGAATTTTATCTAGTACCCATTCTTCAATGCACGATCCACAATTTCTTTTCTAATTTAATTCAAAGAACTACACTTCTTTCCAAGACACATACCAGCGAAAGTGCATTCAGCTTGTGGTGGTCATTGAGACCTATTCTCAGCCATGTCCATATCTTCGTTATTGGATTCTCATAATGAACGGAGTTCCTCCTCTTCTAGAATTGCCAAGATGAAATGCACAACTATAGCAGCTTCGTATCCAAATGCACATACATCATGTGCCAAGATTGTGGACATGAGATCCACTTCAAATGGGCACTTAACAGATTCTTGAACACTCCCAAACGCCATTGTTATTCAACAATTACTAACTCTTCAACTTTGCTTGGATGTGGTACACTTCAGCTCTCAAAAAGCTCTAGAGTTCGATAATCGCTGAGAAAATCGCTAAAGAAATCGCGATGAGTGTAGTGTGAATTTATATAAGGCAAATGATGCATGACGTTTCGTATCGAAAAGTTAAAGTTCCACGAGGGGGAACAACAGACAAAGATGTTCCATAGGGGAACGTATGATGTTCGGCGGAGGAACAACAAACAAGCATCTTAATATTTAGTATTGACGTTCCGCGGAGGAACCTGTAGTGTTCCACTGCGGAACAAAAATTAAAATGTTTAACGACAAATGTGACAGCAATATTTGCAGCGTCTATCTCTCATAGTTCAGTGGTTAAATTGTTAGCAAAAATACTTTAGTGTTTAACTTGTCATTGATTACAAAGTATAGTGGTTGATTTGTTAATTTCCCATTTTCTAATTTTGGGGTTATATTTACTCTAATTCTTTTATTTGCAAGTTTCACGACCAATAACCTAATGGAGATATTATTAAAGGACAAATATAAATGAAACTCATCGTTAAAATCATGACACATCCACAAATTTTCTACCTTATAATACTTATTTTTTATTTATAGTTTTAATAATTTGAAAAATACAAATACTATAGATGATTGAGTTTAGGTCCCTGAAATTTGCTTATTTTGGAATAGAATGTTAATTTAATTTTGAGTATGAGAAAAAAGTGTTTGAGAATTTCAACCTAAAAAAATTATAGGGTTATTATCATCTAATACCTCCAACTTTGGGTACCTTTTTATCCAATACCTTAAGGTTTTATTTTTTTTATTCAACACCTTAGACTATCAGTTGTTTTCAACCGACAACTTCCGTTTCACTGCTGTTAAGCAGATCTCCCGAAGAGCACTCCTCTGCAACAGCTCTTCTCTTTGAAGCACAAAGGCGAAGACGACGACTTGAAGGTGAAGGTGTTGACGAAGGCAAAGCCCGACTCTGCGAAGGCAACCTCCGGCCAGGTGAAGACAAACCCTGCTCTACGAAGATGACCTCAGGCTCAGCAAAAGCGACCCTGTCTCTGTGAAGACGAATCATGCTCTGCAAAGGCAACCTTGGCACTGCAAAGATCAAAGAGACTCATCTTCGAGCCCCTTGCAGCTCGATTAGGGTACGTTCATTCTATAGCATAACAACTGGTCTGTTTCATAACCAACAAAAGCTATACTTACACACAGGGTACGTAAACAGAAGCTTTCGTTGGTTGAAACTTAATGACTGTTTTGTTGGTTCCAATTTCGTTTCGTTGGTTTCGTTACTTTGTCCATTGCCTTGATTCTTCGTCTATTCTTGGTTGCAACTTATCGACTGTTCTTGGTTTCAAATTTGGTTGCAACTTATTGATTAGAACAATTTTATGGATCTGTGTAGATGAAATTGGCTTTTGTTGAAATTGGCTCGTATGAAATTGGATTCCTGTTATGCTTTTGTTGAATGAAATTGGCTTGAGTGAAATTGTTGAATTGACTTGAAATACGATTTGTGAATCGGTTATGTGCAGCCAAATAAGGCATGCTTAATTGCTCCCCATTGAAATCGCAGAATTGAAATTGTTGCTGGAATTGAAATTGTTGCAGAATTGGCTTGAATGTAACTAGTGATAACCAATCAATATTAAGGCATGCTTATAATTGAAATTGTTGAATGAAATTGGTTTAAAATTGTTGAATGAAATTGTTGGATGAAAGTGGCTTGAAACTGTTGGATGAAAGTGGCTTGAAATCGGCATGAAATGTATTTCCTGTTGGAATTGAAATTGTTGCAGAATTGGTTTGAATTGTTGCAGAATGTCACGTGATTCTACTACTAGTAGCAGTCAGTACTCATCAAAGGTCTTTTTCGTTGATATTATAGATTAGTCAATATTGTTTTTGTCTAATTTTTTGTGTCCATGAGTGTGTTTTATGTAGATGTTTCAAAAGTTGTTTAAGATGTTACTTGTTTTTGTAATATAAGAGCTGTCATATGTATGTCTTGGACACGAACAAATCTTGGACGAAGATTTTTTGGTTGCCAAAATTATGAGGAATAAATTATACTTTGGGAATGTGGCAAGTAGTAAGCTTTTATACTGCACTAAACAATTTCTTTTTTATCATGTTTAGAGAGGAAGTGGAGGATGCAATTTTTTTGCATGACATGATGCAGCAACAGGCATGCGAGAAAAGAAGATTGTTAATCGTCTACAATCAATTGTTGTACATTTAGAGGCCGTTAATTAGAAACTTACAAGAAAGTGTTGAACTTATTTATGTTTATTGTAGATTGTAAATATTATTTGGTTTATAATCTTTTATGCATTTTGTGGTTATTCTAGAAGTTGAATTTTGATTGGTTGTTTATGAGAATTTTGGCGGCATTTCGAGTGCAACGGGGACCAATTTCATCATTATTATTGTGATAAATAAGATTGTAATTGTGGTAAATCGTTTAAGGTTAGAGAAACAAATAATCACACGAAAAATTTTTATAAATCTAAAATAGATGTTGTACAATAATACAAGAACATCATCGATTCAACTACACCACAAAATACTAAGATAGATGTCGTACAATTCTTCAGCTTGACTTTAAACTTCTTGCATGTCAATAGACCGTGCGACATCAACGTTTGATACCTTTCAACGATGAGCCCTGCAATAGAAGTACGTAGTTATAACACAAGTAAATGATAATAACTAAGAGAAATGAAAAATATAAACATACTTGTGTTCCTTCCATAATTGAATTCTATAGAAAGATTGTCCATATTCAAATAATACCTGTCACAAAGAAAATTTAAAAAATGAATTAGATTCAACAATTAAGGACTAAATTGAAATGCAATTTGAAAACAGAATAACTTAGAATTCAAAAATATATAGAATATTTTGGTCTCAAAACAGAATAACTAGTCCTCAAATAGTCCTAAAAAACTACCATTTCTATTGAAGAACTAGTCCTCAAAACAGAATATGCTTAAACATATTCTGAAGATGGATTGATAGATTGATGGACTTTGAATATGTAGAATTCGAAAATCTGTAGAATATTTTGGTCTCAAAACAGAATAACAAATCCTCAAACATATTGAAGAACTACCATTTCTATTGAAGAACTATCATTCAGATTACTCAAAAGTAAGATGCATATCTCTAGATAAAAATAACAACCACGCACCAATGAAAATAACAAGCACATAACATTTTCAAATTGGAGAACAAAACATGGTAACGTTTTTGTTCTTTGGCTACAACACAGATCAGAGAAAAAGAACATAGCAAAACATTCACAATCGACAATCAAAATACGAAGAACAAACTAGTTGTTATCATAACAAATACTACTGTCAAATTGAACCAAAGAACAGACTTCTTAAACCAACAAAATACGATGAACTAAATGAACGCACCCTAATGGAGCTGCAAGGGGCTCAAGACGAGTCCCTTCGATCTTCACAACACCGAGGTTGCCTTCACAGAGACGGGGTTGCTTTCGCATAGCCCGGGGTCGCCTTCACAGAGCAAGGTTTGTCTTTGCCCGGCCGAAGGTCGCCTTCGTAGAGTCGGGTTTTGCCTTCGTCAGCACCTTCGCCTTCAAGTCGCTGTCTTCGCCTTCACGCTTCAGAGAGAAGAGCTATTGCAGAGGAGTGCTCTTCAGGAGATCTGCTTAACAGCAGTGAAACAGATAGTGTCGGTTGAAAACGACTGATAGTCTAAGGTGTTGAATAAAAAAAATGAAACCTTAAGGTATTGGATAAAAAGGTACACAAAGTTGGAGGCATCAGATGATAGTAACAAAAAATTATAATACGATAGAAAAGATTTTCAATTAAAATAATTTGTTTAGTTTTTATGTTGTTATGATAATATACAATCATAGAGTGTATAATGATAATTGTGACCATTTATATTCCAATAAATATACAAACCCTAAGCATGAAATTTATTTTAAAAAAATTATGTATAGCAATCAAAAAATTAAGTATTTAACCATTACAACATTTACAATAAAACGTTGGTTTTCTATGACTATTTATTTTTTAATATATTTATAAATTAAAATGGTGGAAGGAAGATATAAAATTTTCATTTTAGTTGAAGTTTATAATAATTTATTAAAGTAGCTTAAAATAATATTTATTTTTTATGAAATAAGTGCCCCTTGAATATAGCCCGCCACGATCCTTTCTTGGGTAAAGTTTCATGTAATACACTTTAACTATTATTTTAATTATATATAATTTATCATAATTATTCTGATTATCCCAAATTGACAACACATTAAAGTACAAAATTAGAATATAAAATTAAAATATATATTAAATATTCCCTTAGGCATAATAGATCCTATAAATATAGAGTTGAGCATGAGCAAGGATATGGGAATCAAGTAATAAATTGACATCATAGAGAAATGCCTATAAACAATATTTAAGAACAACTTTAATTGCAACATTTCTTTTTGAGTCCATAACCAAAGTTTCTTCATAAATGTCAGTCTAAAACATGTAACTATTGACAATAAATAAGTAAAACAAAAACTCAATTCCTGCACAACCACATACAAGATGCTACACAACAAGGTAAATGCAAGAAAATTTCTCTCATCTGCTAAAACCAAGTAGGATATAAATAATCAATTGAGAAGCAAAAACTTTAGCAAGCTTTGTATTACATTTTGCATTGACTTAGAAATGGAACACTAAGTATTATGTATGAATGACTCAAGAAGTTTCGTCTCTTGCACCACTAGGTGATCCCGGGACAAACGGAACAAAACCCCGGCCACCGAACACTGGTCTCATGAACTTATCGTCGAATTTACGCCAAAAATAATGAACAGTTGAAGTAGGGTTAGTTATCAAACGGCGGAGACTACCAACCTTTGGCGGTCTTGCGCTGTTGCCTTGATCGCCATCGGTACCTCCATTGTCGAAGAACGGGATGTGTAATTCTTCGAGGCTTGGAATGTCAGTTGCATTTGAAAGTGTTGGTTTAGCATGTCTTAGGAGTACTGCTTCAATCAGAGGCTTTGTTGCTGACCCAAATACCTTTTTTAAAAGAATAAAAGCTTAAAAAAAAAAAAAAAGAGCTACAAACTTGAAGGAAACCAAAAAATTGACTTAAGTTCATCATCTGAGAACTGTGAAGAAGGAAACTTACAATTGTGCTAAATAAAACAACGATGATTGTACAAGTGATCATTAAGGCGTTGGCCTGCGATTTCGAGGAGTCGTCGGAGGAAGAAAACTGCAGTGATGATCATTATCATTAATAACACTATATTATAAAACTCTCAAGTCTAGAAAAGAGTTGAACTTTCCATTTATCTGACCTGGCTATAAACCAAAGCAACAGTAACAGCACCTCTCATGACGCCAGCCCACCATATTATGAACTGTGATTTCAATTTCAAATGGTGAGCAGTTGGCACATTAGAGCTACTTAATCAAGCAAATTTCTCAAATAGGTAAAATTATTGTAACCTGTTGTCTAAGCTCAATTTTTGAACTTTCTCTTTTCCTGAAACAATTGCCAATGTTGGAAATAGGGAACACAAATGATGCTCTTCCGATTAGCACTAGAGCAAAGAAAGTGGCACTAATGGCGAATGAAGTTCCTGCACTGAATTACGAGAAATGAAAAACAAGTTAGAACAATCGAAAAAATAAAGGCAAAACTAAAAGAATTGAAATTAGTTTCCAATACCTTATTTTTATTTCTTTCTTTGTAATTCACAAAAAAAAAGAAGCAAAAATACCTTGTTTTCAAATGTTTTCTTAATAGTTTGAAGAACAATTCTTAGAACTTGTTATTTGAAACGAATTTCAAACATTTATGTTAATGTATTACACAGTATGGTAATGAGACTCCATTAATAATGATTCATAATTTAAAGAGGAGATTGTAATGAATGTTTGAATCATTTAAACATTATTTAATCATATAAAAAATCCTAAAACACAAGAAATAACTTTTTTTTGTGAAGTTCTCTCTCTTCAAGAAATGAAAAACAGCTTAGCTCCTAAGTTTGGAACAGGGTAGTGATAATATTACCTTGCCTCGCTTTCCTTCCATTTGTCAATGTCCAAGGCATCCATACCCACGTAAAGGAAGATAAAAGTCTCCGCAATAAATGAAATTGTCGCAAATGCATGCCTATATTAGTCAAAACATTATCTAATATGATTTTTTTTTTGTTTTCTAACACAAAAGGTAATAATCCTAATTTAGATTTATAATCAATGGATTATAATGAAGAATAAATGAGGAAATAGTTAAATAAAAAAAAAGAATATATAGCCTGGAATGAAAGCAACGAATTGTATAATTTTATCATTTGTTGGTTGTTTAGTGATAATTGGTAGAAATCCAATTCATGACAATCTTAAACCCGAAAAGAAAAGTTCATCCAGGAAGGACGACTTTGGTTTACCACCAGTAACTCTTGCAAGTAACTAAGTCAGTTCGAACGCCAATTCACCTCATTTGAGGAGCGATATAAAATTTTTAACTTGATTTAACTTCTCTTCTTGTTTTCAAATTGTTGTAGCGTTTGCATTCAAATTCTTGAAAATATTTGAGATTATGCTTTGTTATCGACCTATATGAAATATACGTACTCATTTGCTCATTTTGACTCTTTGTTTGTGCTGCGGAGTGACATGAAGAAGAAGAATGAGTCCTTTGGAACGACCCACAAAAAAATGATGGATAGGCATATTGAAACTAAAGGCCGTTGGAGAATAAAAGGCCCTGCTGAGATGGCAAGGTTAGTTAGGCACCAGGGTACTGAGTTGTAAGAGGGGCAGGCAATAGGTGGAAGAGAAAAGAACAAAGAGAAGAGGAAGAAGGAAAAAACAAGCATAATGATTTTCGGGGAAATGTGTTGGTTGCCGTAGGAGGAGATAATTTCCAAGGCCGTGGAGCATTCATGCCTAGTGGGTGGTGCAGGGTTCATAGAAGATTAATATATTTGTTGAAGAATTCTGGTTAAGGGTTCACTATGCATCAGTTTGTCTATTCAATCTCGATCAAGTAATATGCAGACAATGCAATCCCAGCAAGTTAAGACAAAAAGATCTTCCTATCCAACTTGACAATTTGATATACCGTCAATGCAAGTTAAAAAAGGAAGAGGTTAAGTACTTACTTGGTTGTGATTCGTGAGCTTTCAGTCACATTGTGCCATGTGTAATGGGACATGACTATTCCGCAGAAGAAAATAGTAAGAATTCCACTCAGATTTAAAAGCTGCAACAAGACACAAACCAAATGTAGGACTTCAACGCTACGTACATCCATAAAGAGAGAAGGGTGACTTTATCTCCATTAAATTCAAAAATAAAAAAAAATCTCCAGAAATGGGTGAATTAGCTTCAAATTGATGAATCAATATGCAAAAAAAAGAAAAAAGAAAAAAATTGAGTTTGTTTTACACCTCAGCCAACATATATGATAAATAAGCCATCAGCATCATCAGTGCAACTTCACGGTCGGTGGAATGCCTGTCGATGAAAGATTAGTGAATTCAACAACGGAGCTTCTTCAAAGGTACTGACTTACTTTTGGGATCAAAAACAAATAATGATCAACAACTTTGACTATTGTGCTTATTAAGAACATATTTTACCTTCTCTCTTGCAAGTCTTTCTTACAAAGCTGTAATACGTTTCACTAAATTCTACAAATTACTATTGATCAACAACTGTGATCATTAAGTTTCCTTTAATTCAATATCTTTTTCTTTTTCTGGAATCATAAAACACATGCTTTAATTTAGCTAAAGAACATAAAAGTTAAAAGAAAAATGAAGGATAAGAGATTGGAGAAAGATGTAATCCAGTCAAAGCTCTCTCTTTCAATAGGAAAAAAATCAGAACAAGTACAAAGAAAATTCATGCAAACTAAACACCAACACGCTAGATTGTCTTCTCTTAGATTTCTGCTCTATGACATGATTCTAACATAACACAGTCGAAGTCAAGCATCAGACTCATATTAGAGAAATTTCACGACTTAATAGCAAGTGAAAAACATGTAGTACAAGATAGAGACCTAACAGGAGAATTTGGATCAATGCAAAACATAGAGTATTGAAACAGTATTCCAAATATCTTTTGTATTACCTTCCAAAATAAAGTGTTTTTATGATAAAAGCGCTTATAAGACCCACCTGAAACACAGTGATTTAGAAAGTTAGAAAACAAATATTTTCCCACTATGATCCACTTCATTTTGAACTTAGGAGTCTGTACACATTCATGTAGCTGCTAAGATAGAGAGTATAATGCTACGTCGATAATCAAATCTTGACGCAAAAATAATTCGAGTATGCAGAAGATACTATTAAACAGTATGCAGATGGTACATTTGAGATTGTTTACGATCAGATTGAGACAATAAATCAAAGAATTAAATTTAAACGAAAGCAAAAATAACACGTATGTTAGAAAATAATATCACAAAATAAAAGTTAGATTATTTTATTTACTTTATCAGCATCAATATTAGGTTAATAGTTAGAGATCAACAGAGGGACAATTCACTTGTACAAAATATAGTTTTATTGCAGCAAAGGTTTAACTTTGGTACCTAAATATCTTAACCCATTTAGTTCATGAATCAGAATAAATTCTCTTCTGGGAAGCTTCAGATTTGAACTTTGTATGTTAATCAAACAGATTCAAAATCAAAAGCCATACCACTACTCCAAGAGCAGTGCTGGTAAAGTAGAGGTAAAGAAACTGCCCCAACAATCTTAAAGCCGTAATAGCATCGATTTTGCTTAAGTTAAGTGATTGCACTGCATTGAAAATGACAATTGAAGTAGCATCATTCACCACTCCTTCTCCAAACACGACACTGTAAAGAAAAGGCGTGTCATCTTGACTGAGAACCTTCAAAAAGAAAATTATTTCTATTAATGCAAGGATTCAATTCTAGTATATTATTTTGTTTCAGATCATAAATCATACCTGTAATGTACAAACTGAATCAGTTGCGGATAATATTGCACCAACAGCTGATAAAAGTCAAAGGAAAATCTAATGAGCTGAAAAAGATGAGAAGGATGACTAAATAATGTATAAGATTTTCTGTCAAATATATGAAGTATTCACCTAAGTAGTCCTGAACGGTCAGGCCCGACACGCCAATTTTTTTTAAAATAAAATAGGCACCTACAGATTCAACAGAGTAACACTTCATTTATCTCGATGCTGAAGGAAAAACTAAAGGAGACCATTAGATATTTTGGTTCTTACATATGGATACGATGCAGAAAGAAATAATCGTTCCAAATGCTCCAAACAACAAGATTGTAGTAAAGTTCTTGAAAAATTGCTTCTTTTTTACCTGGAAACTGAAACCAGAAAGAATGGAAACTTCTATTTTCTTGGCACAAAAAGTGAGAAAGATGCAAAATTAAATTAACTTGGTAAGAAGAATGAATAATGAGAAGGTTTTTTATCAATTAAACAAAATGTTTCGTATCCCATATCCATAAATTACAAATTAATGATCAATCTATATCAGAAGATCCCGAAATCTACAAATCAATCCCGCCCGCATAGAATCAAATCACATGCTAAATCTTACAAACCCCACGATTTCAATTCCAATTTGCAACAAATCCAAATCCTATCAATTAGTTGTGCTTTAAAACATCATATATACGCGCGCGCGCGCGAGAGAGAGAGAGAGAAAGAGAGAGTACCCAGCATTGAAAATGATTGGTGGAAGCAAATAAAGGAAGAACAAGTCCTCACTGAACACTAAAATTCTCGAACTATGAAACTTACTAATTAGCAACACCACAACTCCTGCTACCAAACCCTGAACTCAAAACATCATCAATCAATCAGAACTGATAAAACCCAAATGAAATAGGCAAGAAAAAGAAAATCAATCAACACAACCAAATCTTGCAGCTCACCAAGAGAAGAGCGGTTATCGACTCATTTGCCCACCGATTCTCTTCCAAGAGATGACCAATAACGATGCACGCACAGAGGAGAGTGAAGAACACTGCGAGAGCAATAATGGTGCTGGTGCTGAGAAACGAACCTTTAAGTGGTATGGTCTCAAGTGCCTCCATTTCCTGTTTCTAGAAATTTTATGCAGTGAGGATTGATGGGTATGGCGGACTTTAGAAAAAACTTGGATTAGAAGCTCAGATTGGAACAAGAAATATCGTGGATTCTCGATCGCGATTTAAATCTGTAAATCTGTTCAAAGTTGTCATGCTAAAGCTAATTTGGAGGGAAGAATGGTAGTTGGGAGAAGGTCAGCATTTCCTGCATTGATAACAATTTCCACCAGGTGTCCATTTACTATTGATAACATGATTTTAGATTCACTGCCACCTGCTATTTTCAGTAGATTATTATTTGGGAAATTAACAATGCATTTAAAATCAATTGAAAAATTAAATTTTGGAGAATTTTTTTTAACAATTAAAACCTTGAACAATTAAAAATTAACGCCGTCAATCTCGCAGTCAAGTTTTCTGTCTAAATCCGTCAAATATAACTACTTAGTTAAGTTGAAAATTTTTTTCCTCAATATCAATCTCGTTCGTCGGCTTCGATTCTTAAAATCGATGTAAGTTCTCCAATAAAAATGAATTTCAAAGTCAAAGATTCAAAAATTTCAACCTTTCTGAGTGTAAAACGACGATTTTTGAAGAAGGATCCTTCGTTTTAGGTTAAAAGACGTTTTTAACATATAACGGACGTCCGTTATACGTTGAGGGACTTCCGTTATAGGTTAAAAGACGCATTTTAACATATAATGGAAGTCCTTCTTGGTGAGGGACGTCCATCTTATATTTTTTATTAATTAAAAAAATAAACTGTTTTAACTCTATAAAAAGTTGTCATTAATATTTTTATAGGGACAAAACAATATTTTGACACACAAGTGGGGTACATCTGTCTACTACTTGTCTGTCAAAATACTGTTTTGTTCTTATAAAAATATTATTGACAACTTTTTATAGGGTTAAAACAGTAATTTAATTTTTTTAATTAATAAAAAATATAAGATGAACGTCCCTCACCAAGAAGGACGTCCATTATAGGTTAAAATGTGTCTTTTAACTTATAACGGACGTCCCTCAGCGTACAACAGACGTCCGTTATATGTTAAAAACGTCTTTTAACCTAAAACGGACGGTCCTTTTTCAAAAACCGTCGTTTTACACTCAGAAAGGTCAAAATTTTTGAATATTCGACTTTGAAATTCATTTTTATGGGAGAACTTACATCGATTTTAAGAATTAAAGCCAACGAACAAGATTGATATTGAGGAAAATTTTTTTTCAAGTTAACTGAGGAGTTATATTTGACGGATTTGGACGGAAAACTTGACTGTGAGGTTGACGGCGTTAATTTTTAATAGTTTAAGGTTTTAGTTGTTAAATAAATTCTCCAAGGTTTGACTTGTCATTGATTCTGAACTAGAGGGTCTGCAGTATTAATTTCCGTTATTATTTTTACCTATTTTCATAATATTATATTAAATGCTGCAATTTATATCCTAATTTTTAATATCTTTACCTATTAAATCTTAAATTATTTTTAAAAAAAATTAAATTTACGTCTCTTAATTATCACCGATTTAAATTTTACGATCAATTTATTCATTAAATTTAATATCTATATATCATATTTTCTGATTAATAAAGTGACTTAACTCAATTTATAAGCTCTAAATCAATTTTTAATCTAATTTTAAATTATATTATGATTGACAAAGTTTGAAATTGAATAAAAAATTATTAGAAGGGTTATAAATTAAGTTAAAATATCTGCTTAAATGAAAATACATAGTATATGCAAACCAAATTTTACGGATAGATTGTTGATATCTAAAATGTGTATGTTCAATTTGTAAAAAAAAAAAAATAATTTAAGATATAATTTGTAAATGACCAAAAAGCATTAAGTTATAAATTATACTTTACCCTAAATTAAAAGATGTATCAAATTTCAAATGAAGACTGTGTTGAAATTCACTATTTATGTTTGATGATATTTAAATTAAGTTTTCTTAATATATTTTTATCAATCATACTAAAATGATATCGTCCATATCAAACTTCAATATAAGCCAAGTCTATATTTTTTATTTAAATATCTCTTATCTAATGGTATTATCTCTTATTTTTTGACAATGAAAATAAATATAATAAAGGTGAACAATTTATATGAATTATTAAATGTACCCGACAAGCTAATAAAAAGAGACCAAATGAGGTGTTTTGAATTATAATTTCAAACAAAAAAAAAACACGTTACGTGTTCTTTGTTGATTATCATCAATTTGGCCTATTTATCTTTTATTTTTTTAAAATTAATTTCATTACATAAAAAAAGACAAACACAATTTTTGCAGCCACACGTGGCTCCACATCGACACATCAATATCATTGATGTTTCTTGTCATTCATCTCCATGTTTTGGCAAAGAGGTTTTATCAAAGTTTTTATGTTCTAGGTAAATTTCAAAACTATTGACATATTTTTATTTATTTTTATATATGTTGTTGGTAACACAACGAAATAGATGTCCTAAAACGTGTCAATTAAGTTACTATTTCTTAACATTGTCATCTATATATGTTAATCTTAACGTATTACTGAAGTAAATCTAAGAACTAAATAAAAAAAAGTTTGGAAGATAGATATAATTAAATAAAGAAAAATTAACAAAATAAACTCTATAGTTTGGTGTCAATAATACGACAAACTTTGAAGAAAAACCACGAATAACTAAAATCTCGAACTACGAAAAAACAATGACGCAAACTTCGCAATTACATTTTCTATCAATATAGACGCTTATCAATACTAAACGACGTCGTTTCTCAACATCAATAGATGTCCCCCAGCATCCACGAATATCTCTCAATGCTAAACGATATCGTAAGTGAAGGATCGTCTGTCTTAAGTCGAGGGACGTTCGTTGTGGAATGAGGGACATCCATCTTAAGTCGAAGGATGTCTGTTGTGAGACGAGGGACGTCTGCTTTAAGTCAAGGGTCTTCCAACTATTTCATCTTAGCCTTTCATCTCTTGCGTCCGACATCCATCTTCTTTATTTGACGTCCTTTAATATAATCCAAAAATCATCTTCTTTTCTTCCTATCTCTTTTTTCATCCGATCTTCCATTATTCCTCCTTGTCTGCTGACCACCCTATTTTGGTCCGACCTCCTTCTACTATGATTCTCTTCTCCCTTAATCTATATCTTCTATATTCTAATTCGTATAATTTGGTATAAGAGCTACTCTGATTCTCATAAGACGTTCGTCTCCTCATTGATCAGCTTTGGGAATCCCTCATCGTTGAAGGACATCTAAGGTTGATATTTGAACACTCGTTGGAGGTTCAGGTGATGTCCTTGACGTTTTCTAAGCGGAAAATGTGATTCTGACGTTTGCCTCAACGTTTTTTGACAAAAAATGTGACTACGAGATTTGCGTCATTCTTTTTCTATAGTTTGAGGTTTTAGTTGTTTGTGATTTTTCTTCAAGGTTTGTTGTGTTACTGACTCCAAACTATAGAGTTTGTTTTGTTAATTCCTCTTAAATAAAACAACAATTGAAAAACAATAAAGATTAATTCAAGTTTCTACTCAAAAGTGTACGTAAATTATAAGGTAAAATGTAATTTAAACTTTATCTTATAGAGTAATTGTAATGCCTCAAAATTCATTTTTTCTTAAAATTTTAAATCCTAAAATTTTTCTCCAAATTGATTGAAAAATTAGGTTAAATTAGTTTATTAAAAACCCTAATAAAAATTTGAAAATTCTTGAAAATATCAAAATTCTTGAAACATCTCCTTTAAGCAACGAGATTAAATATGAAAACAGAATTGAAAAATTCATATAACAATGGAACATATTTAAAAAATTCATTGACGAAAATAACAAGTTGATAAAAGATTCAATTGCAATAATATTCTTCTAATAATAAAAATTTCACAGAATTTATTTATTAAAACGATGTTGGAACTAAACAACGAATTAAACCATCCCTCTAACCTGACAATGTCTTCCTCTGTATGCTCGTTTGCCTCTGGAATATTTTCGATCAACCCCAATTCTTCCTCAAATAAAAATTCACCTACATCACAAAACTAAAGGTGAGATAACTCAGTAAGTAAAAACACGTGCATATGTGAAATTAATTTCATATATTACCAAATTTTTATACTTAAATTTACATACTAGTTGGAACTCATTTTTAAACCCTCTCTCTCTCTCTCTAAAAAGGTAAACAATGAGAAGAAAGAAAGTCAATAAGAGTGAGGGAGGGAGGAGCGGCCATGGGCATGGTAGAAGTTGTAGGGAAAAAAGAGAGATTATTGAGGAAACTGCTTGTAGTAGAAAGTGCAAAAGCAAGTGGTGGAGTCTAGCCATTGACCCAACCCGAATGGGTATTTTTAGCATTTTCTTGTGCATTTCTATGCCTCACATTTTCTCCTTACTTTCACCCCCTTCGAGAATGTGTGCACTAATATTCTCACCACATGGGCTTTTCTCCTTCCTCCCATGGTTGCTCCTATTTCTTCATCCATGATTATATCTTTTGAATTTGAGAATAGAGTGAGAGAGGGCGAGAGAGAGGGAGAGAGAGAGAGAGGGAGGGAGGGAGGGAGGGAGGTAATTTGAGCTAATTTTTTGTGCGATATTAATTAATCTATCATTAGGTGAGCTAATTTTTTGTGCGATATTAATTAATCTATCGTTAAGTGATTTAGCACAAATAAAACATAAATCAATGACAATAATAAGGAGAAGGGAGAGAGAGATGCAAATGGTCTGTTCACGTAGTTTGCCAACTCCGCCTACGTCCACGCTCTAACTTTCCCACTTGGAGATCCTTAATCCACTAACCTCCTCAGTTAGTGATGATTGGCTTCATGAGTGCTAATCAAACCTTTATAAATTACTATACTCAGAGCGTCAACCTTTCTTTTGACTATTCTCAGGGTGTCACCCTTTCGATAACTGTTTAAGTACAAATAGAGTAAAACGAAGAATACAAATCTAAAGTCTAACCTCTCAAAAGTAAACTTTCAAGTTTATGAAGAATACCCTTTTTAGTGAGTATTACCAATAAGAAACAATATAAATATAAAAATAAAACATATTAAGCACATACAATTCTTAAACAACTTAATAACAAATAAATCATTCATCATCAAAACAAATAAGCGTAAAGTCTATTAGGCTAACAGGAGGGAGGGAGGGAGTGAGGGAGAGAGAGAGATCACACAATTTTTTTAGAGGGGGAGTATTTGGGGGGAAAAATAGGTAACATGAGTTGTATATGTATAATTTCATAAAAAGAATTAATAATAGAGAATCAATTTCTCATGACGTATAAGTTAGGGTCTAATTTGTACAAAAACATATGTTAGGGTGTTGGTTGTACATTACCATATATGATAGAATTTAAATTACACTTTACCTTAAATTATAATACGCACTAATCTCCATTTTATGCTTTAAAACCATAAGATAACTTACTTTTAGTGAATTACATAGTTCTTGGCTTGTGCAAATATGTTGTTAAGTGCTCCATTTTATTTTTTTATATGAGGTTGAATCTAAACTTTTGCTTGAGAGATAAATGTCCATATCAATAAGGAATATATGAGTTCTTGAAAAGATAGGAGTCATGATCGTCTCCCTGGACCACATAGATTCCACGCGTATACGAAGATATGTAATTTTATCAAATAAAGCAAGAAACATCACTTTCAGAAGAACAATTTACTAAATGTTTGTTCCCTTTTTTAGCAAAAACTAAAAGAATAATGCTAGGTTTATAGTTTAATTTTACACTTTAATCTTATCTTCTAACGTGGTAATCTTTAATTGGTGCAGTTAATATATTCTTTCAATTATTATAATTTATCTTAACTAATGAGTAATACGTAAAAGTCGTGTCATAAATTAAGATTAAAGTGTAAACTTAAAGAGTAAAGTTAACATTATCCATACTAAAATTTTAGGAATAATAATAATAATATAGATAATACACTACAAAGACCAATCACATGGTCCCCAGCCAAGAGGCTTACTAAACTTTATGTTTCTTTTTATTTTGTAGGTGATTCATTTTATAACTAATTGGAGGAAGCACTTACATTAAAAGATAAAGAGGAGTGAAATCTCTTATTGAGATGGGAGATAGAGCAAGCGATCGGAACCCTTGTTCACTCGAAGACAACTACCATCACCTAATGAAATCTAGACGAGTGTGGTTTATTTGTGTTGGAATAAGTTATAATTTTGTCATTAATGGTAACACTGATTTTTGAGGGAGTATTTAAGCACTCTCTTGAAGCTGCCCTAGGAGTTGATTTAGATAATACAACCCTTGTTCAAAATTTTGGAGATTTATCCATAACCCCATCTTTCTCGGTGAGTTACATCCGATCAAGCTTGTGTGTTGTCCATTGATTTCATCTTTTGTAAGTTTAGGTGATATTTCTTACTACTACCCCTTCCTCTTCCTTGTGCTATCAAGGAAGAACATCTAGCAAAGGGGTAGAAACTTGTAAGAAACTCAAGTTGGAGTGTTTTCCATCGAAGAGAGGCCATTGAAGTCAAAACATACAGAAGTAGTGTCTATTCGAACCAACTTGCAGCTCTTCCATCATATATTCTGATAGTAATTTTTGGAGGACGTCTTCCTTAGTTACAAGGCAAGAAGTGGTCCAAAATTCATAGTAAGAAGCCTTATATGAACTGAGATACACTTGTTCAACTTTTGACCTAATTCTCGGCCGAGTGAGCGCCTACTTCTTAGGAGTTTTCCTCTTTGCATTCATATCTCTCTTGTCCGAGCGATTTTTCGGAAATTTTGAGGAAGTTTCCTCACTTATAACAAGTGTTGCTATATAAAATTCATGTGACGAGGTTTTCAATTGATGGAGTTATTGCGCTCTTAAGTTGACCTAGAAAATTTGCTGAGAAATTGTCTATATGATTACTTAGAGAAAACTAAATTGTAATTAGTCACTCTTGAACTTTCGGGATATGCTAGTTTATGGTGGAAGAACTCAAAGGCTCGTAAAAGACATAATGGTGTAGATGATGTTCAGACTTTGAAGGTTATGAAATCACTAATAACAAGGAGGTTTGTGCCGAATCATTACAAGTCAGAGTTGTTGCAAATTCAAAATCTTAAGCAAGGAACTTCTTTGGTTGAACCATATTTAACAGAGTTTGAGACCCTATAAATTCATTGTGGTTTGGAGGAACTGGAGGAGCAAACTATTGCAAGATTCATCAAATGGCTAAATAGAGAAATTGGAGAGATAGTGGAGTTGTAACCTTTGAAACATTAGATGATGTGGTTCAACTAGCTTTAAAGGTTGAGAGACAAAGAAGAGGAAGGGCAAAGAAGTTAGTGTCTGGTTTTCCCCAAAAGATCCCATTGAATACAAGCTACAAGCTAAGTTTGAAGAGAAAAATTCAACCATGAAAGTTGCTACCAATAAGGAAGTTGAAAGGAAGAAACTAATGATAGATGTTTCACAATCAAAAAAATTTTTCAATAGAATGTTTTTACTGGATATTCAAGCTAACATTGCTAGATGTCTGAAGACTTTTGTGAATGATACTTCATGGCTTTGGCACTTGAGAGTTGGCCATCTGAATTTTGGTGGCTTAAACCTATTGGGATAGAAAAAAAATGTTGAAGGGATTGCCATCCATAAACCAACCAGATCAACTATGTGAAGGATGTCTTGTTGGCAAACAATTTCGGAAGAGTTTTCCAAAGGAGATGACATCAAGAGCAAGTAAACCACTTCAACTTGTTCATGTTGATGTATGTGGACCAATTAAGCCTCTCCTATTTGGTAAAAATTGGTATTTTCTCCTCTTCATTGATGGCTTTAGCAGAAAAACTTGGGTTTATTTTTGGAAGGAGAAATTTCCTGTTTTTGACGCTTTTAGAAGATTCAAAGCATATGTAGAAAAAAAAAAGCGAGTATTCCATTAAAGGTTTAAGATTAAACAGAGGAGGTAAGTTTACATCTAACGAGTTTAATGAGTCGTGTGAAGCAAATGACATCTGACGATTCTTAACCGTTCCATGAACTCCTCACCAAAATGGAGTAGTGGAAAGGAAGAATCGAAACATTCTTAATATGTCGAGAAGTATGCTAAAAACAAAGAAGATGCCAAAAGAGTTATGTGTAGTATACCTATCAAATAGATGCCCAACAAGAAGCTTGTGGGACAAAACACCTCAAGAAGCATGAAGTGGAAGAAAACCAAGTGCTTATCATTTAAGAGTTTTTAGAAACATCGGTTATGTGCATGTCCCAGATCAAGAGAGATCAAAGTTTGATGACAAAAGCTAGAAGTATATTTTCATCAATTATGATCAACGCTCCAAAGGCTACAAGCTCTACGATCCAAGTCTTAAGAAAAGAATTATTAGCAGAGTTGTTGAGATTGATGAAGAAAATTCTTGGGATTGGAGTAATGAAGACAATGAGATATATGAATTCTTTTTTTTTCTTTGATGAGAAAGATCAAAGTAGAGAAACTTTTAAGAAAAAGTACGGACCAATAAAATCTCGAACTAAGAGAAAAGAACAACGTATACCTCGCAGTCACGTTTTCCATAAATATAGATGTTTCTCAATACTAAATGACGTCGTTCCTCAACATCAATGGACATCCTCTAGCATCCACGAATGTCCCTCAATGTTAAATGACGTTGTTAGTAGGGATGTCTGTTGTGGGATGAGGGATGTCTGTCTTTAGTCGATGGATGTCTGTTGTGAGACAATGGACGTCCGTCTTAAGTTGAGGGACATCCATTGTGGGACGAGAGACGTCCTTCTTAAGTCGAGGGTCTTCTAACTATTTCATTATAGTCGTTCATCTCTCGCGCCATATGCTATTTTCTGTATCGGACATCCCTTAATCGAATCCAACAATCATATTCATTTCTTCCTATATCCTTTTCCATCCGATCTTCCGTTATTCCACCTTGTTTGTCGACCACCCTATTTTGGTCCGACCTCCCTCTATTGTGATTCTCTTCTCCTTTAATCCATATTTTTCATATTTATTATCCAAGTGTTCTATTTGTCGCCGACTCTGTTGCCCATCATTTTGAATTAAAGCTATTGTCATTCGTATCATTTGGTATCAGAGCTAATCCGATTCCCATTAGATGTTCGTCTCCTCATGGATCAGGTTTGGGCGTCTCTCATCGTTGAAGGACGTCCAAGGTTGATCCTTGAGCATCCGTTGGAGGTTCAGGTGGTGTCTTTGTCTTTTTCTAAGCGAAAAACGTGACTACGAGGTTTGTGTCATTATTTTTCCATAGTTCAAGATTTTAGTTGTTTGCAATTTTTCTTCAAGGTTTGCCATGTCACTATCCCCAAACTATAGAGTTTGTTTTGTTAATTTCCCTTAAATAAAACAACAATTGAAAAGCAATAAAGATTAATTCAAGTTTCTACTCAAAAGCGTATGTAAATTATAAGGTAAAATATAATTTAAACTCTATCTTACAGAGTAATTGTAACGCCTCAAAATTCATTTTTGCCTAAAATTTTAAACCCTAAAATTTTTCTCCACATTGATTGAAAAATTAGGTTAAATTAGTTTATCGAAAACCCTAATTAAAATTTGGAAATTCTTGAAAACAACAAAACTTTTAATTAAGCGGAAGGAAATCTAATATTTATTAAGAAATATCTATTTTATCTTTAGTCAAATGTTAAATACTTTTATATAAAATATCTCCTTTAAGCAATGAGATTAAATATGAAAATAGAGTTGTAAATTTTATATAACAATGGAGCATGCTGAAAAAATTTATTGATGAAAATAACAAATTGATAAAAGATTGTATTGCAATAATATATTTCTAATGATAAAATTTTCATAGAATTTATTTATTAAAATGATGGTTGAACTAAACAACGAATTAAATCATCCCTCTGAACCGACAACATTTTCCTTTCTATGCTTGTCTACCTTTGGAATATTCTCAATCAACCCAAATTCTTCCTCAGATAAAAATTCACTTATATCACAAAACTAAGGGTGAGATAACTCAGTAAGTAAAAAAACGGGCATATGTGAAATTAATTGCATACATTACTAAATTTTTATACTTAAAGTTATATACTGGTTGGAACTTATTTTCCAACCTTACCATGTGTTCCGACTTTCATTAGTCATTTCATAATTTTCATGCATTTAGGCTTTCGTTAGCCGTCTCATAATTTTTATGCATTCAAGCTTTTATTAGCCATTTCATAATTTTCATGTGTTCAGGTTTTCATTAGTCATCTCATCATGTTTTCCTTCAATTCCATCAGATTCATGCATTTATGCTTGAATACAAGATGACCTACAAAATTTATCTTTATTTAATGTTATGTCAATGTCTAATTATATGTGTGCAATTAAAATATTAAGATTTAAATAATAGAATAACGTTGCAAAAAAATAAATTAAATTCGACGCTTTGTGATGTAGGGTCGATAGCTAAAACATTTAAAAACTGATGTCTTTACTTACTTGGATTTCGAGAAAATAGATTTTTAGGGTTTTCCCCAAATAATCTTCCCTGTCTAAAGGATTATTCGTGGTTAAATTTATTCTTATAAAAAATATTTCTTGAAAGAAATTGGGCAAAATTTTCGTATTGACAAAATCCTTAGATGGAGCAGAGTCGAAATAAGGTCGACTTAGATGGTTCAGGAGAAATTGGGTTGAATTTGAACTAGGTCGGTTCAGCTTGGCTGTACTGGTTCAGTTGGGGGATTCGATCCAGTTTGGCTTTGCTAGTTTGGTCCAATTTGGTTCTGCAAGTCTAGTTCAATTATGTTGGTTTAGTCTGGTTTGGTTCGGTTCTACTGTCGGGTTTGGTTCAACTGTACTAAACCAAATCGGTTCAGGTTGATTTTAGAGAACTAATTCAGGTCGGCTTGGGTTAGATTTTAGACTCGATTCTTCTCCTTCTTCTTTGTGCTTCGCTTGGCTAAACATACAGGAGGTGTGTTAGTTGATCGTAGAGGTTGAACCGCACTGAAAATTCATCAGAAGAGGGGGCCTAAGAGCAGTCGTTGATTCGGTTGGAGAGTCCTCAGCTAGGGCTGGACTTCCAGCTCTATGGAGATCCTCGGATTCTCCTGGCTTCGAGTGGCTTACAGTGGTCGGAGCTTGAGAATGAAGATTAGAACCAAAGTTGAGTGATTTCTTCCAATCGGTAAGGTCCAATTTATAGAGAAGGTTTTTGGTTGAGAAACCCTTGAATCCGAGTCAAATTTGGATTTCCTCAACAAGTGAGTGTTTTAGATCGAATTTTCATCAGTTTTGAGAGATTTCTAGTAGCATTTTCCCCAAAATCTGAGTTGGTTTTGGATTACTTAACATATTGAATCTGTTAAGTTGCAAAAACTCCTCTCAGGATAGGATTTTTACCAATTTGAGAGGGATTTTAGGGATATGAATTCATATTAGAGTTTCAAGTTGTTGGGATAAGATCTTGATTTAGAAAAAACTGATTTCTTATTCAAAATTGAAAAGCTTAATAGTTTGTTAGATTAATATATAGTCAAGACCCTAACATATATTTTTGTACAAAATAGACCCTAATGTAGGAGTCGTGAGCAATTTACTTCATACTGTTAAATTTTCTGTTAAAATGATACATGTGCAGTGCACATTACCTTTTTTTTTTTTTGCAAATTACCCCTTCCCCCATTGAATTTTTGTGAGCTCTCTCTCTCTCTCTCTCTCTCTTTTTCTCTCTCTCACCATCTAAAAAGGTAAACAACGAGAAGAAAGAAAGTCAATAAGAGTGAGGAAGGGAGGAGCGGCCATGGACATGGCAGAAGTTACAGGGAAGAGAGAGAGATTATTTGTAGCAATCCGTTTTTCATACACTTTAAATCGTTGACATTTGAAATACTTTTTATTATGCAAAATGCATAGCGGAAAACTTTTCGTAAATCAATCGTTTGAAAATAAGTAAAACGTTTGCAACAGCTGAATTGAAATTCCACAAATAAAATTCTTCCTTTAAATCTTTAAAGTTTACAAATCTTTCCATAAATTAAAACATTGTATATTTTCTTTTTCCTTTTTCCTTTTTCTGTTTAGCCTAGTTAGTCACAAAATCCGCAATGAGTAAATCTTCCATTAGCTGCTCCTATCCTTGTTACCATGCTTACCTACATCACAAGTCATAATGTATAAGCCTAATGTTAGTAAGAAATGGTATGCATATGAACATGATGTACATTACATAAAACATTTTTCGTTTCAGTTTTCCTTTCTTTTCTTAACATTTGTTTACTTAGGGAAGGGTGATGAACTTCAATCACTAATTAAACTTCAACCACAATGGTGAACTTTGATCGTTCCCTTCCTTCTTAATGATTTAGGAGTGAATGGTGAACCAACTCAAATCCTTCTATAGTTTAGGAAATCGTTATGGGGAACTATAACCATAATGGTGAACCTTGGCCATCATGGTGAACCATAACCATAACAATTTTTTTTTCATTATATAGGATTTAGAGGTGATCTTCGGCCAACTAATCCTTTCTCATTTTCTTTACGTACCTTTATTTCAGTTTCCATATTTCTTATATAAAAATGTATGCATGTAAAACCGTTTCATAATTTCTTTTATAAATCATGATACATGAATATGATTGATTATATACAACTTAACATGTTCAAGCATATCATCAACACATCCTCAAACATCAACATGATCATTTTAACTTAATATCTATCAAATATAAAACGAACTAGCATATGCTCAAGTAAATTCAACCTACCTCTTGTGATGAAGCCCAAAGAGTGAAAATACAAACAATCATTTTTTACATCTATTTCCTTGAAGAAGAGAAAAGAAAGAACAAGTCTCCTAGGTTTTCTCCTTCTACAATTTGCCTCTACAACCCTCACCTCTCTTCTTCTTCCTTCTCCCCTAGTTCCCTATCCTCTTCTCTCAATTTCCTTCTCACTTCTCAGGGTTCTCTCTCCCTCTCATCTAAAGTTTCCCTCTTAAATATACCTTAACCTCCTTCATCAGCCACCCAAGCATGAAGTGGCGCCTCCTCAGCAAAGAAGTGATGAGTAATTACTTAAAATCCTCAAATAAAATTGTGACATTTCATCTTAAGTCAGTGACCTTTCACATTCTGGTCAACCACTTCTACATTGGTTGACTATTTTTCTACCCGAGAGGCCCCTATTTGCAATCTGTTATTATTTTGGTCGACCACTTTTCAACTTGAGAGCCCCACAAAATTTATTCCTTTTCCCTTCAAACCTCTCTTAGCCATTTGAATCTCCACTCCCCCTTAAGCCCTAACTCAAAACTCCCAATTCATATCACATATCATAATTTTAACACATCAATTGAACTCCAATAATCATCATTATTTATCCTAGATTTAATATGATAAGAATTCAGGGTATTACATTATTGAAGAGATTGCTAGTAGTAGAAATTGCAAAAGCAAGTCATGGAGTCTTGCCATTACCTCAATCTGAATGGGTATTTTTAGCATTTCTTGTGCATTTCTATGCCTCACATTTTCTCCTCACTTTCACCCCCTTTAGGACCATGTGTGCTAAAATTCTCACCACATGGGCTTTTCTCCTTCCTCCCATGGCTGCCCCTATTTCTTCTCCCATGATTATAGCTTTTGAATTTGAGAAGAGAGAGAGAGAGAGAGAGAGAGAGAGAGAGAGAGAGAGAGAGAGAGAGAGATCACACAATTTTTGTGGGGGCATATTTTCGGGAGAAAATAGGTAATGAGCATTGTATATGTATCATTTAATAAAAAAAAAATAATAGAGAATAAATTTCTCATGACATATAAGTTAGGGTCTAATTTGTACAAAAACATATGTTAAGGTGTTGGTTGTACATTACCAAATATGATAAATTTAAATTGCACTTTACCTTAAATTATAATACCCACTAATCTCTATTTTATGCTTTAAAACCATAAGATAACTTACTTTCAGTGAATTACATAGTTCTTAGCCTGTGCAAATATGTTGTTAAGCTATCTATTTTTTTTTTATATGAGATTGAATCTAAACTTTTGCTTGAGAGATAAATGTCCATATCAATAAGGAATATATGAGTAAAATGTGATGTATATCAATAGGTAACGTGTGTTGTATATGTATTATTTAATAAAAAAAATTAATAATAGAGAATAAATTTCTCATGACATATAAATTAGGGTCTAATTTGTACAAAAACATATGTTAGGGTGTTGGTTGTACATTACCATATATGGTAGAATTTAAATTACACTTTACCTTAAATTATAATAGACACTAATCTCTATATTATGCTTTAAAACCATAAGATAACTTACTTTTAGTGAATTACATAGGTCTTGGCCAGTGCAAATATGTTGTTAAGTGCTCCATTTTATTTTTTTTATATGAGGTTGAATCTAAACTTTTGCTTGAGAGATAAATGTCCATATCAATAAGGAATATATGAGTTCTTGAAAAGATAGGAGTCATGATCGTCTCCCTGGACCACATAGATTCCACGCGTATATGAAGATATGTAATTTATCAAATAAAGCAAGAAACATCACTTTTGAAAGAACAATTTAATAAATGTTTGTTCCCTTTTTTAGCAAATATGAAAAGAATAATGCTAGGTTTATAGTTTAATTTTACACTTTAATCTTACCTTCTAACGTGGTAATCTTTAATTGGTGCAATTAATATATTATTTCAATTATTATAATTTATTTTAACTATTACACTAATTAATGAGTAATACGTAAAAGTCGTGTCATAAATTAAGATTAAACTGTAAACTTAAAGAGTAAAGTTAACATTATCCATACTAAAATGTAAGGAATAGTAATAATAATAATATAGATGATGCACCACAATGACCAATCACATGGTCCCGAGCCAAGAGGCTCACTAAACTTTATGTTTCTTTTTATTTTGTAGGTGATTCATTTTATAACCAATTGAAGGAAGCACCTATATCAAAAGATAAAGAGGAGCCAAACACTTATTGAGATGGGAGCTAGAACAAGCGACTAGAACCCTTATTTACTAGGAGAGAACTTCAATCACCTAATGAGTTTTTGCTTCTACCCAAGGAAAAGTCATTGGATATGGACTATCATTTCAAGCTAGGAAACTTTATTTATTTTTGGGTTACTTAAATTGGAACATTTGGATTTAGAACTATGTTATTGCATTTTGTGACACTCGGGTAATGTGGTTTATTTGTGTTGGAATAAGTTATAATTTTGTCTTTAATGGTAACCCTATTTTTTGAGAGAGTGTTTGAGCTCTCTCTTAGAGCTACCCAAGGAGTTGATTGAGATAATAGAACCCTTGTTCAAAATTGGAGAGATTCTTTCATAACCATATCTTTTTCAGTGAGTTACATCTGAACAAGCTTGTGTGTTGTCCATTGATTTTATCTTTAACGACCCGAATTTTTCTTTCTTTCTAAAATCGCGTCAAATTTAAAACTTTTCTTTTCTTTTACAAAATAGCGGAAAATCTCTTATTTAAAACTCCTTTAAAGTGTGATCGAGTCATTTTCTAAAAACTAGACCGTTAAAACCATTTTCCTAAAATAGTTACTTCAACTATTATAAAATCTTGTTATAACAAAATTATAGCGGAAGACTAGATAATTCCTTTAAAGGACAATAAACAAACTGTTTACATATTATTTACAAAACCCTTTCCTCTTTGATGCCATTAGCCTAGCCAGCCACAAGTCTTTCTCGTGCAAGTCTTTCATCAACTGCTCCTTCTCCTAATCCCTTGCGTGTACCTACACCACAAGCAAACTGTGAGCCCTAAGGCTTAGCAAGAAATGAGATATACATTATGATGTATGCCTCTAACTCATTATGTTAGAATGGAATCCGACCAAACTATTCTTTTCTTTTCGTTACATTCATTATTTGTACATCGACTTGGGACATTGGAGGAATCAGTGGCGGAGTGAAAAGTCTCTTTGTCGGCATCTAACCACCTAGGGTAGATAGGCTCTCACAACCCAACAAGGGAAGGGCATAATTCTTTGAGTCTACTTGGCTAGATCTAAACTACCTCTCTATCCTCCAACTCCCATTTGTTATTCATTTTCTTTATCTATTTTCCTCACGTAGATGCATATGAATATCCACCCAAGCATGACATTCCTACTTGTTTCATTGTTGTGATGCATGTCAATGAGAAACAGTAATCACAACAATATAAAAGCATGAGACATGGAAAATCTACTAACATACTATACATGGCGATGTACTCTAAAACATGCTTGGTAATTTAAAAAAACAACCATTATATAGACATGCTTGGTAATTTAAAAGAAGCAATAACTATATAGACATGCTTGGCAATTTAAGGGAAATAATAACAATATAGGCATGCTTGGCAATTTAAGGGAAACAATAAAAATATAGACGTGCTTGGAAATTTAAAGGAAACAATAACAATATAGGCATGCTTGGTAATTTAAAGGAAACAATAATAATATTGGCATGCTTGGCAACAATTTATTGGCAAGAAACAAACATTTATATTACGAGTGAAGACAACATGATAATCCAAAGACATAACAGCAGTACAGGGGATATGGTAAAACAACTAGCATGCTGTAAAACATGGAGTAATACTTCAGAGTTATCCAGTACATACTAATAATTCATCTTATTTTTAGCCAGGTACTCTAACACGGATTTCAAAGCAACATTTTAAATACAGCAATTAATCTTAAATGGAAACATGCTTAATAGATCAATAATCAATGACATGAATTAAACATAATTAAAATGACCAGAGACAGTATAACATCCAGAACTAACCACTCATTTAGTGACATGATTTATATTTACAGAAAACCAGGCAGTTCGTAATGGAGGTTAACTAAGCATGCTCATATTAGGAGAAACAATATCATTTATCTAGTAGTAAGGAAGTAGTGAGAGAATAGACAACAATATTATTGATCAAATCCATTAGAGTAGCAAGCAAGACAATGTACAGTGCACCCAATAAAATAGAACCAATACCAGGGAATTAATCCTTACAACTACTAGTAGGGTGTTATTTATACAGAGGCCTACAAAGAATTTAACTCATAATTTATTCGTGCTTAACATAACATAGGACAAATTCCAGTTCATCATTTCGTAATATAGAGCTAATTGTCAGAGACCATAATCTTAACGGAAATATTATCCATCCCTATACAAAACTAGGCATTCATTCACAAGAAAATTATCATAGAACATCAATATTGAAGAAAACAGATGTTGTTTGTGGCTAGGGCTTCCATTGGCCAACAACTCAACCCATTTCTTACCTCAAATTGCCAATCGTTGAAGAGTTTCTATACTAGAAGAAAATGCAGCAGCGAGTTATCTAACTCGAATAGCATTCTTCAGTCTACAAACTCCTTCCCTCAATGGACAACGTATCACTTCAATGAACACACATTTCTCACAACTCTTCCTCAACGTTCACACCCTCTAGAGATCACACCCACGCACAGAGAAAATGAAAAAACAGAGAGAGAGCCTCAGATGGACAGTTTAATAGCATGAAGACCTTACCTGGGGGAGTAGTGGTTGGTCACCAACCAGGATGGAGGAGGGTGCCCAGGCGTGGGAAGCATCGATGGTCTATCGAGGGAGTGAGATTTTAATGCATAAACGACAAAACACTCGTGTATTTAAAATAGATTTTTCATAGAATCATGTGATTTTGGTCAAGGGAAGACCTCCGAGCTTCGACCGCATGTCGACCCGATTCTTCATTTTCTATTAGAATTGCGTTTTTGGTTGAGACTTTAACCGAAATATGCAACTGCACATTGTTCAAAAGGTCAACAAAATTGGATAGATTCAAAACTTCCTAGACCACATTTGACCGCACTTGATAGCGGTTCGAACAAAAACCCACAATGCAGATAGAGGTGCATTTATGGACGTCAATCGTCTACCCAACCTCGACCCAAAATACAAGGAGTCACCCAAAATGAAATTTGGTCGAGACACCCGTCCTAGACTCGACCGCGGGTCAACTGAAAGTCCAAATTGTACAATTTCCATTAAAATTTTGTACTGTAATGACACCCAACAATTTACCATACACTTACATGGTATTAATCCAACAAAATACTGTCCCAAAATATAATATATTTATTTCCTCAAACTTCATTACATTATATAAATGGGGGAAGATTATTGGGGTATTACATCATCTATTTGAAGTTTAGCTAATATCTCTTACTACTACCTTTTCTCTTCCTTGTGTCGTCGAGGAAGAACATCTAGCAAAGACATAGAAACTTGTAAGAAACTCAAGTTGGAGTGTTTTCGAACAAAGAGAGGCCATTGAAGTCAAAAGTTGCATAAGTAGTGCCTATTCGAACCAACTTGTAGCTCTTCCATCATATCTCACTCATCCCATCAATTTTTATTGTAATTTTTGGAGGGTGTCTTTTTCACTTATAGTGCAAGAAGTAGTCCAAAAGTCATAGTAAGAAGTCTTGTATCAATGGAGATACACTTGTCTGACTTTTGACCTAATTCTCGGTCCAGTGAACACCTATGTCTGAGAACTTTACCTCTTTGCATTCATATCTCTCCTGTTCAAACGCTTTTCGCCCTGAAATTTTGAGGAAGCTTCCTCACATATAACAAGTGTTGCTATGTAAAATTCATGTGAAGAGGTTTTCAATTGATGGAGTTATTGCGCCCTCAAGTTGACCTAGAAAATTTGCTGAGAAGTTGTCAATACGAAGGAATTTGTAAACTTTCCTTTTTGGTGGTGCATCATTTGGTATCAAAGCCTCATCCTCTATTCTCTCCTAATTTATTTGGTGTTTTTCTCTTTCCATTATGATGGCAAGAAATGGAGCCAATGTTGCGCAAAACCATGAAACAAACCAAGCCAACAATCGAGCACCCGAGTGGCCACCATTGAAGGAGGTAGAATTAACTATGCAAGGGTAGATTGATGAACTTAGAAATTTGGTTATTAGCATCCAACAACAAATGTTAGACTCAAAAAATCATCATGAGAGGGCCCCTCAAGCACCAAGGCAAAGAGGAAGACTTAATGATACAAGAAAAAAGGATGTTTGATCCGAAAAGTAATGAAGAGGAGATTGATGTGGAGATTGATTTTGGAGAACCATCTAGTTCGAGAGCAAGACATGGTTCTAGAGATGAGATGAGACATGTAAAGGTATCCATTCCTAACTTCAAGGGTTCTGGTAATGTTGATGAATTTCTTGAATGGATTGACAAAGTGGAAAAGGCATTTGAGTGCTTTGATTACTTGGGGAGAACTAAATTACAATTAGTCATTCTTGAACTTTCAGGATATGCTAATTTATGGTGGGAGAACTTAAAGGCTTGTAAAAGACGTGATGGAGAAGATAATGTTTAGACTTTGAGGGTTGTGAATTCATTAATGACAAGGAGGTTTGTGTCGAATCATTACAAGCAAGAGTTGTTATTGCAGATTCAAAATCTTAAGCAAGGAACTTCTTCGGTTGAAGGATACTTAACTGAATTCGAGACCCTCAAAATTCAGTGTGGTTTGGAGGAACTGGAGTAGCAAACTATTGCAAGATTCACCAAAGGTCTAAACAGAGAAATTGGTGATATAGTGGATTTGATACCTTTTGAAACATTAGATGATGTGATTCAACTAGCTTTAAAGGTTGAGAGACAAAGAAAGAGGAAGGGCAAAGAAGTTTGTTTTTGGTTTCCCCCAAAAGATTCCATGACTACAAGTCGCAAGGTAAGCTTGAGGAGAAGAGTTCAACCATGAATGTTGCTACCAATAAGGGAGTTGAAGGGAAGAAACTAATGATAGGTGCTTCACAGGCAAAAGCAAATGACATCAAGTGCTTAAAAGCCTAGGTTTGGGGTATATAGCATCCCAATGTCCTAATAAGCGTGCAAGGGTGCTTAGAGAGGACATTAATGAGATTGAAAGTGAAGATGATGACAGGTAGTGACCAAATACAGAGGAGGAATCACAAGAGGAGATCCTTGATGCTCAAGAAGGTCTGTTTCTCATGATCATCTGAAGAGCTTTAACAACACAAATCCAAAAGGATGAATCTCAAAGGGAGAACATATTTCATAGCCATTGCATAATCAAAGACAAAGTATGCTCTCTAGTCATTGATGGGGGAAGTTGTACAAATGTAGTATCCTTGGATTTGGTGGAGAAATTGGGATTGCAACTACCTTGCATCCAACCCCATACAAGTTGAGTTGGCTGAATGACTGAGAAGATGTGAAGGTGTCATAGCAAGCCTACATAAATTTTTCAATTGGAAGCTATGTGGATGAAGTGCTATGTGATGTGGTACCTATGAGTACAAGTCATTTGTAATTAGGAGGTTGTGGCAATATGATAGAAGGATCTCACATGATGGCTACTCTAACTACTACTCATTCAAGTTTAGAGAAAAAGTCATCGAGCTATCTCCTTTCCAACCAGAGGAAATTGCTAAAGACTACAAATGGATGAAGAAAGGGAAGGTAAAATCTACTTTGTTTGTGTCCAAAAATGATTTGCTAGAATGTTATCCTTGCACAACCAAGTACAAGAAAGGGAATACAAAAATAGTGGTTGATGCACCATTACAAAGGTATTCCCTCTTAACCGAATTGAATGTAAAGATTTTTTGTTTTGGTTGGATTAAAAGAATTTATGCAGATGATAAAGGTTTCAGCCATTGGTATAATCTATGCACTAATAAGTCCAAAGGTGGATATTATATCATGGCAGACTATCTTTTCAAAGATGGCAAACTTTGTATACCAAATTACAAACTTTGAGAATCAATAGTGAAGGAAGCTCATGGTAGGGGTCTAGCAAGCCACTTTAGAGAAAAGAAAAAATATGAAGTTATGAAGGAATTGTTCTTTTGGCCATATATGTAACACCTCGTACTGTTAAACCCCTTTTTTTAAAAAAAAACATTACGTCTGTAGAAAATTGGGTCCTTTAGAAAAGGTACCACACAAGTCTTTAAGAAAACCTCATTTGAAATCAGAGGTTGGTAAAAATCAACCTTTATTAAATATGTTTTCGTACTCTTTTAAAATCATGCAGCAAAAGTCTTTATGAAAACTCATTTAGAAGTTAAACGTAGTAAAGGCCATCTTTAAAACAACCAAAAGCATTTATAAATATTTCTATTGGAATCCGAGCAATAATAAACATAATTCTTGACAAAGAGTTTACACTATTTAAATTCATATGTCCTTTAATCCTCACCCGCGGTTAACTTTGCTTCAACAACACTCTAGCGTCACCCATGAGAATTCCTCTTCAACTGCTTTATCAACAAATTGTTTCATCATGCTCTTTAAACTCCATCAGTACCTATATCACAAAGTTCACCTATGAGCCTAACATTCATTAAGAGATGTATAACATAAAATATACAACATATAATGTGACTATGAAATGCAACATGAAACATGACTATGAGATGCAACACGTAAAACCATGTCTTTTCTTTTCTTTCTTTTTTTCACTTTACAGTCTAATCATTGTAGGACATCAGTCTAAGGGAGAATGACACCATTAGGTCCACCTCATTCAGGACAACCAACTCGAACCCCACCCATAACTATCCTTTACATTTATTTAGCTGACATCATTTGGTCCAACTCATGCGAGACAGTAAACTCATTTCGTATTTTAAATTATGTTTTTGTTTTTTCTTTCATGAAAACACACACATGTAAATTATTTTTGTTACTTTCTTGAAAAACATGATTCATGGAATGCATGTGATACATAATAACTATCTAAGCACATCTTTGAGCAACATGATATAAGTTAACATATTCATGACATAATAACTGGTCTAATATCCCTTACAAAATATACAAGTATCATATAACATATCCTCGATCAGCAGCCCATAGGCATCATAAACACAATAACATAAACATAACAGTGATCATATCCTTGAGACTTACAAGAAGAGCATTATATTCTATCAATAAATCTATCCAACAAATCCTCAATCAACAACCTTTAGGCATCATGAATAGTAACTATGACAGATACAATCACATATCCTAAGCATAACCATATCCTTAAAACACACATGAGGAGCGTCATATTCTTTCAATAGTTTCATCAAACAAATCCTCAACCAACAGCCCTTAGGCATCATGAACAATAACCTTAATAGTAACATCAAGCAGGAAATGAATCCCCCAATCAATAGCCCTTAGGCATCAAGGAAACATAACAATGAATGTATCTTCAGTTAACATCACAGTATGGATAGTAAATAGTGAACAATCAACATATATCATATCCTCAACAAATTGTTAACAAACATCCTATACATATTAACCATTAAAACACCATACCCTAGCTGATGTGCCCCATGGACCAATCACCCACTCTCGAGCTAAGAAGCTCATTTCTTTCCTAACTTGCTTTTATTTTGTAGGTAACAACAAGCTATGGGATTTTTTGGGGGAAGTTACTCACGAAGACAAAGGAATACCTTTCCACATTATCACATGGACGCGTGCAATGCCATGCGATTAACTCGGTATTTTTTCGCCTTGGAGACTCCATAATATTGCGAAGATTCGAAGAGTATTATAGGCTTGTTGATGCCATTTTGGTGGTTTAGAAAATAGACTTTGTTTTGAGAATTTTATTTGGTTCCTTTTTATTGTTGTTTTAGTGGGTTGTTTTGAGAGGTGCAAACCGCGCCCTCATGCCAAAATTTACACGTCAAGGGTAAATTGGTCTTTTTATACTTTTGTAAAAACACTTGGGAGTATTTAGTCCCTCTTTTTGTTAGTAGAAGACAATTTTGAAGAATTGAAAACCCTAGCTCCCTCCTTGGTGTGAAGACCCATGGAACCTCCCCCTCCACTCGGCTACTCATCCTTTTACATCAACTCGATCTTTCTTGTTTTTTCTTGGTCGAGTTGATTGTTGCTGCCTCTTCCAAGCCCTTCCTCTCTTGTAGTGGTTCATTGTGGAGTGGAGGTAGAAGAAGCAACACCCCCTTGGAGAGTGCCTTTTGATTTGGTAAGGCCAAGCAAAGTCGCCCCTCTCCCATTGGAGGTGTGCGGACTCCTTGGAGTTCCTTTTATTTTATTTGCTGCAAATACTCAAAGTGGATCTTGTTTTCTTGAAGTTCTTGTTGTTTATTTGATACTCTGGATTTTTGGGGCTGTTTTGAAGTTACTTGTTGAAGAGTTGTGTTTTGAAAGGGATATAGTTTTCCGAGAATCTGTTATGTGATTTTCTATATTCCGACTTGTAATTGAGACTTTGACTTGAACAACTTGCATTTGTTGGATTGCGCTCAAAATTGGCAGCATTATTTCTTATATTGTTAAGGCTTTCTCCTCTAAAATTGGTGCCAATAGGATGTATGCTCGCGTAGATCTCGTAGTTTGATTCCGAGTCGCCAGAACTGTTCAAGAAACCCTAATTCCGAGAGCTGTATTCGATTTGTCATAACTGGTTATTCTGATCGAATTGAAGGCTGAATTTTTTATATATATATTCGGTAATTGTTATTGGAAGGTACTCCAAATTGCAGCTCCTGATTCATTACGGTTGTGAAGTTATAACCGTTTGAAGATTGGAGGACAGATTGTTGGTGTTTACTCTAGCCGATTGTTTCATTGGAAATCTTTGTGACTTGGTGCACATCACTAGCGTCTTTGTGATGTAGGCCAAAAGCCAAACACAATCAAAACATCACTTACCAGACAATATGTAGAATCTGTAACCCACAGTTCCAACCCGTGAAGACGATTAACTTCAATAAAAAATGGAAGATAAGTTAGAACAAGGGTTGACAATGGTAAAATTGAAAATCATCACATGGTTCCTCATCTTGCATTCTTACCAAAATCTCAAGCTTTAATGCAAGACTTACCTTCAGAATTTGAAGAGAAAAGACCAAGAAGACAATTTCTTTTCTTTGTTTAAGTGGCCACGAGGCTCATCCTAAAGTACAGTTTAAATAGACGGCTGATTTGAAGGGTTTCTTGAGATAAATATTTTGTGAAAACTGTAATCGAGTCATCTAGAGAGACGAGAACCCAGCTGGAAAAGGATTATGGAAAATATCTTCTTTTAAATTTGTTTCATCAGCAGCGGACACACAAGCTGTCGCAGCGGGTATCTACAAAACTAATTTCGACCAATGGCAGCAAGCCATATCAGCCCATTTCATTGAGTTTGCGGACACCTAGTCTTCCACGGATGCCTAGGCTCACTATCGCAAATCGACAAGTCGTCCTTCTATTCATTGCGAGCTATTCCTCCAAGACAACGGTGTTCCGAGCTTCAAATCTTGTGCTCCATAAATCGAACGAGAGCGTTTCACATGTTTCCACTATTCATCGTTGACATGAACGCTTTCACGGAAACACATCCCACACTAAAACAACGCCGTTTAACTTAAATTCTCTCTCCGCGTAAATCTTCCAACAGCTGATGCTCCACCCGACTTTTCCTTTTAAATCCAATGGTTGAAAATACTTCCAGAAGGAATCTTTGGCTTTCGAGGAACCATCTTCCATCGGATCAAATGCTCCACGATCCATCACTCAGTCTAATCCAACGGTCCTCATTTCCTTACCATGTTCCTGCAGCTCCCATCACTTTCGCGAAAACCCTCAGCCCAAATCGGTTAGATCATAGTCGTCTGAGACTTGATCCAATGACTCATCTTGTGTTCGATCATCCCAACCCTTGTTTCCTTAATTCTACGGCATATTAAACTAACCCAACACTTAAACTTTCTTCCACATAAATTATTAATCGTGGATCACCATTATTTTTTTAATAATTCTAGCATATTTAGTTTTCCTAATTCCTTAATAATTATTTACTTAATCCTCCTAAATTTCTTAATAATTTCTATTTTATTTTATTACCTATAAAATAAAATTCTTTTCTTTAAATCTTTCATAATTTCTATAATTCTAGTGATTCCATCATTTCAATTTTTCTTCATTAAAATTCCCCAATTAACCTATTAAATTATAAAATGTCATATGGAAAATCTGGGTGTTACAACATATGCTTAACGATGTTCACAAGATTGTGGAAAAGTGCATTATTTGTAAAAAGACTGAGAAAGTGAAGTCTAAGCATAAGATGGTGATGAAGACAATTGAAAAAAAGAATGAGGCTTATGCTAAAGTTGCAAACCGAGTGCGTAAGGGGGTTGTTTTCAAAGAAGGAGACTTGGTTTGGCTATATTTGAGAAAGGAGAGGTTTCCCGAGAATGATAGTCCATTCAATGTGCTAGAGAAGATCAACAACAACGCTTACATGCTAGAACTTTAAGGAAAATATGGGGTTTCAACTTCCTTCAATGAGCAAGATTTATCTCCATACCTTGGTGATGAGGGGGAGGAGTTAGAAGAAGGAGAAATGAAGGCCAATCCAGATTTGAGGTCAAATCTTCAATCACCAGGGGAGAATGATGCATCACAAGGACTAATCACAAGGTCCCAAGCCAAGAAGCTCACTAACCTTTATGTTTCTTTTTATTTTACAGGTGATTCATTTTGTAACCAATTGGAGGAAGCACTTACATCAAAAGATAAAGAGGAGCCAAAACACTAATTGATATGGGAGCTAGAACAAGCGAACATAACCCATGTTCACTCGGAGACAACTTCCATCACCTAATGAGTTTTTACTTCTACCAAAGGAAAGCTCATTGGATATGGACTATCATTTCAATCTCGGAAACTTTATGTATTTTTGTGTTAGTTAAATTGGAATATTTGGATGTGGAACTATGTTATGGCATTTTGTGACACTCGGGAAAGTTATACTAGTCACGTGTAGTTTATTTGTGTTGGAATAAGTTGTAATTGTTCATAATGGTAAACCTAATTTTTGAGGGAGTATTTAGAATCCTTGTTCAAAATTGTGGAGATTTCTCCATTACCACGTTTTTTTCAGTGAGTTACATCTGATCAAGCTTGTGTGTTGTCCATTGATTTCATCTTTTGAAAGTTTAGATGATATCTCTTACTACTACCTCTTTCTCTTTCTTGTGTCATCGAGGAAGAACATCTAGAATTCCATCGAAGAGAAGTCATTAAAGTCAAAAGGTGCAGAAGTAGTGGCTATTCAGACCAATTTGCAGCTCTTCCATCATATCTCACTCATCTCATCGATTTTAATCGTGAATTGTGGAGGACATCTTCTTCACTCATAGGGCAAAATGTGGTCCTAAAATCATAGTAAGAAGCCTTGTATCAACCGAGATGCACTTGTTCAATGTTTGACCTAATTCTTGTCTGAGTGGACACCTACACCCGAGGAGTTCTCATCTTTGCATTCATATCTAAAATGTCTAAGTGAATTTTTCTTGCAGTGTTGAGGAATGTTTCCTCACATATAACAAGTGTTCTTGTCTAAATTTCATGTGAAGACTTTTTCAATTGACGGAGATATTGCACCCACAAGTTAACCTAGAATATCAATCGAGAAACTGTCTATCCGAAGCAATTTGCAAACTTTCTTTTTTGGTGGTACATCAATAGAGCTGTAATAGCTTGAATAGTACTTATGATAATTCCTTGGAAAGATTGTTCGATCTCTAAATTTTGACTTGAGGCTAATCCAAACACCACTAGCATGGATGACATTTTCACGACAGGTGAGAATATTTCCTCAAAGCCAACGTCCTTTTCCTAACCAAAGTCTTTCACAACTAGTCATGCCTTATACCTTAGTTGTGAAATTTTGTCTTCAGCTTTGAACCCGTATGCCCATTTGTTATTGAGTGTCTTTTACCCCTTTGGAAGCTTAACCAATTTGTATGTGTGGTTCTCATGCAATGATCTCATCTCATCTTACATCACATCCAACTAGTTCTTCTTATATGGATGCTGTATAGCTTTCTTCTAGCACTTGGGCTCATTGCCATCAGTGATCCTCACATACTTGCTTACATTGTATCTTTTCGATGGTCGATGATCTCTTGTTGACCTTTTTGGCACGAGTTCTGCAACTAATTTAGGGAAATTCTCTATTTCTCTTTGGTCAACATCATCAGTTACTTGATCATTAAATTCTTCAACATCTCCCCCCTCAAAAGTTGATTTCACCTAATGAACTCTTACTAGATGTTCATTAGTGATCTCGAATTCTTTATTAATGTCTTCAATGGTTTGATCTTCAAAGAAAACACCATCTCAGCCTCTAACAAACTTTTTGTCAACTAGATCCCATCTTTGGGAATACGAATGAACGCTCTACATCCAAACACCTTTAGATGCTTATAAGAGAAGTCTTTCCCTATCCATAATCTGTTTTGGCACTTCTCTACTCAATGGTGCTAATGGAGACAAGTTGATGATATTTACTGTAGTGTTCATCAAAGGAACTCATGTATTCTCCATCATTGTCTGTTCAAATTTATTATAATTTCTTCTAGTTTCTTGCTCTATGAGAGCATGAAACTATTTGAAAACGCCAAACACCTCATCTTTGAACTTGAGTACATAAGCCCAAACTTTCATTGAATGATCGTCAATAAATATAACCATGTATTGGGCACCGCCTAACATTTTTGTTTACCTGGACGACAAATATCTGAATAGATGACTTCTAACACATCTCGTAACATCCCAATATTTTTAAGATGGATAATTTTTGGGATATTATTACCAAGGACATTCGAAGCGCTAAATTAATGAACATTTCAATAACATTTTCCCCGTATACGCGATGAAATTTAAGTGTCGGGGTTATAAGGATATTTCATTGCGTGCCATGTGTGACGAAAACGTCATGGGAATCACGTTGAGTATGAAAAGATAGTGAAAGGTGGAAAAAATGGACTTGAAGACGACTCGGGACGCCAATTCGCATCCTAAACTTGGTGTTTTGAGGAGTTGCGGACGCTGGATATGGGAAGTACGGACGGTGTGGACGATACAGGATGTGTCCGCAACGAATCTATTTAGGTCTGGAGTCTTTTGGACGACTACGGACGAAGGCGGACGATTAGATTCAGCGTCTGAATGAATCTGTCCAATTCTGAGGACAATTCATACAAAAACCTGGACGATGCGGACGCCAGTTTTATCATCGACATTGAATCTGTACTGTCTAGAGACGTTCAGATGCGGGATCTGGACGATGTGGATGCAAGAATTAGCGTCTGCAATGACTCTGTTCGATTTTTGGAAGCATTCGTACACAGTTTTTGGACGGTACGGACAAGGTGGGGACACCAATTTCCGTCAGAAGCTTGCCTTTTAGTCTGCGAATTTTGGTCATGCGGACGACAGTTCAGCGTCCGCATAAGTCCGAATCGCAGCAGATCTGCAAAAAATCAGGAGATAAAAGTCAGAAAAATAGACGTAAGTCGACATTTAGCGAGTTGATACTCGCACTTTCGGAGTGAAAAGGAGTCTCCTGGCAATAGCCCACCCTATGTGCCCGCCTTGTCTTCCGTTTGTCTTCTGGGTAAGCTCTCCCTCCATTTAACTTACAGCACTTCTCCTCCTGCATCTCTTCATTTTCTCCTTCGTTTTCTGCTGGGGGAGGTTCTGCTAGAAAGGGAGGAGCTGCTGTATGTGAGGAGATTCGACTTCAAGGGTAAGGATTTGGGTTGTCTTGGCCAGAGGAGGCCCTACACCCAAGTAATAGAGTCTATGTGAATAGTTTTGTGGTTGATTTCTGTAATACATGTAGTTATCTTTGGTTTCTGAATGATATAACTCTCACGATGCCTTATTAGTTGCTATAGTTTTATTGTGTTAAGTGTGAAAGTGCTTGTTAAGCTTGAATGAACCAAAGGAATGATAGTTGAAGCTTGAATGAACTAAAGGAATGATAGTGGAAATGAATGAGAAATGTGAAAAGGTACTAGACAGATTTCTAGTGACGTTAAAGAAGTTATGAGGTTAGATAAAGACTCAATGCTCCTGTTGTGATTTGGATAACTAGCTGCGTATAGTTTATAGTATGATGTTAAAGTATTCAGTTTACTTAAGTTTTATTACTCTTGCCTTATATTTCTGCTGTAAGCATACTCAGTAGTTCTGTCTCCTTGATTATATGAGCATGTTTCACTTTCTGTTCTCGTCATTATGCTGTTGTTACTTTAACCAAGCACGCTGAACATGTAGAGATTTCTGATGAACTTCGTTAGTTTCCTACGATGATTGTTACGGTCTTTACCCTTTTACCTTGTTAGGTGTGATTGTTACTTTTGGTATTTCTCTTCCATGTACGTTACTGTTAATATTCAACAAGTGATCAATAAGAAATAAGAAAAGGAGATCTAAACGCTTCTAAAGTAAACGTGAACGGAAATGAAAACCATGATTGTAATGTTATGGAAAAGTGAAAGGAATGAATGACTATGGTGATAACTGGATTAGTTCATCTTCAGCATAAGCCTATTTAGTTATTATGTTTACAGTATAGTATGTGTTGTAGTAGTTCTCGCTGCTGTGATCATAGTAGAGAAAGCATGTTGATTATAGTAAAGAAAGCACGTAACCAAGTATATTCTTTTCCATTATTATGATCAATATGAGAGTTATTATTTGTACTAAGTACGTTAATTGTATATGTTTTCCTCTATTTCGTGTAGTTATTAAAAGCATGATAATTTTCCTGTGTACTCGATTTAGAAGCATGTTAGGTGTTATAGATTTGGTTGTTAAAAAGCATGTGTAGTATGATTAGATACTTGGTCATAATCTGATATAGTTCATTTGCTGGATGTGGTCCATCAAAAGAGCATGTTAGTAGTTAGTTTCTTGTTGATTAAGTTGGGATGAGAGCATGATTTGTTGTATGTAAGTTTCCTGTTGTTAAGCTTGATTTAGAGTATGAATTAATTGAATGGAATACTATTTAATAATCATGTAGATGCTATTAGTTGACAAATGAGTTTTGTGAAGTATGAAGTAATTGTGGAAAGGTAAAGAATGATGAACTGAAAAAGAGAATGTGTAATGAGCATGAATGAACTTTGATTTCCCTATCGATATTCCTTTTATTGTCTTAAAGTCTAAGTGATAGATTTGATGACTGTTAACTGAATAACAAAAGAAAAAGGTTCAGTTAAATAAACAAACGAAGGAAAATGGTTTAGTTAACTGAACAAACGAAGGAAAATGGTTTAAGGAATTAAGATGCATGAATGATGTCTGATTTCAATTAAAAGTATGCTTGGTTAAATGTACTTCTGCTTATTAGTCTAATAGTTTCGATGATATTAGTTTCATTCATTGTTTACTATGGATTTTCTAAAGTGTTGATATTGCTTCTCATATATGTTTTGTGTATTTAGGAAGAAGTTAGATCGAGTTCATGATAATAGAAACCAAGTAGGGGGTAACCTTCGAGATGGTACCCACACGCATGAGTGAGGAAAAAAGCTATGAAAACGAAATGTTCGGGATGAGCGGGACATGTTCATTACCGAAGAACTCTAAAGGCGGGATACGTCGAAAAAGAAAGAACCCTAAAGGCGAGTATATGCAGGAAAAAGAAAGAACCCTAAAGGCGGCTATATGCCAGAAAAAGAAAGAACCCTAAAGGCGGCTATATGCCAGAAACAGGGAGATGAGGTAGATGGGTAGTCTGGATCTAGCCTAGCTGCTAGGACACACCCTTATCAAGTCGGGAAAGGGACTAGTATGCACACAGGAGGTTAGAATCTGATCAACTAGGCCATCTCAAAGGAAAACCCTCAATCTCCAGCTCGATGTACGAGTAAAGAACGAACGAAAGAACGAATGTAATGAAACGATTGGTTTGGGTGGCCCCCATTCCAAGAAGAACTAAAGAGAGAAATGCATAAATTGTTTTCCCCATCTGCTTCCTGGGCGTAAGCTCACGTCCTTACTTGTGGTGTAGGTTCAACGACGAACAGATAGTAAACGGATAAGAAGTAGATGAGAAACACGTAATAAAGCAGGGATGGATGATTTCACATACACGGGACTCGGGCTGGTAAGGCAAAGACAAAGGAATGTAAACGGTGATGAATCAACGAAGTGTAAGGAAAGTGAACGATTATGAATCAACGAAGTTAATTGTCAAGTTTTATTTGATAGACGTAATGTTTGAATGACTTAGTATTTCTTTTGAAAGATTTATAACGCTTTCGCAAGACTTTAAACAGGTGATCTTCATTATAGTTTTACGCTTTCGCATATTTAATAAATTGGTTTTCACAAAGAGTTTTAAGATAGAGTTAGTAGCAATTCGGATTTACACACTCTAATTTGTCTCAAAAAGAAAAATTCAAAATTTTACGCTATTTTAACGATTTAGGAAATTCCAGGTCGTTACACATCTGGTTTTCTTGATGCAGAATTCTTTTGAAAGGAAACTCTGTGTATTTTTCTTGCCAAACAATGAATTCAACTTGTCAGTGCTTCATTTATGAGATGTGGAAGACATTCTCTCTTGCCAAGCAGTTGAAGTCATTTCTTACTCATTTGACTAAGCCATTTGTGTCATAACTCAATTGATGAGTTATCTTGAGCAGTATTTACTAACGCTTCTCTCACAATCACTTGACTCACATATAAGCTACATTCTTTGATTCCTTTTGCTATGTGGACCTTTTCTGAGCTTCCATTTACCGCCAACAAATTTTCTCTTATATTTGACATTATCAAGAATAACGATTGATATTATATTTAGTCTAATATCTAGGATATGTCTGAAATCTTTTAGTACTGCCTCACAACCTATTTTGTTATGGATATAGATGTCACATTTTCCAATTATTGTGAAAAATGTGATTGTTCCCCATTTTAACAATGTCAAAGTCGTCACTAATGTAAGATGTAAAATATTATACCTTTGAAGTAACACGATAAGATACACTTGAGTCATATACCTAGCATGATTCATGAGTCATGAGGTTGACATTATCTTTGTATATAATGACATCTTCACCCTCAGAGGCAATCATAGTCATACTCTTTGTGTAACACCCAAAAAATTAGCACGAATAACTTTATATGTAATGTGACATTTTAGAATTTAAATAAAATAATTAGCATCACAATTGGAAAATTATATTTATATGTTGTGCAGTGAATGAATTATATTTTTATAAAAATATGAGAATTTTAGGTAAGTTACAAGAGTAGGAAAGTTGGTGTGGAAAATGTTCGCGGGGGATTATATTTTTATTTAAAAAATATTATATTTATTAGGAAAGTTATGAAATTAGGAAAGCTCAATGCGGTGAGAAAATTGCAATGATTAATACAAGAGTGTCTAGGAAAAGGATTTTTATTAAAAGAAAGACATGAAAAAGGATTTACGCTATAAGACGTTACAAATATGGTATCAAGCAACCTAGGTTAAAGTTGGTTCTCCAGATTGCTTGACAACGCAATTGTCAACATGAAAGTGCTTCCTCAACTGTAAGTATGTTTAATTTAATTGTAGGGTTCATTACTAATTCACTTTCTTAATTGGTAGTATTATGATACCTTAAGATATAGCATGGTAAGAGAAGCCTAGAAGAATATGGACCCTACAGATGAAGCTATTGGATGGTTGTCTGAATTGGTAGACTGTCAATTTCAATACCTGGAGTGAATGGCGAAAAGGGAAGAACAAGGGAGAACACGAGTAGTTGTTCATATAGATGTTGGGTGGGATAAGTTTCGCCGATTGAAACTCCCGAGCTTCTGGTGGGATTCAATTAAGACCACCCATGATGTGAAGGCAATGATGTAGGCAAAATTCAGAGAGATATTCTATGATACTTCTTCAGTCACATTGCAAGAAAACAAAAGTTAATGGAGTTTACTCAGCTTCGCCAGACGGGATCCGTTGTGGAATATGTACAGAAATTTGAAGCATTATCACGCTTCCCAACACAATTAGTGGCCACAAATGAACTTAAAGTATGTCAGTTTATGCAAGGCTTGAAGATGGAGGTATATAGAGGCGTAAAGATTTATGGCACTCAAGATGTACTCTATTTCAAGATTGTGACCAAAACACTGGAAGTAGAACAAGTAGAATCCATAGTGACCAAACAACAGGAGGCAAGAAAGAAATTCTTTAGAGAGAATCAACCTCAAAAGAACAAAGGAACGAAGAGGCCTTTTAATGATGATGAGCAACAAGGGCAATGGAAGCATGTTCAAGGAGACCTATTGGTTATTAGAGATGGTACTTAGAAGCCTCAAGCTCATCAATACCCCAAGTGCAAGAAGAATCCCATATGCAAGTGTAGAGTTGGTACCAGGCAATGTTACAAATGTAATGAGTTGGGCCACATAGCCAGGAATTGCCCAACTTCAACTGGGGAGCAGAAGAAGGTTGTGCCTAAAGTCTTTTCTCTCATCAAAGACAACAGTGATGAGCAACCAATTGTTGTGTCAAGTACCATATTTATTAACGGTACTGTTGGTTATAATTTGATTGATTATGGAGCAACGCATTCATTTATAACGTTTGCATTTTATTCTAAGTTGAATTGCCTAATTGGATTGTCTGAGTATGTCTATAGAGTAATGTTACAATCAAGGGAATGTCCAGATGTAGTGGGTATTTTAAAGGATTGTAGTATTGGTGTGAACCACCATCTTTTACAAGCCGGCCTTATTATGATCAATAGGGATATGATATCATTCTTGGCATGGATTGGTTCTTTAAACATTTTGCAACCATAAACTGTAGAAGAAGAGTGATCTATTTCCTGCCTCCCCATGACAAAGAATATGTTTGCCATGACACTAAGAACAAAAGTAAGCTGCTAGTTATTTTTGCTATTAAAGCACAATGACTACTAAAGAGTGAATGTATGAGTTTCTTGGCTAGTATAGTTGATACATGTGTGATATAGGATGTAAGGCTTGAAGACATCCCTATTGTTCAATTATTTCCTGAAGTTTTTATAAAAGAATTATTGGGATTGCTGCTGAATAGGGAAATTAATTTTGTAATTGATGTATATCTTGACACCGAGCCTATATCAATGAATCTGTATAAGATGGCACCCGCTAAATTGAAGGAGTTAAAAACTCAGCTTGAAGAATTATTAGACAAGGGATTAATACGCGCCAATTTCTTCTCATGGGGTGCCCCTATTTTATTTGTTAAGAGGAAGGATGGCTTGATGCAGATGTGTATAGACTACATAGATATGAACAAGGTGACCGTGAAGAATAAGTGTTCTTTGCCGAGGATTGATGATCTATTTGACCAACTTTAGGGTGCGTGTGTATTCTCTAAGATTGATTTACGATCCATATACTATCAATTAAAGGTCAGTACTAATGATATTCCAAAAACTGCATTTTGTACTTGATACAGGTATTATGAGTTTATGGTCACGTCCTTTGGTTTAACTAATGTGCCCGCAACATTTATGGATTTGATGAACCACATCTTTAAGGACATCTTAAACAAGTTGATAATCGTCTTCATGATGACATATTGATCTATTCTCATTCAAAGAAAGAACACATGGAACATTTAGACACCACACTGTCAATTTTAAAAGTGCACCAATTATACACAAAATTCTCTAAGTGTAAGTTTTAGCTGGATAGAGTCAACTTTTTGGGTCATGTCATTTCTAATGACAGTATTGTTGTGGACCAAGCTAAAATTCAAGCAGTCTTAGATTGGTCACAATCAAAGAAAATTGGCTAAGTACATAGTTTTCTTGGCTTGGTAAGATACTATAGGAGATTTATTGAAGGTTTCTCAAATATTGCATTATCATGGACCAGCCTCACAAGGAAGAGCATCAAATTTTGGTGGTCTAAAAAATGTGAGCAAAGTTTTCAAGACTTGAAGCAGAAATTAACTATAGCCCTGATTTTAGCACTTCTGCTAGAAGGTGGAAAGTATAACATTTATGGTGATCCTCAAAGAATGGATTGGGTTGTGTGCTTATGTAGGAAGGTAAGGTAAGGTAATAGCCTATGCCTCTAGATAATTAAAGGAGTATGAACGTAACTACCCGAATCATGAGCTTGAACTTGTCGCAATGGTCTTTGCACTCAAGATATGGAAACACTATTTGTATGGACTGCAAAGTGAAATTTTTACAGACCACAACAACTTAAAGTATATCTTTAATCAGAAGGAATTAAACATACAATAGAGATGGTGGTTAGAATTCGTAAAAGATTATGATTGCGAGATTCAATACCATATGAGCAAGCAAATGTAGTGGCAAATGCAATAAGCATAAAAATGGCAACAACATACTCCTTCTGGCTGAAAACGCCCCTACCTCTACAATCTGACATTCAAAAGTCTTGTTTGGAATCAGTTACATCATAGTTGGCTTCTACACTTTTGGCTATGACGTTAACGCCTACATTATTGGAGAGTATCAAAGAGGCACAAGCACACAACTCCAAGTGTGTACATTTTAAATTAGACTAGATCCTGATGGACCAAACAAATTTTTCTATCTCTAATGAGGGGATAATAAAGTTTGAAGGCAGATGATACGTCCCAAAGGATAAGAAATTAAGACCAGAAATTTTAGCAGAGGTTCACTCCTCTACTTTTTTTTATTTATCCAAGCAGTACCAAAATATACAGAGACCTAAAATAACATTACTAGTGGTCTAATCTTAAGGAAGATGTTACAAAATACGTGGAGTTATGAAAGCAGAAAGTCAGAAGCCAGCTAGAACATTACTTTCTTTGCTAATACATGAATGTAAATTGGAACAAATCGTAATAGACTTTGTTGTCAATTTACCAAGAACCATGAAGGGTCACGATGCGATATGGATGATTTGGATATGTTATCAAAGTCTGCTCACTTTTTGCCAGTCAAGATAACTTATTCAATGAATCAGTTTGCTGAATTGTATATACAAGAGATAGTACGACTGCGTGGGGTACTAGTTTCTATTGTGTCAGATCATGACCCAAGGTTTACCTCAACCTTTTGGAAGAGCTTACACAAGGCTGTGGGTACAAAATTGCAATTCAGTAAGACATTCCATCCTCAAATTAATGGCTTTGAGCTTGTGTACATGAATTTTAGGCTAGTTTGAATAAAATGCTACAGTTGGTGGAGTTCACCTACAAAACAACTATAAAGTTACGATTAGTATGGAACTGTACGAGGCATTATATGGAAAGAAGTACAAATCTCCACTATATTGGGATGAGATTGGTGAATCTATTCTACTTGGCCCTGAAATTATATAGTAGACGACAGATACGGTGGCCTTTAATAAACAAAGAATGCTAACCGCCCAAACTAGTCAAAAGAGTTATGCAGATCGTTGACAAAGAGAGTTCGGTTTTGAGACATGCTATATGGTATTCTTGAAAATTTCACCTTTCAAAGGAATCATGAAATTTGGTAGAAAATGGGAAGCTTAGTCAAAGGTATCTTGGACCTTTTACTATTGTGGAGAAAATAAGAACGATGGCCTACAAGCTGGAGTTACCATCGTCAATGGAAGGAGTTCACAACATCTTCCACATGTCGATGCTAAGGAAATGTGTTCATGGCCCCTCTCATGTGGTGATACAAGAGGCTATCAAAGGCTAACCAACATTGAGTTACAAGGAAAAACCAATTTAGATTTTTTATTTTAAAATCAAAGAACTTCAGCACAAGAAAATCCTATTAATAAAACTGTTATGGCAAAATAACATGTTAGAAGAAGTGTCCTGGGAAAAGCAACAAGACATGGAAGAGAGATAGATACCTATAACTATTTTGTGATGCAAATTTTGGGGAGAATTTAATTAATAATGGAGGAATGTAGCACCTGAAAAATTTCTACGAATAATTTTATATGTAATGTCACATTTTGGAATTTAAATAGAATAATTAGCGTCACAATTGAAAAATTATATTTATATATTGTGTAGTGAAGGAATTATATTTTCATAAAAATATGAGAATTTTAGGTAAGATACAGGAGTAGGAAAGTTGGTGAGGAATGTCGGCGGGAGGATATATTTTGATAAAAATATGAGATTTATTAAGTAAATTAAGGAATTAATAAAGAATAATGTGTAAAGCATTGGCAGAAGAGTGCCCGTGGATTGGAATAGGTCGGTAGAAAGGAACATGTCCCCGAAAAAGAATGTATATCCAGAATAGACGACGTCATATTATTAAGACGGTGTGTTCGTAGTGAATAGTGAAATTGCGGAAAGGAACGTGTCTACAGAAAGGAACGTGTTTGCAGAAAAGAATGTGTCCGCAAAATGGATGACATCATATTATAAAGATAGTGTGCCACAATGAATAGTGAAGTTACAGAAAGAATGTGTCCGTGGAAAGAAATATGTCCGCAGAATGGACGATGTCTGGTTATGATAAGGAATGTATCTGCAGTAGGGAATGTGTCTACGACTGATAAGTAAAACGAGAAAAATATCGTCATTTGGATTGAGTATCCACTAATAACGAGGATACGTAAAAAGGGACGAATCTGCAGCAAATAAGTAAAATGAGAAAAACATCGTCATTTGGGTGGAGTATCCGCTAATGATGAGGATTTATGGAAAGGGACAGATCCACAGTGGATAAGTGAAATGAGATAAATGTCATCGTTCGGATATAAGTACACTAAAAATGAATATCCATGAAAAGGAGTGCATCTATGGCGGATAAGTAAAATGAGTAAAATGTCATCGTTCAATGGAAGTATTTATAGGATGAGGTATGCGCAGAAGTGTTGGTGTCTGTAGGAGAGATATCCATGAAAGGATATGTGTATGTGGCAAATAACGATTGGCAGATAAATTAGTAGGGTTGGTGACTGCAGAAATGTTGGTGCCTACAAAAGTAAGTGTTAAATGCAAACATGGTAGATTGTTATTAGATGAGAAAGGTGAGGGGATGTCTACAACGGAAGCTCGCACGTCCACTATATCTATGGGACAGATTCAAAACATGATTGTTCATAGATTTCTCGAGCAACAATTTGATTCTTGGACTACAAATAAGGAAAAGATAACGCCAACAATTTGATTCAAAACATGATTTACAGATTATCGGTCTATAAATTTGAAGGATTGGGTTGAAACCCTAATCATCCTTGAGCAGCAAAGTTGGTAAATTTTCTCTCAAAGTCTCTAAAGGTCTATCTTCAAGGGAAGTAAATGGTTGGAACAAAAGTTGGATATTACAAACTCCACTAAGAACTTCATGTAAGTGATGTTTGCATGCATTTCACCTTTGGCCTCCATCACAAAGTGCTAGGGTATTTTATGCTTATTATAACTGTTTTGTTTATGATGCCTAATGGTTGTTGACTGATGATATATTTCTACTTTGTATATGTGAATGTTGACTGAGGATGTGTTTAAATTTTGTTTATGATGATGTTGACTGAGGATGTGTATTTATATTTTATTCATGAGATGTTGTTAAAGGATATGCATACTGTTGGCGGCTTACTGTGTACGTTTTAGATATTGATAGAGGATATGCTTTGTGTTGGTTGCTTACTATTTACATTTGAGATATTGATAGATGATATGTTTATTACTATTGCTGTTATTATTTATGTTGAGACGTTGATCGAGCATATGTTACTTTTGTTATGTATTATGTTCATGCATGTCAGACTGTTATTATGTGTCACATGTGTGTTTCATGCATTATGAATAACGATTTTCTTAAGAAAGACTAAAAGAATGAATGACTGAAAGATAAACTGAATAAATGTAAATAGTCATTGTGGGAGAGGTTTGAGTTGGCTCCCTTGCATGAGATGGACCAAATTGTCACGATCCAGAGGCGGGCCTAACAGAAACCGCTAGGTTAAGTGACCCAATTCTCAGAGAGGACCCGATTGCCTAGCCCAAGGCTAGGTTGTTAGTAGAAATCTTCACACAAAAATTAAGCCCAAAACCCTACCAAATGGGTCTAGGTCCACAGAGTAATCAACACGAATTAAAGATAACATAAAAATAACAAAGAGAAAAACACTTTGAAGAAAATGAAACCATTCAACTCTATGAAAAATTTAACAAAAATAATACAAGAAAGAAAAATCCTCTTAGAGGACAATAGGGAGACACTGACCATCATGATCTAAACCTGAGAAAAATATGGGGTCAAGGAAAGAGTGACTAACTCAGTAAGGGAATGTATACTAAATGCAATGCATGAAAAAAAAAAACTGATTTTAGGTTTAATGTATCTATTATAGTACATGGACTTTTTAAACCACTTTTTAAATCTCTTTATCATTTTATTCAAAAACAGGCTCATGGGCCATCAATGAGGCGTTTTGTAAAACACATTGTATACATAAACAATTATATCTCAAAAATACGCTTGTATCACTTTTCATTCAAAAACAATATCAGTGAAATAGAATGGTCACACAAGGACCCATCCAGCAAACAACATAGAAAGACAAACATTCGTCGATAGCAAAACCTCAAGAGTCCAAAGAAAAAGGTGTCTGCAATTCAAAGACTAGATGGTGACACCATGCGTAAGATCAAATAACGGATAAGATTACCGGCAACGAATTATTGCACACTAGCTTCCTATTAGATCAAAATTGGAAAAAAGATGTCGTTGAGCATAACTCCAAGATGACACATCTACCCATCAAGTGGAAAGGTACTAGGTGAGCATAACTCAGCGAATAACAATCTTCCAATTCGTGTGACTAAATACCCTGGTAAGGTTTAGGGATTTGAAACCCAAGGAACACATCATCACTGCCTTATTACCCATTTTCACTTTAAGAATTTGAAACCCGAGAACATGTCACCAGTGCCCCATTACTCATTTTGCATGTGCACACAAGTGATCTTCACGCAGTAGAAGATGCACGAGATAACCTATGATGCTTTGGTACCAAGACTATCCAAAGCATCAAGAGGATTCATCCTCTCAAGTATGCAAATAGCACAAGAATTAAATACCATGTACGATAAATAATCATGAGAAAACATATGTACATTTACGTAAAAATAGAAGGGTTGTCGAACAATCCCCGTCAGATTTTCATATGTGGCAACCCACAAAATAATGATTTGAAAACCATGATGCAATGCAGTATACAAAGTATAAAAATCCCTACCTTGATGATGACAAAAAAGCTCAGCTGTCCAACTGCACACACTGCAGGACACATGTACCAAAATTTGTTGAAATCTAAGACATAATCGACGTTAAAATCTCAATCATCACATTAGGGATAAAAGATAGGTCCTAAATCAAGACTAGGAACCCAAATTGATGTGAAACGACAAATGACCTTGAACCTAGGCGAGTCATATGTGGATAGGCGACAAAATTTCGAAGTCTAAATCAAATGCATACAACTCTAAAACTCCCTAATTAATAGACTTCTAAAATGTATCCAAAGGAAAACTCTTATTAATTCGATATAAAGATTCCCTCATTGAACATTCAAAAATAAAGTTTTAACCTTATCTCGAAATACGTGTTAAAAGATTAAGATGATATTTCAACAAATGGAGGCCACCAGTGCGTTCGAAACATCCAAAAAAGTTAGTAAATGGGGTCCGTTCAATTTTTTGACGTAGTAAAGTAGTCCAAAAAACATTGTCAAACTATCAATATAAAAGTCAAAGTCAACTATCAACATTCAAAGTTAATAGTAAAAGTCAACTGCCACGTTATCAGTCAATGACCAACCAGCCGTCAACGACACATCAGCAACTGACATCAACAGATGTGTAACATCTGAGATTTTCGCAAATAGTTTAATTAAATAATATGACAATTTGGAATTTAGTAGATTAATTTGAAATTAATCATGGATTTTAATGAAGAAAATTAAAATGGTGGAGTTATTAGAATTATTGAAAATTAAGAAAGTTAAAATAAAGGAATAAAAATACTAGAATTACTAAATAATTATGAAATTTGGAAAGATAAAATGAAGAGTCAGAAATTAGGCGTGTGCAAACCGAACTGGAACTGAAGAAGCGGACTGGAACCGGTGGTTTTGGGTCAGTTTGGTTCGGTTTTGCGCACATAAAAACCCAAAATTCAGTTCTTTTTAGCAAGAACCAAAATTTGCGGTTGTTTTTGGTTCCAGTTTCTAAAAATCAAAAAATCATAACCAAACCACCAATTGATTACTGATTAGGGTTATCAATGTTCTGTAAAGTGCAGATTCATAGTCCTCTCCTCGTCCTCGCCTCGCCAGTTCCTCCAGGCTCTAGTCCCATCCTCCTAACTGACAACTCTAGTCCCGTTGGCGTCCTCCAGACTCCAGTCCCGTCCTCTCAACTCCAATCCCGACCCCCGTGCCTTGACTCCTGATCACAATCCGCTCTTGACTCGTGAAATCGTCTTCGTCAGCCGCTATTCACCTGTTTGTTTTCGTCTTCGTCAGCCACTATTCACTTGTTCGTCTTCGTCAGCCACTGTTGTAGAAACAGACACTTCAGACTTCACAATCAGTCGCTGCTCTACTTCACAAACTCATAGTCAGTCACAATTGGCTCTAGCTTCGGCTCCGGCTCCATCTCAGAGTTCACAGTCAGTCAACCCTCTGGCTCCAGCTCCAGTGCAGACTGGGGATTGTTGTTGCTTGCTTGGTAAATCCTTAACCGATTCTAATTTTTCTGTGTTGACTGTTTTGGACTGCCTTGTGCCTACTTTGATTGATTTTTCTATGTTTGATTGATGTTGTGAATCTGTGATAATGATATTGGTACTTCTGAATTGTTGAGATTATTTGCTTCTGAATTTTGATGGTGAGTAGTTTTAGCATGTTTCTGAATTCTGAGTTCTGAGTTCTGTTGTGAATCTGTGATAATGATATTGTTAGCCAGAATTTTTGCAAATTTTGCAATTTTTTAGTCAGAATTTGAAGTTTTGCAATTTTTTTAATTTTTGAATTGTTTTTTTGAAATTCTAAATTTTTTTAATATTTGAAAAAAAATTCATCAGTCAGAATCTTTTCTCAATATAATAATTGAAACTAATTAGTTGGTTTTTTTCAATAGTTAGCTAGTTTTGCAACTAATTAGTCAGAATTTTTTTTCATTATAATATTTGAAAAAAAAAGAATTAAAGGAGGGAAAACCGGAACTGAACCGGAACCGGAACCAAAATTCCGGTTCTCCCCACAACCGGTTTCGGTTTTGTAATTTCAAAACCAAAATCAACCGGTTTGGTTCGGTTCGGTTCCACATCAAAACCAAACCAAATCGGACCATGCACACCCCAAATAGGAATTATTATATAGTTAGAAATTATTATAGATAATAAAATAAAATAAAAGTTATTCAAAATTAGAAAAATAAAATATAATAGAATTAGTAAAGAATATTCACTGTTAAAGTAAAATTTAAATTGTTGGTTTAATAATATATGCAGAAGAATTTAGAAAAATATTTAAGTAATAGTTTAATAGTTAATTTTGGAAATTAGGAAAATAAGGGTAGGAGAGATTAGATGCAACAAGAGTCATCAAATGAGACTTAGGGACAATTGAGATTGTTCAGCATTGGAAAAGAATGCTCGCAGAAGTTTTGATGCGGGAGGATGCTAGACCATTTGATCGGTTTAGTTAAAGGAATGTGGATTGTTGGATTTAAGAAAAGATGCTTCCGGGGGAGTGTTTGATACGTTTGAGTGCGAGAGTCTCTAGACCGTAGGATTAGATTGGCGTGGGGGACGATGACCATTAGATTTCAGGAAGAATATTGAGCTGTTAGATCAAGTTTAGCAGGATAAATGTAAGTCGTTGGATTAGAAAAAAAAGATTCTTTTGTCGAAAAGTAAGATGTCGTTTCAAGAGCATTAAGTAAATAGAAACATCTTTGTTTTAGGTTATTACGTTTAGATGACGTGAACGACGTTGTTTGGATTAGTAATGTCTTGATTTAGTGCTAATTTGTGGAAGCGTTTGCTTCTGTGGATTGGTGTCTGCAAATGGGTTTTGGACGATGTGAAATGTCATCGTAAGGTTTATTGAGTTTGTGGTCCACGGGAGCATTAGCGTTAGCAAACGTGTTTTTGCGATAGGTTAGAACATGTGGCAGTCGGTGAGCCTTTGGATTGGGGTTCCCGCAGAAGCATTGACTTCCGCGGCAGTGTAGGCATTTGCGATCGCGATTGTGAATTTTGAGCTGACGTGGCTATTGGCCATTGGATGAGTGAGCTTGCGTGGATGTCCCTTGTGGCTGGCTTCGCTTTCGCTATTACTCAAGCAGTTGTAAATATGAAAGTTATGGATTTCTTACTAGCCACAGATTATCCTTTGACTATTTATGGATTCAAGATGTGATTTTCATGGGATTTACTCCCACGTGGTTCTCTTCTTACAGGTCTTTAAATAGAAAAGTATGGGTTTAGCTTTGGGTTACCCTAGAAGCCGTGGGAGATAGTGAAAGCTTCTCTAAAACCCTCAGCTTAGCCTTCCTCCAAGATTCTAAAGGTATGTTCTATGGTTTAGGTTTCAAGTTACGTTTGACAGCATGAATCATTGGGTTATTCTCTAAATAACTAGCTATCTGTTTATGAAAAAAAAAAGAAGGAAAAATGACAGCATGTGGATGGGTTTTGAATAGGCAAACCCTCATGAGAATATACAAGTAAGTGATTTTTTGAATGTGCTTGGTCTTTGGCCTACATCACAAAGACGTAGGGTATAGTGTTTTGATGGTTATTCTGTTTAGGATGCTTGTTTACAGTTATGTCGAGGATATGATATATGTTGGTTGATGCTCTGTGCTGTTAACTGTTATTCATGAGGTTGAGGTTTAGTTTTATAGCTACTAGATGATGTTTTGTCGTTAAGAATTTGTTGCTATATTTGTTTGTATGATGCTCACTGTAATGATGGATATTGTTGGTGATTCTGCTAACTGCGATAAATGTCTTGAGGATTTATTATTGTATTGATTGAGGACTTGTTGTATGGGTCTATAGATAGGATATGACGCTCTCTTTGCGAGTTTTAAGGATATGGTTATTGTTATGCTTAGGATATGTTTACTATTTGTATTGTTACTTATGATGCCTACGGGCTATTGATCAAGGACATGTTATATGATGCACGTTTCATGCTTATAGATTAGAGGTTTCACTAGTTATTATGTGATGACTATGTTGACTGATATCATATTGCTCGAGGATGTGATTAGATTGTTATCATGTATCATGTGCATTCCATGCATCACGTTTTCTAAGCAAGTAACGAAAATGATTTAATGCATATGTTTTCAAGAAAGAAAAATAGAAACAGAATTTAAGATATGAAATGAGTTGACTGTAATATCCAGGAAATTTGTTTATATGTAAAACCGCAATTATGTGAAGTACGGTATTTGGAGGTAGTAAATCAGAATTTTTTTGAGTTATATAAATCATTAAGGATAATAATGTTGTTGACATATTGGAATTTATATTGGTATTAGTTTATTTGAAAGTGTAATTAATCACATGATTGTCAAGGTGAAGTAAATTGTAAGGTACTTTGTGAAGTAAATTGTGAGGTAAAATTGTGGAAGAATACACCTCTTAAATGGAGAATTAAAAATATTTGAAAGTGGAGAATAAAAATATTTGAAAGTGGATAATAGAATATTTGAAAGTGGAGAATAAGAATAATTGAGTGGGAGGAAGTGGAAATGGCTTTTGGTGCCCCATAAATAGAGGTGCAAAAACTCTTCTTCAAGGAGGAGAATTCTTGCTAGAGTTGAGAGAAAGTTTAAGGAGAAGAAGCTTATAGGGAAGGGAAGTTTGCAAGAGAAAAGAGATAAAACATTTGCATGTCTTTTGCCCTAAAAAGGCATACACCACAAGTATAGGGTTCGTGTAGTTTGAAATGTCTTCTACTTTGATGAATTGTTAATATGCTTCTATTAATTTGCTTCCCGTTAATGAATATGCTTCCTGTAAATGAACCAACTTGCTAATGATACGGCCTTGAAGGATTAGGTTTTGTGTCGCTCTCTATTAAAACGTTTGTTATCTCGATGATAAGAATTTCTTGACTGCTTATAGTTGTTGTTCATATAGGTTGTCTGATTTTTTGTTAAAGTCTATAGAACTCGTCTGCTTCTATTGTGTTCATAATATTGGTCTTTGCTTCCTGTTTTGATGATGAATAGAAGAAAATCACTTTTTTGTTATTTTAATAGAATTGTTACTGCTTGAGAAAGTCTACAGATGGTAAGATTTGGTTGGAAGTGGTTTATTCTTTGTGTGATGAGAATCGGTTGAAGGTAGAGCTTTGTGTGCTGGGATTTCATTGAAAGGGGTTGATTACTGTTATACTTTGTTTATAATATAAAATATGTAGGAGTTTGATAAAATGGTTAACTATAATAGTTGAAAATTTTGTTCTGTGGTGTGGTCATTTCAATGATTAGGGTGCATGTTTTATAGTAATAAATATATATAAATATAGTTTTGCATTGGCTTGATAGTTAAATTGGTCTCTGTGTGATCCATAATAGTAACCTGTTTATTGTTCCCTATAAAGCTCTCCAGATTACTTTTCTATCATTACTTGTGATGTTAGGTGCACTTAGGAATTATTCTGTTAAATTGACTGTATTCCTTGCTTTGTATGATATTGATACACTGTTGTGAATAACATGCATCATGATTAGAAACAATTAGGAAGGCCATGACAGGATTGGTATTCATATGCATTGCACGGGAGAGAAACAGATTAAATGAATGTAATGAGAATTGGGGGTTGGGGAGATAGTTTCGAATCTAATTTGGGAGACTTGAGATTTTATCCATCCCTCGTCGGGATGCGACAGCCTGTTCTGCCCAAGGTTAGATTTCGAGCAGTGACTATACTCCTGGTGGGAAATATCTCCAATGTTCCGAATAATTATTAGACTGTGAGTAAAGAACATAAAGGGTGGATTCTTTTTTGACATAATCAGACATGAGCATGTATCATATTCATCTTACCTCTTATTGGGCGTTAGACTCACAATTTACTTGTGGTGTAGGTGATGATCAGGGTACCAGTGAAGTACCTGTAGAAGAAGCATTTCATGATGGGCACGTAGGTTATTAGGCGGATTTGACCTGAGGGTTATTGCTCACAGAAAGTAAAACTTGGTTTTTAATTAGTTGATGTTGATTTTTAAGTATGACAGATGTTTTGTTAAATAATTGACTTTTTTGTTTAAGTGGTAAACCTACGTTTTGAAATCGTTATTAATTCCGCTTCGATTACTCTGATCTTCTTTCTCTTATACGTTTTGTTAAATAAACCAAAGAAAAATTTTTATGCGACTAAGAAAAAGATAAAGATTAAATTTGGGGCGTTCCATTGACTGTCCCGCATGAGGTGGACCTAATGATGTCAACTGAATAAACGTAAAAGATAGTTATGGGCGGGGTTTGAGTTAGCGATCATGTATGAGGTGGACCTAATGGTGTCACTCTCTCTTTGGCGGATAACTCATACGATAAGACTGTAAAGTGAAAAAAAAAAAGAAAAAAAAAGATTGTTGACTGAAAAACATGGTTTTATGTGTTGCATCTCACAGTTATGTTACATGTTGCATTTCACAGTCACGTTATATATCACACATTTTATGTTAAACATCTCTTGTTAAGCGTTAGGGTCATAGGTAACTTTGTGATGTAGGTAATGATAGAGATTAAGGGACATGATGATAGAAGAAATTGATAGCACAATTGAAGAGAAATTCTCATAGGTTATGCTTGAGCATTGTTGAAGAAATTGTTGATCTGTGGGTGAGAATTAAAGGAAAGATGAATTGTAATAACGTAAACTCTTTTTCAAGACTTAAGTTTATTATTACTTAGATTTAAATAGAAACATCCATAAATGTTTTTGGTTATTTAAAGATGGGTGTTACTACGTTTAATTCTAAATAAGTTGTCATAAAGACTTCCGCTGCATGGTTTTAAAGGGGTATGAAAAGTTACTTAATAAGTGTTGGGTTTTACTAAACTCTTATTTCAAAAGAGGTTTTTCTTAAAGACTTTCATTGTACGACTTTCCAAAGAACCCAATTTTCTATTAACGTCTAGTTTTAAGAAAAAAAAAGGTTTTAATGCTATGCGGCGTTACAAGATGACTTCATGCTGGCATCATCAGATTACATCATGTTGGCATTAGCACTAGCCAACACTTCAGTGACCTGCGACTGGAAACTTTTTTGGTGAACGACAAATGTCAGCGAACAAGAACAAAAATGACATGGTTTCAAAGATCTTGAGCTCCTGAGTCCAAAGGTGGCGTCAATTTTTTGAGACGATACTCAGAATGGTAGGAATCGACGATTAAATTCACAATCGTGACTTTTCTTATGAAGCTCCAAGACCACATCCAACCACGGATTCGAGTGATCTTTGGGTCTAAACGATTCTCCTCACTGAGAGCTTTCCAACAGTAGGTTAAACATTGTAATCAAACATTGGGATTATTGCCGACAAGCATTTAAAGTTTCGGTTGAAATGTTTCACTACGATTTCGACAATCCCATTCTCCCAAATGACAGGGTGATTTTTTTATGAATAATATACCAATCAAAACTCATAATGCAAACTATCGATTTACGGTGGAGGTGTCAACACCTCTACCGGACGCGACTTCGACAAGCCACAGAAGTTGCTGCCGGAGTGAAGAAAGAAACTTTTATAGAGAAAGAGAAATTACGCGGAAAGGAAAAGACGCAAGGAGAAGAAAAAAGAAGAAAAAAAAGAAAAATTAATAATAAATAATAAATTTTAATTAATTTAATATTACTTAATATATAATAATCATAAAGTATATTACATTAATTACATAATTACCGATTTAACGAAAACGATACAAGTTATCTCGACACCCTCACGACTTAACTTAAATTACCAAATATAATCACACATTCTAAAACACAAAATGACGTTGGGTTGACTGTTTGACCGAATCCTCACACGTGACCAAAGACCCACGACACGTGGCAAGGACCTAGTCAACACAAACAATTTGACTTAAACTAAACCAAAAAATTTACTCAGAAAAATGTAAAATTCAAAAATTTTATGGGTTTTACACAAATTGTGTCATTCTCTCTCCTAGGCTAAATTACTCAGAATGACTAAACTAACAACGACTGAATTGTTAAGTGAAAGAAAAAGAAAAGAGCGTTGATTGAAAATACAAGGTTTTTACAAACTGCATCTCATATTCATATTTCATATGCATCTCTTATTGAGCGTTATACTCATAGATAAACTTTGTGATGTAGATGGTGATGAATTTACTAAGAAATTTGAGAATGTGAATGAATGAGGGTTGGAGTTGATAGAGAATTCTCATGGGTGAAGCTACGACGTGGTTGAAGCAAAATAAGTTATGGGTGAAGATTTGAGAAAAAATGATTGAAAAAGAAAAAATTTTAAATTTTAATTATGTTTTTAAATGTTTGAATTTCAGTTAAAATATTTTATGAATATTTATGTTTACGTTATGATGAGTTTTACAACGTTTGAATTTTAAATGAGATTTCTTTTAAGACTTCCGCAGTATGGTTTTAAAGACAATTTTTAAATGAATTTTTGAAAAAATAAAAATGCATGAAAAATGACTTACGCTATGAGACATTACACTTCGTCTCCCCTTTAGCACTCTTTGTGCCTCGTTATTTCTTCAATTTCCAGCAGACATTTTTCATGTGACTCATTTTGCCACAATGATAGCACTTAACGCCTTTTTTACTTCTTGATTTTTATCTTCTTGATGTGTTGGCTCCAAAGGTTCCATGTTCCTTTGGTCTCCCTCTCGTTACTGATAAGGACTCTACGGAAGAGTGCTCATTGTTCTTTCGTTTGCTTTCTTCTACAAGAATTGTAGTTTCAATATCATTGAACATTAATATTGTCTTTGTAGCATTATTGACCAAATTTATAATGAGGTGATCTTGTGAATCATGCAAACTTTGAAGTAAAAGTTCAGCTCATTCGTTCTCGTCAACTTTGTGCTCCATTGTTGTAAGTTGAGAAAATAATGTGTTGAGAGTATTGATGTGATTAGTCACCGATGTCGGCTCTAACATCCGCGTAGTATATAATTTTATTTTCAAGAAAATTTTATTATGTACCAACTTTGCCTCATATAATTTTGTCAGTGTATCCCATATTTGTTTTCCAATTGTCCTTTTTGAGACACTTGATAAAATTTCATCTGCTAGAGCAAGATGCGAATTGGCAATAACATCCCCATATGCTTTGATCCATTTCTCATCTTCAACGATCACTGGTCTGTTGCCGATGGCCATAACACAACCATCTTTCCGTAATAATGCCTTCATTTTTAATTTCCACAATGAGAAATTATTTTCATTGAATTTTTCAACTTAAAGTCTTCTCATCATAATAACAAGGTTACAATACCACTTGTTGAGAATAATAATAATAATATAGAGTTATAATAGAATGGATAATACTGATCAAGATAAGTTCCAAGAAAGATTGTTTCAAACAATCTTCTTAGACAAAATTACATTTTCAAGTAAGTTCTTAGGAAAAGCTAGAAGGGTCACAAGCAGTCCTACTTAAAATCTATTCTTCTTTGATAGAGCTTACTTGAACAGTATAAATCCAGTCTCCTTTGACAAAGCTTACTTATACAGTACAATTACACCACTAAATAAGTGGTATGAGAAATGATAACAGATGCAATCCAAAAATCTGAAGAGAAGGAGAAGAGAAATGGAGAGAAAAAAAGTAGAGTGAGATTTTTGAGGGAGAGGAAAGAAAGTGTGAGAGAGAAATAAGTGAGGTATGTGAAGTCTCTAGTCTTCATAGTACAATATTATTCACTTTGGGTAGAAACCTGTATGATTTTGTTATTAGGGTTATCCCAAAACGCGTTATACTAGGTAGGGAGGAGAACTCTACTTATAAATCATTCACTTTTCACTCTCCCAAGCGATACGGGATTGTGCACCCCCATTGGTACAGGCTGGGACCTCACAATCTACAAAACTTGAGTCATTCTTGCCTTCACAGGGTGGGCTGCCACAATTTCTCCCCCTTGGGGACTCGACGCTCTTGTCAACCACACTTCCAATTGGGCTTTAACTCTGATGCTATTTGTGGAGTTTCCAGTCCTACTACTACAATATTGTCCACTTTGAGACAAAACTCGCATAATTTTGTTCTTAAAAAGAGTGAACGAGAACTCTACTTATAAACCATTCACTTTTTCTTTTTCCAAGTGATATGAGATTGTACACCCTCACAGATGTGGGCTGGGCCCTCACAATAAATAGAATCTTAGGTCGTCATTACCTTCACAAGGCCAGTTGTCACAAGATACTTCTATGCACATTGTGAAATCCAGAAGTGATGATTTTCTCTTAGTAAATATTCTCTAAAATATTCAGTTTCTAGAAGAATATTGTAAATCCTATTTTTCATAGTGAAATCTTTCTAGACTCAGTCCCCACAATTTTTTTTCTCAATTTGGGTTTCCACGTAAAAATTCTCGATGTCTATATTTGTTATTATTTCTCTTAACTTTTTACTGTTATATCTTAACGGTGTGAGAAAATATTCATGATATTTTTTTGGATTGAATCTACTATCATTTTACATATCACTTATTTAATTGTGTAATTGTATTGTGTAAGTAAGCTTTGTCAAAGGAAACTGCATTTTAAGTGGGACTATTTGTGATCCCTCCAGCCTTTCTTGGAAACTTATTTGGAAAGGTAACTCTGTTTGAGAAGATTGTTTGAAATAATCTTTCTTGGAAATTATCATGATCAGTACTACTACTCACGCTATAACATCTCCATATTATTATTATTTTCAACATAAAATAGGTCTAAGACCTTAACTAGTTGGGTGACCTTCTCTCTCTACAACTTAAAGTCATCAACTTTCTCATTTTTTGTTCATGAAAATATTAAAGAAATAAATATATCTTTAAGGAAATAATGTGAAAAAGTGTTTGTAACATAATGAGAAAGAGAAAAAAAAAATTACGGAAACCTTTAAATGTGTCAAATATGATGCCTATTTTGGGGGTCCAAAAGAATGAAAAAAGAAAGGGTAATTAACAAAGAAAATCCTGAAGTATGAGATTAGTGACAAACCAAATCTTAAACTAATTTTGCCAACAAATAAAACTCTGAACTATGATAAATGAACAAGGAAAATATCACTGCCATATTCTCCATTAGAAAAAACGTCTCTCAGACGTCCGTGTATAGACTTTAAAGAGTAGTGGATGAATAGTGGTAATTTCTGCATAAACTCTAAATCCTCTGCAACCTTAAATCCCTGAACACCATCTAAGAGCGAAAGAGTAGCAAAAATCAAAGTATTTTTTTGTGGATGTAAATGATTTTGATTTTTGTGTTGCTGAATTAGTGATGAATTTCAGTTGATTTGGTATTGAAGGAATTTATTGTCATCATGTATATTTTTGGATTGAAAAAGTTTGGTTTCCATGGAGTGAGGTGTGTCCGTGGATGTGTTGGTGTCTGTGGATGTGTTTGTTATTGGAAGGACACGTGGTCGTGCACGTGATGGGTTTGTTGATACTTAGTTTCAGAAGGATGGGTAACCATGCATGAGGTGTATCCGCAGAAGTGTTGGTGATCACAAATGTGTTTGTGTCCTTAAAAGTGTTGGTCTTTGTAGATACTTGATTTCGGAATTGTGTCCGCAGAAGTGTTGGTAACCACGGAAGTGTTGGTGTCCATGGATACTTAATTTTGGATGGACGCGTGGCCACACATGTGATGAGTCCGTGGATACTTAGTTTTGAAAGGATGGGTGACTGCGCATGAGGTGTATCCGCATAAGTGCTGGTGACCGTAGATGTTTTTGTGCTTGAGGAAGTATTGGTGTTTGATACTTGACTTTAGAAGGACATGTGGCTATGCAAGTGATGGTCCATAGATTCTTAGTTTCGGAAAGATGGGTGACTGTAACTCTCCGTAATTTCTTATCTTAAAACGTGTAGTTTGAAAATGCATAGTAGAAGAATTTTTCTTTCTTTTCAAATAAAATTCATAAAATAAAGTGAATTTATTTAGAGATCTCATTCATAAAATTTTCTCATTTCTTGTTCACATACAATTTTCTTTACAAAATCTAACCCACATAGTCGGTCTTGCAATAACAACACAACTCGTCTTCTCGGAGATACCTCCTCAACTGCATCATATTTTTTTATCTTTCTTTCTTTAGTGCTATAGTCTTGTTTATGTCTACACCACAAGACTTATCTATAACCCTATTACTTAGTAAGTAATATAAAACTAAACACGTCATCACATTCTATAGAAACATGCTACATAATTAAACATGATACGCATTTTTATAAAACCATGTTGTTTTCTGTTTTCTTTTTCTTTTCTTTCTTTCTTTCCATATTCTGAAATAATTAGCCCTGACATGAATCGAAAGCTTTGCTGGTAGTTGTACACATCAATGCACAACTATTTGTCTCGACATCAATCAAAAATCCACTAGCTACCATGGACATCAATGCACAACATCTCTTGATAAACTCGACGTAAATTGAGTCGCCCATTAGCTATCATGCATATCAATGTACAACAACCTATCACCTCCGATGCAATTAGCTTTGACATCAATTAAAAGCTTTGCTAGCGGCCGTACACATCAATGCACGACTATTTATCCTGACATCAATGTCTAATGACCTCACACTATTGGCCGATCTATAATGACATTAATTAGGATCAAACTAACGAACTCAAGCATGTCTTTCAATCCTCTTTATCTTTCTTACTTGAAAATGCATGCATGGAAAATCATTTTCATTTTCTTTAAAACATTATGCATTATCAACACGTATCCTATTCTCAAAGATCAATAGAATTCTAACATTACATTAAACAACTCATCCTCAAGTATTACATGTATCAACAATCTAACATAATAGCTAAACAAACGGCATATCCTCGAGTCAATGGTATCATCATATAATATAGCACAACATATATAAATATCAACAAGGCATCCATGACATAATATATTAACAATCAAACCTAACCTAATATCTTATTGCATAAGCCGAAAGGCCAAAAATATACAATCATTACTTACCTTAAGGTCTTCACACAATTTCCTCCCACTTAAGGAGTTACATCCTTGACTTAAAGTACCTAAAACACAATATACTCCGTGTTAGTATTCATTTATGCTTTAGTTTTCACTTTTCTCTTAACTGTTTTTACCCAATTTCAAACATTCATAACTTACAAAATACTTAACCACATCCATCAATTCTAGAGTCTATGATTTCCTTGAGATGTCTAGTATAACATATAAAAATGGTTTAGAATTATGAGCTCATGAAATAGCCATAGGCTATCAAATATCAAAACTATGCATTTTTTAATATCTTCATGTCATCCATTGATTTCTACCCATAAACTCAACAAAACTCCTTAAAATTCCATTAAATCATAAAGATAACTCAACTTACCTTCAGTTGACGAAGAGAAAACCATAGCCCTTGAAGAATTTCCTCCTTCCAAATGAATTGTCACAGATGGAGCTTCAATTCAAAGGAAGATAATCTCTTTTATAATATGGAAACTCCAAGCTTGAGGCGCCACCCATTTCAGCAATAAACATGTTGATTCATCATATTTAGCCCACTTAAAATCATGACATCTAACCTTAGTTCAAGCAACCTTTCACATTCTTGGTCGACCACACCTCGATTCTGATCAACTACTCCTACACATTCCAAAGAAAACCCTTCTACCTTGAACGCCTAGCCTTCCACTGCAGACCCCTTAAATTCTGTGAAAAGTCATTTTACACTATTATAGACAACCGCAACCTCATGCTTGGTCGACCATAAATCTACCCAAGAGCAACGTATTCTTCACTGTTTTTGGACCAGTCGACGCATCGTCAACACCGGTCGACCGAGATTCAACCTGAGAGCTTCTAAACATTCTTTCGCAGTCATCCATGCTTTTGAGAATACTTGGCATTGCCTTAGATTCTGATCAACCACACTCTTATTCCGGTCGACCTCAAACCTGCAAAATGTCCATTCCAGAGAGTGTTTTTCCCTTGCAGATGTCTGCTACTTCCATACCTTTTCATGGATATTGAAGATTGTTGTGCACCAGTCAACCACAATTCACACCCGGGTTCACCACAAATGCACCCAAAAATAAATCAACTAAAACCTTATGCCCTATTTTATCATCAATTAATCCTTAATAATCAATACCTTTAACAATCATAAATCAACCTCCACAAATAATCATCCATTAACCATAGTCCTAGCTCAATTAATATGATAAAAGTCTAGGTGTTATAGTGACCGTGCATGAGGTGTATCCACAAAAGTGTTGGTGACGATGGATGTATTTGTGTCTGCGAAAGCGTTAGTGTCCACAAATACTTGATTTCAGAACGACACGTGATCGTGCACGTGATGGGTCCCTGGATACCTAGTTTTGGAATGATAGGTGGCTGTGCAAGAGGTGTATTCGCAGAAGTATTAGTGATCGTTGATGTGTTTGTGTCTATGGAAGTGTTTGTGTCCATGGATACTAGATTTTAGTAGGACACACAATCACACACATGAAAGGTATGTGGATACTTAGTTTTGGAAAGATGGGTGACCACACATGAGGTGTATCCGCGGAAGTGTTGGTAACCACTAATGTTTTTGTGTCTGCAGATGTGTTGGTGGCTGATACTTCATTTTGGAAGGACAATTGTAATACCCTAAATTTTTATCGTATTAAGTAGAAGGTTATCTAATGATGATGTTGATGATATTGGTTGTTAATTATGTTGAATTATAGTTGTAATAGGTGTTGGTTATTAAGATTTTGTTGATGATAAAATAGGAATAGCGGTTAGATGTATAAGAATGTAGTTAAATTGCCCTCGGGTTGAAGCACGGTCGACCAGTGTTGAGTATGTGGCCAAATAGTCCAGGGATAGTGTGGAATGTGTTGGTCTCAGGTAGCTTTACGGTTGACCAGAGCTGGATTTATGGTTGATCGGATCCAATACAAATCGAAATACGTTGCATTTAGGTTGATTTGTTGTCGACCGGCATGAGGTTACGATCAACCAGGATAGTGTAAAATGACTTTTTGCGAAAGGCTAGGCTTTTGCAACTGACAGGTAGACATCCACAATAGAAGGGAAAACATCAGCGGTGGAGAATATTCAGTGAAGTTTCCTTTGAAAAAGAGAGAGCGATCGACCAGAGATTGAGGAGCGGTAGACCAGGAATGCAAAAATTTGCTTGAAAATATCTTAGATGCCATGATTTAAGAAGTGAAAACAGCTTAGGTGTCATGATTTAAGAAGTGAAAATTTAGGTTACTCAGCATTAAAAGGTTTACGAAGTGACACTTCACACGTTTAAGGCTGAGAGGTATATGAACACCCTCTTGTGTTAACTAAAGAGGAGGAAACCGTAGGAAATTTTGGGAGAAGAAGAAGAAATCTTGGAGAAGTGCCCATTCTCTTACTTCTTGAAGGTATTGGAGATTAAGGAAACAACCTTGTAAACATTAAGGTAAGAGATATCATGTGTTTTTTCCTTTTTTGCCTACATCACAAGATGCTAGGTTAAGATTGAATTGTTGAATATATAAGGATTGTATTATGAATGAAATGATTGTTTGTATGTTATCACCATAGTTATTATGTTATGAATTATATGGGGATAGTAAAAATCATTAAGAAGGATAAATTGTTAGTTGTGTAATGTTGACATGCTATGAAGAAATGATATAAGATGATTGATTTGATTGTAGTGTATAGTGATATATTAATCTCATTGTCTTGAGGATGTGTTGTATTGTTATTACATGATAGATTGAATTGTATGCATTCATATTCATGCATCATGGTTTTCAAGAAAGAATTCAAAAATTTTTTATGCAGATGTTTATACTTGATAGACTAAAAATGAATGAAAATAATCATAAATAGATGCTATGAGGTATGGGGTTTTGAGATGGAGGTCCTAAAGTGGATCAAGATGGTCACTCTCCCTTGTACGGTATTACCTCTAGCTCTTTGATGGATAAACGAAACTAAAGGAAAATGGAAAGCAATGGTAAATGTAAATAGATATTGTGAGGTATGGGGTTAGAGATGGCTACCCTAAAGTGGATCAAGAGGGTTACTCTCCCTTGTATGGTGATACCTCTAGTGTTTGGATAGGTAAGTAAAATAAAAGTAAAGGAAAATGTAAAGAAATATTGAAACAAAATTACATGTTTTTATTGAGTTGCATTGTTATTTTATCTCTTACTAAGCATTAGGCTCATAGTTATATTTTGTGATATAGGTGAGGATCTTATCGAGAAATTCAAAGCGGAGATGATGTAGTTGAAGAAGTATCTCTGGGAAGACGAGTTGTGTTGTTATTGCAAAACAGGCCATATGGATTAGATTTTGTAAGGAAAATTGTATATGAACTTGAAATGGGAAAATTTTGTGAATGGAATTTTTAAATACATGGTGTTTATTGTTTCATCAATTGTATTTGAAATGCTAAAGTCTTATGCTATGCATTTTAATTAAAAAGGTATTTTTCAACTACACTACGATAAGAAATCATGGGTCGTTACACATGTGGTCGTGCACGTGATGGGTCTGTAGATACTTAGTTTCAAAAGGATGAGTGACCGCCCCTAAGCTGTATCTGTGGAAGTGTTGGTGACCGTGAATATGTTTGTCTCTGTGAAAGGGTTGGTGTCCATGGATATTGATTTCAAAAGGACACATGGACATGCACATGATGGGGTCTATGAATTTTTAGTTTTAGAAGGATGGGACCAAATATGAGGTGTATCCGCAAAAGTGTGGGTGACTGCAGATGTGTTTGTGTCCGCTAAAGTATTAGTGTTTGAAGATACTTGATTTCAAAAGGACACATGGTCACACATGGGTTGTGTCTGCAAAATGTTAAGTGTGGGGGGGATATCCATAGTAGACGTGCAGGTTTCTGCAGTGGTTGTGTGGATGTTTAGGTTTAAGGGAGTAGACATTTGCTATTAACGTCCAACATCTGCTTCTATGTAAATGCGAAGACGCGGACTTCCGTCATATAAGTATGGTTATCCGCCTTCATGTAAAGGGGAATAATTGAACATTTACTGGTTGGTGCAAGCTTTAGGACACTTTTTTTAACGAAAAATATCATTACGATATTTGCCTTGTTCATCTCCAATAATTTAAGGTCTTATTTATTAACAAAATTAGTTTAAGATTTAACTTTTTACTAATTCTTAGTACAAGATTCTTTTTTGTTAATTACCTAAGAAGAAACTTTCATGAGACTTGTGAATACCCATTTGTGTATGATTGGTCTTGAGACTTGAACTAAGGGTAATAATGAACACTAATAAATAATTTAGCGACACAATTTTTATTTTTATTTTTGCCACAATCAAACTCTAAACTTTCCCAACTAATTAATGTTAGTAATTATACTTTCACATTAATTTAATGAAATAAAATATCTAATTCACATTAATTTAGCCTAAGAGAAATTACAACTTTCTGGATAATATGGTTCTATTTCTGCTTTAAAATTGAATTTTCTTATTATCGAAGGAATTACATTACTTTCAAAGTCCAAGAAGAGAAATTGAGATTTTACAATAAAAGATCATTATACAATAATAAGACCTTAGTTGATTATTGGTTAATGCACAATTTATCATTTATTTCATTTTTACATAAATTATAATCATATACTACAGTTTATATTAATCATCGACTAAATTAATCATGACATCTCTATCTATCATACTATAATACGAGAAGCAACCTTATCTTATGCTACAATTGCTTGCAAAACCCCATTTCAACTTCAAGTATTTGAAATTGGGAGGATCGTAGGTGAAGAATGAATCTCTCTCTTTCTTGTTCAATTCAATCTAATTTGTTTTCACCAAAGTATCATTGTTTAAATAAGTGTAATATTAAGTTTGGACCTTAATTTATACTCTCACGAGTTGGATCATGACATGTCACTTACTTGTGGACAATTATTGAAATAAAAATGAATTTAAACATTGATATAATCAATAAATAATTTTTCACTGTTTATGACAAATTAAGATTGTGAAAGTCAAACTGTCAATGTTTATGACTCTAGATTTGGTCTTCAAATAATTGAGAGAATAGTTCTTTAATGGTGAAAGAAAGTTCAAAGAAAATTAATTGATTACGATTTTTTTTGAAAATCAGTTTCTATATTCATGTGAACTCTCACTTTGCATTATTTTAGAAAGTGTTTGAAGAACTATTCTCTCTAATATAATTTAGCAATATTTCTCTGAGAAAGCTTCAAACAATGTTTATCTCTACATATTGGTTTAACATATTGTAATTTTTTGTTGTAATTTTCATAATTTATGCTTATTTTCATATTTACTCCATGTCGCACTCGAGTAAAGTGCAATTTAGCATATAAACTTCCAGGTTAAGAATAATTGATAACTTAAACTATTTTTTTGAGCAAAACTATTCTTGAACTTTAAGTCTTTAGAAAAACAACAAATGCCTTCATAAATTACGTCAAATGTCTTTTTTTTTTTCTTGTAATAATCATTTTAATATACAAAGTCACCTTGACTTACTTTATTTTTTGTACAAACTCAATCGATTTCGAAGACTAAAAAAAATCCAACTAAGATACATATTCAAAATCAAGTGAAAATTTTAGCATATGAGTAAAATTGAATTAGTCAAAGTAAATATAATAGTTAAAATGACCATCTTATGGAAAAAATAGTTGAGATACTTGACAAGTTTTATAAAGGCAATAATAGTTTTGCTAATAACCCAAATACAAAGACAAATTTGCTCAAAAAATAATTTAAGATATTAATTATTCTTAACTTTTAAGTTTAGTGACAAAATTGCACTTTACTCTTTTTTTTTTACTATTCTTTGGCTACTTTTGATAACATAATTTGAAATAAAAAGTTCTCAATTTTTTTCTCCAATTTCTAATAAATTTCTTGTGATACCAATGAGTTGCCTGAGGTTGCTTACTTGCTTGTATTTTGAATGCTAACTATGTTGTCAACCTTGGCAATGCACTAGACCGACTTGGCGCGTTGCAATGAGGCCCAAGTTAGGCTCGCAGGCATTCGAGCCAGCCTTAAAATAGTTTGTGTTTTTTCCTCACTCATTCTCCAACTCTCCTTAGTCTCTCAATTGTCATTTCTCTCAATGCAAGAGTATCAACTATCAAATCTCACCTTAATTCTCAAATGTCTACTCTCATCTCAATTCTTGAAACTCACTTTTATATTTTTATTATCTCACAACATATTCTTGTGAGTTTTAATTATCTTTATTCGTAAATTATATTATTGTGTTTGTGTTTAATTGTTTTCTATTAGATTTATTAAATTATATCATATGACAAAATTTGATAACGTTAGTGATAATATTTGTGTTAATGTGATAGAATCAAATAGATCTCCTTCAAATATTAATATGTATGCATCACCTAGTAGTAAACATAGCTAATCGAATGTGTGTGAAGAATTTCATAGGATAGAAATAACATTATTCAATGGAATGTATATATATATATTGTAACATCTTAGTTAGTAAGAACGGCCATACATCTTAAACGTCATTGATTAATATGTTCTCATTGATATAATGTTGATATAAGACAATATGCACAATTTGGTAAAGATAAAGAAAATAACTTGTCGATTTTTAAATATGATAAAAGTAATAATAGAATTGAATTAGTTAATTATATGATTAGAGCCGAATATCCATTAACTTTTATTGAAAAACATTATTTAAGCGATACTATTCAAAGAAGAATTAATCCTCTCCTTTTGGGTTTTTTCGCCTTCCATTGTGAAAAGAGATGTTATGAAAAAGTTTAAAACACAGCGTCCAAAATTGAAAAGTTTTTTTGGACATTATGGTGGTAGAAAATGCTTAAAATTCGATGTGTGGAAATCATGTAATTAAACGAGAGTGTTTGTTTATCTTTGACTACGTGTGACGACCCGTTTTATTTCTCTTAATTTTTTTTTATAACAATATAAATCAGAGTTATTCAAGCGGAAATAGATATTAGAACATATTTCATGTCTTCAATAAAAGTTTAAGATTACAAAACATTTATTTAAATTACTCATTATATTGTGAGCCATAACCAATCAGGTCAAACCCAGCTGATAACCCAAGGGATCCTCCTGAAATATCTCCTCCTCTGCTGGTATATCAACACTTGTATCACCTACACCAACAAGACTTAACTAATGAGCCTATTGCTCAGTAAGTGATAGAAAATAAAATAAACATGCAATGCATTTTAAAATCATTTTTCGTTTTCCATTTTCATTTCTTTTCTTTTTCCATATTTCACTTTTCTTTTCTATCCAGAATACCCCAGCAAGACCCTCGGGCTTACCTTGAACTTTATAGCATTGGTCCCAGAGTACCCCGGAAAGAACCTCGGGCTTACTCTAGGCCTTAGTCTCAGAATGCTCTGGAAAGAACCTCGGACTCATTCTAGACATTAATACCAGAATGCCCCGAAAAGAACCTCGGGCTCATCCTTTACTTTATCGAGTGCCCCGGAGAGAACCTCGGGCTGACTCTTTATTTACGTTAACTTTTACCATTATTCATTTTCATTCTCTTTTCAAATCCATTCATAAAAATCCATTTTCATATCATTAAAAAAAAACCATGATACATGATGTTCATATAGTCCTATTATAATCTTAAACATGTTCATCTATAAAACATATCATTAGAAGAACCTAAATCTAGTAAACATCCATCAAATAATAACACAATATATGGAACATGCTCAATTTATGGTAAAACTATAAACCACCTAAATATTCTATAAAAGCAATAACAATCAGCATACAACTCCTAATTCTTGTGGTGTAGGGTCCGAAGACCAAAGCATAGTAAGTATCAACTTACCTGGATTCCTTAGCGTGTTTAGATCGTTACCATTTTCCTCGTTAATACCTTCACAATAACATTCATTAATTAGAATTCATTATATATTAATTTGTTTATTTCATAAATCGTGGATAGTACCGATCAGAATATTCCCAGGAAAGACTGGCGGTTCTTGGCAGATCACTTAGAACCAGTCTCTTTAGACAGAATATTCGTTCCAAATAAATTCCCAGGACACATTGGTGGGTCACAACAGATCCTCTTAAATACCAATCTCCTTAGAGAGAACTTATTTGCACAGTACAATTATACCACTAATATTATTTGTGATAATAATAGTATATATTTATTTCTAAGCAACATGGTGATAATAACACTATTATATTTTAATTGATCATTCCTAATTTATTTTGGTGATAATAACGCTAATATATTGAATTTAACATTTCAATACACTTTTGGCGATAATAACGGTATATTGAATTTAACATTTTACTATAATTTTTTGGCGATAATAACGGTAATATATTTAATTCAATATTTCTAAAATAATATGCCAATAATATAACTAACAAATAACTAACTTAAGGAGGGTCGGGAATCGTTACCGAAGTTTCTAGACCGACCGCGTAATTTCGTTCATTCAAAAACTCCACTTATGACCAAAGTGATAAATCTGCCCCTAAACTATACTACTCCGAAATTCCCACAAAATTTCACTATTTCTTCACTCTTTCTCCTTCTCAACACTCCCTCACTTTCTTTCTAACTCTTCTCTTCAAATTGGTGTGGATTGGATGAAGATTTGGAACCTATTTATAGGCATGAATGGAAATTGATGGATGGTTGAGATGCATCCATTGGTAATAGTTAGGTGCAATAGTAAATGGATGGTTGAGATGCATCCACTTGGTAATAGTTAGGTGCAGTAGTAAATGGATGGTTGTACAATAATAAATGAATGGTTGTACAATAGTAAATGGATGGTTAAGATGCATCCACTTGGTAATAGTTAGGTACAATAGTGAATGGATGGTTGAGATGCATCCACTTGGTATTAGTTAAATACAATAGTAATTTTCTTATTTATAATATTTATTCAATTTCCTTTTTATATTTTTAATCTAAATTTAACTATTTATTGTATTTATCTTTTATTCATTTATGATATACTATACTTATCATACATTAATCGACCTAATTTGTATGCTCGATTCATTTTAAATTATTCTCGATAATAATTACTCGTCTAATTTAATTTATTCCATTATATTTTCAATAGTTGAGCCCGATAAATTTTGGGGTATTACACTACGCATTATATTGAAAATAAAATTAAATTTATGTAAACGTATAATTTCATTTATTATTGTTTAATTTCCTCACATGGGAATTGTAATTGTTGATGCGATTTTAGATGAACTTAAAAAATGAAACATTTTATCTAAAATATTTGTTTTTCTTTTACGTTTACAATTTTGTATTTGTTGTTGTGCTCATATTTTTAATTTAGTGGGACAAGTTGGTTTGAAAATTTCATTTGATTTTATTTACAAAATTAGAATTGTTGTTCGTAACATTAATTCGTCACAAACTATACATATGTTGTTCATGAAATGTTGTAAAGATAAAAATAAGAGAAAAAAAATAGAACGGATTTACCTCATAGATGGAATTCTACTTATGAGATGTTAAATTTCCTCGTAAAATACAAATATATTTTGAATGTATATTGTATGAAATTAGATCCTCATTCATGTTAAAGTAATATTGAAATGCCTTAACAAACTTGATTGGATGTATGCGAAGTAGTTAAAGATTTTCTCAAATCTTTTGTGTAGCGTCTCCAGTTCTCCCAGTACAATATTTTCTGCTTTAGGTCAAAGTTTGCATGATTTTGTCTTTAGAGTTAGCCCAAAATGCATTGTACTAGGTAGGCAGGAGAACACTACTTATAAACTATGCATTTTCTACTCTCTCAAACGATATGAGATTGTATACCCTTACAGGCATAGGCCAGACCCACCCTTGGGCCAACCTTGCCTTCACAAAATAGGCTACCATAATCTCCCTCCTTAGGGCCCAATGTCCCCATCCACCATACTTCTGGTTGAGTTTTGGCTCTAATACTATTTGTAATGCCTCCAGTTCTGTCAATACAATATTGTTCATTTTGGAGCCAAAGCCTGCACGATTTTGTTCTAAGGGTTAACCTTAAACACGTTATACTAAATAGGGAGGAGAACTCTACTTATAAACCATGCATTTTTTACTCTCCTAAGCGATGTGACATAGTGCACCCCACTAGTATGGGTCGAACCCACATTTGGTTTATCCTTACCTTCACAGGACATCCTACCACATTTTTATACTTTTACAAATATATTTTGCATGATTTATAGTCTTAGTATTTGTCACGTTCTTATAAAACTCAGTACCATTTGTTACGTATTTGCTAATTTTTCTAAATTAGATGTATTTAAAATCATAATTGAAAAAATGAAAGAAAAATTTTACAAATACTTTAACGAAGAAGAGTTGCAAGTTATATTTTTATTAGGTGTGATTATTGATCCTAGGTATAAGAAAGAGGCTTAGAACTTTGGTTAAATTTAACATATGAGCATAATCAATAATAGGTGCATAACGTTTTATATTCTTTTGATACTAAAATGTTTGACTTTTTTTTTTTTGTAAACAAAACATTTTTAGTGATATAGTAGAGTCTTCTTCTCCATCTTCAAATATTGCTTCTAGTTCTAATCTTTCTTTTTTTTTTTCTAAAATTCATTTGCAAATTTTTAAGAGTAGAAAATCCGTTAAAAGCACTTTAACAACTAGTAGTATTTTCAGATTTACATTGTTATCTTAATCAACCATTGATCCCAATAGATGATGAAGATAATAATTTAACATCTTGGCATGGTGGAAAACACAAGAAAGAAATTTTTCAATACTTCCTATCATGGTCCGAGATGTGCTAATCGTGCCGGTATTGACGGTTGTGTTGGAATCAACTTTTAGTGCAGGGTGTAGAATGCTTTTTGATATGAGAAGTAACTTGGCATTGAAGACGATGAACATGCTAATATGCTTGAAAGATTAAGAACTTCCGGATAAGCATATGCTAGATAATGCGCAATTGCATGACATATCGACAACATCAACTTATGTAGAGCAAATTTTGAAGCATACAGTTCTCTGGAAAATTGAGGATTAAGTTTATTTTTTGTACGTAAATACATAAGATATATAATCAAGAAAACGCATATGATTAACAGTTGAGTAGGTGTTGACCTAGTTGAGATGTACTCCTATTGTAGTGATGCATTTTTTATTGATCGAAGATGTCACGAGTTAACTCAATGAAATCGAGTAATTTTTTTATTATTGTTTCTTTTTCAAAACAATTTGAAAAAGAATTCACAAAAAACAAACGAACTAAAACAATTAATACAAAAAATTAAAAAATTGTACAAACTCATTAGCGCCGCCTATGTGTGTGGGCGTTTCTTCAAAACTTTTGACAAAAATAATAATCTGGCGTGGTGGACAACGCCGGCGGGCGGCTGACTTAGAGAATATTTGTTTCAATTAAATAAAAGGTAAATGACAAATCAACCATCGTGGTTTGTGGTCAATGACAAGTCAACCACTATGGTATTTTTTTCTAACAAGTTAACCACTGACGTATGGGAAAATAACAAAGCAAACATCGCAGTTACATTCTCCGTTAACAAGTTAAAAACGCGGTGTCTTGCGCAAGACACCCCGTTGTCTTCTTCAAAAGACCAGAACCCAGTACATTTCAGGAACCCGCGACTCGACGAACCCTGCGACGAACAGATCCCGCGACTCGACGAACAGACCCCGCGACGCGACGCGATGAACAGACCCCGCGATGAACCGACCCTGCGATGAACAGATCCCACGACCAACAGACCGTGTGACTCGAAGAACCCCACGACGCGATGAACCAAATCCCCACGACGCGACCCACCAGATCCTCGCGACGCGACGAACGAAGAGTAGACCCGAGCTCACGGTGCCCTCCATTGAGCCTGTCTTCAATCACGGTGAGTGAGCCTTGCCTTCTACATAACATTGATTAGATTTGTTGAATTAGTTTCATTGTTAATTAGATTCATTCGCTGTATTTTTAATTAGATTCATTTGTTGATTAGATTCATTTGCTGTATTGTTAATTAGATTCATTTGTTGATTAGATTCATTTGTTGTAGTTGAATTAACTGCAACTAGCCTATCCTATACTAGAAAGGCATCAATGTTCGGGTTATAATTGTTAATGTGTTTGTACATAAATTTTTGTTTTTTTACTTCAATAATTGTCAGTCGTTACAATTGTAGATATTATTTGGTGATGTTTTGTCATATTGTGGTGAAAGGATTTTTCGTTGTTTACTTTGATTGATTTATATACGAGAGACTATTTGCGTAAATACTATTATACTGACTTATGACATTTCATTGGGTTATTATACTGCAGGTTGGCGAATTACTCAGGGAGCACAATGTACCGAGCTAGGAAATTGATGTAGAAGCGTGGGAAGACAAGGGGGAAGCTAGTGAAAGATGAGCAACCGAGGTGGTGGAAGCCGCGGGGCGAGAAGATGTTCAACCCGAGGCGGTGGAAGAAGTTCAACGAGCAACGGCGGTGGAAGATGAAGACACCTCCGAGCCTGAACAAGTAGAAGTAGAGTTATTATTCAAGACAGACGATGGCAAAAGACGGTATGAAGAAGATGTAAAACACCGTGGCATTATTGTTTCAAAAATAGTCGATTTTGACTCTTTCACAGAAATGGGAGTTCAACATATGTTGGAAGAGGCTGGATTACTCGGGTTGTGTTGGATGGGGGGCACTTATTGTGAGAGAGTTATTAAAATGTTTTACGCAAATTTCCAACTGTCCGAGGAGCCAGTAGAGGTGCAAACGTACATTTTTGGACAGGAGTTGAGATTCACTCCCAATGATGTCAATAGAATGCTTGAATGTGTGATAGACGGGGCAAGCGATGAATATTATCACATATCTAAGAAGCCACCATTTGTCAAGCAAGGAGATGGGATAGCGGTTCGTAAATTATTGCACTGGGATCCTGAGATTGCCCATTACAAGAAGCCAAAGGCTAATGAGTTGAATGTAATAGCCCGAGTGATCCACCTGATATTGACGTACACGATTTTGCCTAGGATTGGGCATCGAGACCATGTTACCAGCATGGATCTTTATATTTTAGAGAAGGTGTTCAGGGGAAAAAAGTGAACATCGGATATATCATTGCGAAGCACATGCAAGAGGTCGCCAACAACCCAACAATGAGCCTACCGTACAATTGGCTGATCCAGCGTATAGTTGAGCAGTTTGGGGTACCCATTGTAGGATCGAAATTAACCTAAAAGGGGGGTGAATTAGCTTATTTACTAAATTTCGTGCGATAATAATTTTTCTAACTAATGTCAATTTAGTCACAAAGCAATCACAATAAGACAAATAATATAAGAGATAGAGTTAGAAATCTTGACACCGAGTTGTTAACGCGGTTCGGCAAAGCACGCCTACGTCCGCGCTTCAAGGTCTTCCCTTGAAGATGTATTCAACTAACCATGTCCGGTTACAATTGATTGAACTTGCACGGGTGTCAATCGAACCTTTACAATAACTTAATTTTCTCTCGAAAAATGTTGAGCTCTCACAAATACAACAATCCTTCCAAAAATTTAATGAACTCACACAAGCACTTTAGAGGATGTTTTATCACTCAAATTCGTACACAAATGTTGAGTCGGAAATTTGGCAGAGCTTCGCTTAATATCGCTTCGGTACCTTCCTTCATCGAAGTCCTTCTATTTATAAACTTTCCCAGTGCGGACGTCCTCAACACTTTTAGGATCGTCCGCAGTCGAACGTTGGAAAATAGCCGTTAGAGAAATTTGCGTACTTGCGGACGCCATTCTCCCGTCTGCACCGTCCTCATGAATCGTCCTCATTGAATGGACAGAGGCAAATCGGACGCAAAATCTGACGTCCACAACGTCCGCGTGAATCGTCCGCGTTGAGCTCTGAAAGACATATTCAAATTGGACGACACGGATTGGCATCTGCAATCCATGTCGTCCTCAGCTTCTTCTCCAGTCCGCTTCGCTGAAGGGACGCGGATGCCAAATGGAGTCCGGCTCGTCCGTGTGACTCGTCCGCATGAATCTTCAAAATGGCAGATTCAAATCGGACGACTCGAAATGGCGTCCGTGTCGTCCGCAATGTCTGCTCTAACATAGTTTGCACTGAGGACGCTGAATCGGGACACCTCCACGCCATCCGCACTTCATCAAACTATGTTCGCATGTGTACATAGCACTTCAATCTTGTACGAGACGCATCCTCTAAGTCATACAAATCTTCCATATTACTGCATAGACTTAGAAGAACATATTAAACAATTCCAATACCCTTGATCAAGGGTATTTCCAATTTAAACATAAAAAAAGATAATTATTAATTCAATGAATAAACAACTTTTACACTTTTGTTAAATTGCTCATCATCAATATATAAATATGCGTAACACACTTAGGCTAACAATCTCCCCCTTTTTGATGATGACAAAACATATTAAGTTGTTTATATCCAAAAACTAAGCATGTGCATCAAATATTGCATTTTATATTTACCCTATTCATTTATGCAATTTATCATTCAAATTAAGTTCATGCAACAACATGCTATCCTCAAACTCCCCCTAACATTAAGGGAGTTGAAACAAACACAACTAAAATATTCTCCCCCTTTTTGTCATAAGCAAAAAGAAAAGATAGGGAATTTAAAGCTCATCAAAATATGGGACTAAGAAAAAAAAAATCTCCCCCTGAATCAAGTAATACTATGGAATTGAAGTTTCTCCCCCTGAATTTAAGGTTCTCCCCCTAAATCAAGGATTCTAACTTAATTCAAGATTAAACAATATAGGAAGCAACAAGGTATAGGTTTTGGTTTTAAAAAAAAATTTGCATGGTAATGTTTATTTCTTAAACTCCCCCTTAATGCCAAAATTAATCTGTAAACACAATTTATCGAACCCAAAACGATCCAGAATATTCAGAAAATGAAACACTCATATAAATCTTGACAAGTTCATTCATAATATTCAAAAGACTGTATAACACATAAGGAACTCAAATAGGAAATACAATTAAGAAATGCAAATACTAGGCATTACAACCAAAATGTTTTACTTTCCTAAGCAAATAACAAAATACATGAGAAAACATAAAGTCCTAATCTATGCATCCAGAATGTCCTCATCGTCTAAATTAAGCATAGGTGTAGCAGAAGACGCAGGAGCAGCAGGAGGAGCAACCGGAGATGGAATGCTAGTGGACCAGAGGCTACGTGAAATGTCATCCAAACGCTTATCCATAGAGTCAAGACGACGATCCACTGACCCAAGGTGACGATCCGCAGAGTCAAAACAAGTCATCATCTGAAGCATATACTCCTTCAGGCATGCAAAATCAACACGGGATGCATATTGAGTGCTAAAAGTAGAAGTACCAGCCTCGGCGCGGAATGATGGACCTGCCTCATGATGGGATGACGGACCGGCAAAGTTCACAAAATTTGGAGGATGAAGGAATAGGAATGTCCATCTCTTTAAACAAGTTCATAAGGAGTAAATTGAATGGAAGTGAACACGAGACAGTATCAGCCATGTCAGCCAATTGAGCCGCGATGATATATCCTAAATTGAAAGGAGTGTTAGAATACATACGCTGAAGAACATAGAGATCCATGTAGCTAACATGATCTCGGTGACCGGCATGAGGAAGAACATTGTACTGAAGGGAATGATGAATAACACGTGCCCTAATGTTGAGATGTTTCGACTTGGGTTTAACATGATAATCGTTATTCGGATCACGAAGAATTTGACGCAAGAGAATACCGCCCTCTTCCTTCTTGTGAAAAGAAGGAGGAGTGTGAGCATTGTAATATCCTGCCGACAAAAGACCTTGGGGACACTCAAGGAATACATTAAGCAGATGAGGAGTGATCTCGATCTCTCGCCCATAAAGAAAGCTCTTCACAACTAGACGACGGTTAGTATATGACAAATTTGCATAAAACATGCGTATTGTCTTTTCAACAAATGGACCATCGAGAGAAAATAACTTACGTAAACCCATATTGCTAAATCAAGACTAGATAAACGCTCGAAATCAATTTTCCTAGAAGGAATCAAGGAACGATTTTTGAAATCATCATCATAACGTTTCTTACATTCGTCATTGATGAATAATCGAGACCTATAAACTCGAGTATTTTCGGAAGTTTGAAGAAAAGTGCGTTTCCTATGGGTACGACTAGACATTGTGAAATTTTAGATAAAAAGTGAGTGGAACCCTAAGGAAATGCTAGACAAACAAAAACAAAGGATGATAAATTGATAAACAATGACAACGGAAGTTGAAAATAGGAGAGAAATACCGAAATGAGCGATGGAGAGGCGTCGGAGGTCGTAGGGAGACAAGAAACAGGGAAGAGGATGCAGAGTTAGGGTTTCGGAAGTCCACAGTCTGTTTTTAAAATACGTTTGCGGACGCAGCGGACAGAATTTATTGGCGTCCGGCTCTTTCGTAACCCACCAGAAATGAAGCAAACTTGAAATTTTGAGTATGAGGATGGTGAGGATGCCATTTATGGTATTCGCACAGAATAATCCTCAAGAATTTTGAATAATTTGAGGAACAAAAGTTTAGACTATCATAGAGATATACAATCCAACATTGTAGAAAGATAAAAATGATCATTTAGATGGAATTGAAGATATTTTATCAATAAGGATCAAACCAAGACGAATTCGAATCCCACAAAATATTTTTTTCATCCAAAGGTTTGGTGAAAATATCGGCAAGTTGATTTTCGGTGGAAACAAATTCTAGAGAGATATCACCCTTATGCACATGATCACGGATGAAGTGATGTCTAATCTCTATGTGTTTGGTCCTAGAGTGTAGAATAGGATTTTTGGAAATGTTGATTGCACTTGTGTTGTCGCACATAATTGGGATATGTTTGAAGAATTGTCCATAATCTTCCAATGTTTGCTTCATCCAAAGCAATTGTGCACAACAACTCCCGGCTGCAATATATTCACTTTCGACGGTAGAAAGTGCAACCGAGTTTTGTTTCTTAGAAAACCAAGACACTAATGATTCTCCAAGGAATTGACAAGTGCCACTAGTACTTTTCCTATCCACTAGACTACCCGCATAGTCAGAATCGGAGTATCCAATTAAATCAAAATTTGGACCCTTAGGATACCACAATCTAAGACTAATAGTCCCACTCAAATATTTAATAATCCTTTTGACAGCGTTTAAGTGTGACTCTTTCAGTGAAGATTGAAATCTAGCACATAAGCACACACTAAAGAGAATATCAGGTCTACTAGCGGTCAAATATAATAGAGATCCTATCATACCACGATATTTCTTTATGTCCACATCTTTTCCATTTTCATCCTTGCCTAATTTTGTGGTAGTGCTCATGGGAGTCCTAGAGGGTTTGGAAGATTCCATACCAAAGCATTTTATAAGCTTCTTGACATATTTTTCTTGATTTAAGAAAATTCCATCATAAGATTGTTTAACTTGTAAACCAAGAAAATATTTCAATTCGCCCATCATACTCATTTCAAACTCACTCTGCATTAAATTTGAAAATTCATCACAAAGTGTGCCATTGGTGGAACCAAAAATGATATAATCTACATAGATTTGCACAATCATAATATCACTACCATTGTGCTTGACAAAAAGAGTGGAATCTACTTTTCCTATTTTGAAATCTCTCTCCTTCAAAAATTTGCTTAGTCTCTCATACCAAGCTCTTGGTGCTTGTTTAAGTCCATATAGAGCTTTATGAAGTTTATTATACATGATCTAGCTTATCATAAACTTCAAATCCTAAAGGTTGCTCAACATAGACTTCTTTTTCAATGTAACCATTTAGGAAGGCACTTTTTACACCCATTTGATAAAGAGTGAAATCCTTATAACAAGCAAAAGCCAAGAACATTCTAACCGATTCTAACCTAGCAACCGGTGCAAAGGTTTCTTCAAAATCAATTCCTTCTTCTTGCTTATAACCTTTTGCAACTAGTATAGCTTTGTTTCTAACAACCACACCACTTTCATGTAGCTTATTTTTGAAAACCCATTTTGTTCCAATAATAGATTGATCTTTAGGCCTAGGAACAAGTTCCCATACATTGTTCCTCTCAAATTGGTTTAATTCTTCTTGCATGGCAAATATCCAATTCTCATCGGTTTCGGCCTCATCAAAATTTTTAGGTTCAACTTGAGAGATAAAAGCTGAATTTGCACATTCATTTCTAAGAGAGGCTCTAGTTCTCACACCTAAGTTAGGATCACCTAGGATATCTACCATAGGATGACTTTTGGCATACCTCCAATCCTTTGGTAAGTCATTATGAATTTCTCCCCTTGACGTTCCTTCTAAGAATTGATCTTGAGATTCTTGAGGAGGGCTTTCAAGAATCTCTTTTCCCTTATCACTTAGAGAGAGATTCTCAAGATTATCCTCTAAATCTTGAATTGGTCTCTCAACACTAGAGGTAGAAATGGATTCATCAAAAGTCACATGCATGGATTCTTCCACCACTAATGTTCTTTTGTTGAAGACCCTATATACTTTGCTAGTTGAAGAGTATCAAGAAAGATTCCCGTATTCGTCTTGGAGTCGAACTTTCCTAGATTGTCCTTAGTATTGAGGATAAAATATTTGCCCCCAAAAACTTTGAAGTAACTAACATTAGGAATCCTACAATTCCAAAGTTCATAAGGAGTCTTATCTAGAGTAGGACGGATAGATACACGATTGAGAACATGACATGCCGTGGCAACGGCTTCCACCCAAAAATATTTGGGAAGATCATTCTCATTGAGCATAGTTCGAGCTAGCTCTTGGAGGGATCGATTTTTCCTTTCAACAACACCATTTTGTTGAGGGGTTCTAGGAGAAAAGAAGTTATGTTCAATGCCATGTTTTTGACACAAGGCATTAAATTGTTCATTTTCGAACTCCCCACCATGATCACTCCTTATAGTGATAATGGTAAGTTCCTTCTCATTTAGAACTTTCTTCCTAAAACTAGAGAATGCTTCAAAAGTTTCATCTTTTGTTCTCAAAAAGAAAACCCAAGTGTAATGTGAAAAATCATCCACAATTACAAATGCGTAATGTTTTTCTCCTAAGCTTGAAACTTTAGATGGACCAAAAAGATCCATGTTAAGCAATTGAAGAGGCTTGGAAGTAGAGATATATTGTTTGGAAGAGAATGAGCTTTTTGTTTGCTTCCCTTTTTGGCAAGCTTCACAAACTATATCTTTTTCAAACACGATTTTTGGAAGACCCCTAACTAAATTGTTTTTCGATATCCTAGCTAAGGTATCCATGCCTACATGTCCTAATCTCCTATGCCAAGTCCATGAACACAAAGAATCACTAACTTTAAAACATTTTTCAACATCATTAGAAATTTTAGATAAATTAATAGCATAGATATTTTCGTGTCTATAACCCGTAAATAAAACTTTGCCATTTGAATCATCAATGATCATGCAGGACTTAGATTCAAAAATAACTTTATATCCCTTATCACATAATTGACTAATAGTCAATAGATTATGTTTCAACTCAGCAACAAGTAAAGCATCTTCAATAATAGGGTTAGAAACATTACCTATATTGCCAATACCTCTAATTTTTCCTTTTTGATTTCCTCCAAATGTCACATTTCCTTTCTTGTCCTTGATGGAGGTGAATCTTGAAAAATCTCCCGTCATATGTCTTCAACAACCGCTGTCCAAGTACCATTGATCCTTAGTGGGAGTTGTTTTAACCTACAAAAAATAAATCAAGATGATCTCTTTGGTACCCAAACCATTTTGGGTCCTAAAGGGTTAAATTTGGTTCCTTTCGGAACCCACACATACTTAACAATCTTTTCATTAACAATATTCTTTGATGGACAATCAAAGGATTTATGCCTATAGCATTGCATGTGTGACAAGTAGTTGATTTAACAAAAAAATTCTTATAACTCTTTTTCTTTTGGAAAGGTTGATATCCCAATCCAGCTTTATCAAAAGTCAACTTTTGTTTACTTAGAAGCATATTCAAGTTCTTACTTCCATTAGTGAAATTCAATACAATTTTATTTAGTTCCTCATTTTTCTCCTTAAGCATATTATTCTCTTCAATAACCTTAATCTGCTTGTTTAATTCATCATTATTCAATTTCAAAGTTGTATTTTCATTTACATCTACTTTTTCATTCCTTGCTTGCTTCTTCACTAACAATTCATTTTCCTTCTTTAACCTTTTATACTTGTTAGTCAAAATATCAAATTCTCTAAACAATTCATCAAATGCATCATCTTCTTCATTATTACTCTCATCACTAGAGTCTACATTTTATTTATTAGAAGAAGAGTCACTTACCTCAGCATCATTTGCCATAAAGCACATGTTGGCAACTTCTTCTCCTTCGGTTGACGGTTCCTCATCGCTATCATCGTCCCATGTGGCTTTGAGCGCTTTCTTCTTGGACTCTTTTCGGTTCTTCTTCTTATCCTTTTCAAGATAGCAATCCGTCTTTACATGCCCGGTCTTTCCACATCCGTAGCAAATTGGAGGCTTTTTGTTAGGAGGTCTCTCTCCTTTGTACTTATTCTTTCCTTGGTATTTTCTTCTTTGAAGTATCCTCATCTTCCGGTTTATCAAGGCCAACTCTTCATCCTCATCATCCTTGTCAAGCTCCGTTCCCTCCGAGTCTTCACCTTCTTTGCTTGAGGAGGCTTTAAGAGCTATGGACTTCTTTTTGGGATTCTCTTTCTCCAACTCCTTTTCTTTTTCACTTGCTCTCAATTTAATCTCATGTGTCATTAGAGAACCGATGAGCTCCTCTAATGACATAGTTGATAGATCCTTAGATTCAAGCACCGCAGTAACCTTTGGATCCTATTTCGTTGGAAGACACCGGAGAATTTTGCTGCAAATATCTTCATCTGAACATTCCTTACCAAAGAGCTTTCAAACTATTAGTAAGGTTAGTAAATCGAGTAAACATTTGAGCAATAGTTTCACCCTTATCCATCTTAAACATCTCATAATCATGTGCAATCATAGTTAATTTCTCTTCCTTAACTTGATTAGTGCCCTCATAAGTTACCTCAAGTCTTTTCCAAATTTCATAAGCACTATTGCTACTTTGTATTCTATTAAATTCACTAGCACTTAGAGCACAATATAATTGATTAACACCTCTAGCATTTAAACTAACTTTACAACCTTCCGTTTCATCTAATTCCTTTGGTACTTTTAACCCATTTTCAACTTTAGACGGAACATAAGGACCATTTTTGACTATTCTCTACATCTCAAAATCTATAGCTTGAATAAATATCACCATCCTAGCTTTCCAATGTGGATAATTATCACCATTAAAGAAAGGTGGTCTATTTGTTGCTTGTCCTTCCATGTTTGCACTATTTGAGTTGGATGCGATATTATCAAAAATATAAAGTCACCTAATTCACAATTAATAAGTGGTTCTAACCTGCTTTGATACCAATTGTAGGATCAAAATTTACCTAAAAGGGGGGTGAATTAGGTTATTTACTAAATTTCGTGCGATAATAATTTTTCTAACTAATGTCAATTTAATCACAAAGCAATCACAATAAGACAAATAATATAAGAGATAGAGTTAGAAATCTTGACACCAAGTTGTTAATGCGGTTCGGCAAAGCACGCCTACGTCCGCGCTTCAAGGTCTTCCCTTGAAGATGTATTCAACTAACCACGTCCGGTTACAATTGATTGAACTTGCACGGGTGTCAATCGAACCTTTACAATAACTTAATTTTCTCTCGAAAAATGTTGAGCTCTCACAAATACAACAATCCTTCCAAAAATTTAATGATCTCACACAAGCACTTTGGACGATGTTTTATCACTCAAATTCGTACACAAATGTTGAGTCAGAAATTTGGCAGAGCTTCACTTAATAACGCTTCAGTACCTTCCTTCTTCGAAGTCATTCTATTTATAAACTTTCCCAGTGCGGACGTCCTCAACACCTTTAGGATCGTCCGCAGTCAAACGTTGGAAAATAGCCGTTAGAGAAATTTGCGTACTTACGGACGCCATTCTCCCATCCTCACCGTCTGCATGAATCGTCCTCGTTGAATGGACAGAGGCAAATCAGACGCAAAATCTGGCGTCCGCAACGTCCGCGTGAATCGTCCGCGTTGAGCTCTGAAAGACAGATTCAAATTAATCCGTGGCATCCTCAGCTTCTTCTCCCATCCGCTTCGCTGAAGGGACGCGGATGCCAAATGGCGTCCGCCTCGTCCACGTGACTCGTCATCATGAATCTTCAAAATGGCAGATTCAAATCGGACGACTCGAAATGGCGTCCGTGGCATCCACAACGTCCGCTCTAACATAGTTTGCACTGAGGACGCTGGATCGGGACGCCTCCATGCCATCCGCACTTCATCAAACTGCGCTCGCATGTGTACATAGCACTTCAATCTTGTACGAAACGCATCCTCTAAGTCATACAAATCTTCCATATTACTGCATAGACTTAGAAAAACATATTAAACAATTCCAATACCCTTGATCAAGGGTATTTCCAATTTAAACATCAAAAAAGATAATTATTAATTCAATGAATAAACAACTTTTACACTTTAGTTAAATTGCCCATCATAAAAATATAAATATGCCTAACACACTTAGGCTAACACCCATCTCTGCGAATGAGCTGAGAATTGAAGCGACGGCCAATGACACCTACAACAAAGCCAACTTGGATCGATTGGGCATCACTCAAGTTGGAGGCGAATGGTTTCGCAAGTCAAAATAGAAGGCAGCACCTCCACCCCTCACAAAGCCTCAGTATGCAGGCACCTCATATGAAATGCTGCCTCCTCCACAATCATCACACTTTACTGCGATGCCTGAGGAGTCATCTGCCTGGATGAGTAGAATGGAAGAGCTCCATCATGCGTCGATGAGCAGAATGCAAATGATGGAGGAGCACGTGCAAATGCAACAAATCCAGCTACAAAGAGCAAACAAGCTCGCAGAAGAGAGGTGGGGCATTGCACAACAGTGGTAGGTGCAGGCATTAGAGAGCCAACGCGCCGCAGAGTAGTGGCGTATGCAAGAAGTGGAGCTCGCTGCAGCGAGGCATAGAGAAGCAGAACAATGGCATATTCAAGAGGTGGATCTCGCAGCAGAGAGGTATCGCCAAGCAGAATAGTGGCATGTTGGAGAAGAAGAGCGACACCGTGAGGTCTTGGACGGACTCAAGAGACATGGGAGGCGATTAGCCCGTTCATCATCCTCATCGTCGTCCATGGAAGCACCTGATGCCACATTCCGCTTGGAAGTTATTTATGTTGTACGCAAAGTCCAGTTTTTACTTTATTTTTGTTTCACATGATGATGTGTTGTTGATTTGCAGTGACCCTATCGGGCGCCGCCAAGGAGCACCTGGAGCTGGGGAGGTTCAACCTCGGCACAATAGATCTGTGCGCGTGGTACGTCTTTCATTTTGTATTATGTGTGTTCAATCATGTTCATGCAAATGTTAGTATCTCGGCGTTGTCACATTTATTTTGCAGCCTATGGAGCTCATGTCCACGTTCAAGATGTATGTCCAGTCAAACACACGTAAGAACAAAGAGACGTGCGCAATTCTTGGGGGAAAGCGGGACGGCAAGCACTACGTCGTCACACATTTCATCTTTTCGGATCAAATTGGGATGCCAAATATGGTGCGAACCCATCTTTGTATGTTAGTGTATAAGCTATTATCTTACTACTCATCCAAACTTATATGTAGTGTATTGCGACCGATGAAACAACCATATTGGCGTATCATCAGGAGAAGGATCTATTGCAATTAGGGTGGATTCACGTAAGTCACCATCTCGTTTCTCCAAGTTATCGTGCATGTTCATGTTCTCTTAAGATAATCTTATGACTTGTTTACTTTACAGACACACCCAAAGAAAGGGTTGTTTATGTCATCCGTTGACCTGCACACTCAATATGCGTACCAGTGATTGTTGTCGGAGTCAATCTCTATCATTGTAACTCCATCAGACAAAAAGGAGTATGTACTTTCCCTTGTGTAAATTCTTAATATTGCTTTCCACGTCACTGACAGACAATTGTTCCCTTTGCATTGCAGGCCGTACGCCATCTACCGGTGTACGAGCGAGGGGATGAGGGTGCTGGCACAGTGAAATATTGAAGAACAATTCCACGAGCACGAGCGTGCAATCTTTCATTATGAGGGTGAGTTGTACGCTGCTGCAGATGGAGTTCTCTTGGACCCGCCGGGACGTGTAGAGATCAAGGATTTCTGCCCGCCCCCGCCACCGCCACCTTCACGGTCCAGGAAGAAGGCGCCATAATTTAGTTCAATCAGTTCTGTTGTAGTTTATGTTTAGTTTAATTTGTGTACATTTGCATTGTAAATTATGTATAGTTCAAGGATTTTCGTTGTAGATTATGTTAAATTTAATGTTTGTACATTTGCGTTCTACCTGATGTATAGTTCAATGATTTCCGTTGTAGTTTATATACTGGATGAATAACGTCTGAGACGATACTGGAACTGCTGTGGACTTTTGTGCAGGATGTATGAGAATTGCGTTGTGGGAGTAAAGAAACAGAAGAGCTTCTGGCAAAACCGCGACCTCCCGACGATTTGGTATATTCTAAAGCATTTCGTAATCCATTAGATAACCCTAAAAATTCTGGAGAGCTTAAGAGATCGATTAGCAAAGGTGAAGAATTTGTTGAAAAGCAAATGGCGAGTGAAGAATCTGTTATTAACCGTCAACTTGAAGTGGGACCCACAATCACATGTGTGCTCAATGAGAATGAGGTACGTGGAATTGGAAATGAAACTGCGATTGTTTTGCATTCCGTATCAGTAATTCTACATGAGGAGGACAATGAGGACCTCCGTTCATTATGTCAATCAACTAGTGATAAAGACATGGATATGGCTGAGAGTAGGCCTAGACGTCCAACACAAGTAGAAGACAGATTCCCTGGAATGGGGCTTGGTAAAAAGTACAACTCATTGAACAAGATTAGAGAAGAAATTGTTGATCATGCATTGAAGAACGAGTATGGGATAAAATTCACCCATAGTGACGCGCATCGATTGAGGGTTGCTTGCCAGGAAGGCTACCTGTGGCGGTTGCATGCCTAAAAAAAAAGGTGAAATAACCTTTCAAATAAAAGTTTACAATGACATTCACACATGCTCTAGAAAGATGGAAAGTCGTCATGCTACTGCCAAATGGGTTGCAACTCATTACTTAGACAGATTTAAAAGTCAGGCAGATTGGGACCTTGCTTCCATAATTGAGACAGTGAGGAAGGACTTTAATGTCAACATCTCACCCAGTCTTACTAGAAGGGCAAGAAATGCAGCCAAAAAAATTAACGAATGTGATGGAAATGAGCAATATAAACTCATATGGTCGTATGCAGACGAGATTCGGAGGTCTAATCCTGGAAGCTCCGTGTGTGTGGACCTCGATATGAGTGTATTTAAAAGAATGTACATGTGTTTGGCTACATGCAAGACGACAGTGCTAAACTGTGGTAGACCACTTATTTGTTTGGACGGTTGCCATTTGAAGGGAGCCACTTCAGGCCAGCTGCTCACTACTGTGACCATCAACGGGAACGATGGCATCTATCCAATTGCTGTAGCAGTGGTTGAAGCAAAAAATAGGAATTCATGAAGCTGGTTTCTAGAATTACGATGATCTAAACACTCCATCTGGCAATGGATGGACAATCATTTCCTACCGTCAAAAGGTGCGGTTGAATGCTTTTGCCTTATGTGTAAAGGTTATGCATTTTGTAGGAATCTGACTAATATTATGAATGTTTACAGGGTCTAGTGCCAGCTGTGAGTGCGATGGCAGGGCAAGCGGACCATCGATTTTACATCTGACACCTGTATGTCAATTTTCAAAAACAATCTAAAGGCAGGTTGTTAAAGGATGGAATTTGGGCCGCATCTAGAGCCACTACTGTGAGACAATTTGAGAGAGAGATGGGTAAGTTATTTATGCTTGACTCGGCGACCCACGACTACTTACGTGGAATAGTTGTGACATCCTGGGCCAAACATCCATTCTGCTCCATTCCAAAGTGCGACATAAGCCTTAACAATCTAAGTGAGTCATTCAACGCATGCATTCTACCAGTCCAGGACAAACTGATTCTAAGTATGTTCGAGATCATCCGGAAGGGCATCATGGGTAAGATTGTGAAAAAAAATGAAAAGATGGCTCGCTCGATGAACCTTTTGTGTCCAAAGATCAGCACTTAGTTCGCCAAACTACAACTTACAGGGCAAAATTGGAGCCCCCAGTTTTCAGGAGCTGCCCAGTTTGAGGTCACCAATGCTAACGAACAGTACTCTGTCAATTTGGACAGGCGCACTTGTGCATGTTACCGATGGGAGTTGACCGGCATCCCATGTGTCCATGCAGTCCCGTGCATTCACTTCATGAGGAGATCCCCTGAGGAGTTTGTGCATGCGTACTATCATCGAGAAACATACATGGCGATGTACTCCCACTTTCTCCGGCCCGTCAATGGACCGATCGAGTGGCCTCCGGTGATGAATCTTGATCCTATTATCCCACCGTCATTTAAAAGGCTTTCAGGAAGGCCACGCAAACGTAGAATACGGGATGTAGACGAGGCTCCAAGCCGGACAATGCTGACCAGAAGAAATTTGACCGTCACTTGTGGTCGGTGTGGGCGTGTTGGGCACAATTCTCGCACATGCGATAGTGGAGGTGAGTCAAGTGTTGGGGCTTGCAGAGGGCGCGGCAGAGGCAAGGGCAGCAGAGGCAGGTCAGAGGGAACATTTATTGGGTTCAGAGCTCCTGAGACAGCCCCTGAGACAATTCCTGACCTAATTCCTCAGACAGCTCCCGACAGAGTTCCTGACACGCAGGTGAGCCCATTATCACATTTTCGTTTTCAATTGATGTTTAAAATATGCTAATTTCATTTGCAATGTGTTATGCAGGAGTCTGATGCACAAGGTCCACACATACAATCGTACACAAACGTGGACCTTAACCTTCCGTGACACAGAGGGAACACAATTGTTTTACAATTTCAGTTGATGGATAGTTGCATGTTATTTAATACTTGTCTACTTGTAAATGATATTACGATGAATAATAATGCACTGATGTTGATTGTGTTGAGTTTAAGGTGATTGGTAAGTTTTATGTTATGTACTTTCTAGGTATGAGTGTGGTTAAGTGTGGTTGTGGTCGGCTATTGTAATGTTAGGTTAGTTAAGTGTAAGATGTGTTAGTATGCAAATGTTTCTATGTGTGCTGCTTGTAAACATTAAGCATTAAGTATGGAAAAGTATACAATTTCTACAAAATTTTAGGAAAAACCTACCCTGTTTCTTTACTCCCCCAACGCAATTCTCATACATCCTGCACAAAAGCCCACAACAGTTCCAGTATCGTCTCAAGACATTGTTCATCAAGTATAAACTACAATGGAAATCATTGAACTATAGATCAATTACAACGCAAATGTACATATATTAAATTACAACGGAAACTACACCAGAGAACAAAGCAAATGTAGACAAATTAAACTAAACTAAACATAAACTACAACAGAACTATTTGAACTAAATCATGGCGCCTTCTTCTTGGACCGTGGCCGTGGAGGAGACGGGGGCTCGCGAAAATCCTTGATCTCAAAACGTCCCTTCGGGTCCAAGAGAACTCCGTCTGCAGCAGCATACAACTCACCCTCATAATGAAAGATTGCAGGGTCGTGCTCGTGGAATTGTTCTTTAATATTGCACTGTGCCAACACCCTCATCCCCTCGCTCGTACACCGGAATATGGCGTATGGACTGCAATGCAAAGGGAATAATTGCTCGTCAGTGACGCAAAAAACAATATTAAGAATTTACACAAGAGAAAGTATATACTCCTTTTTGTTTGATGGAGCTACAATGAAGAGATTGACTCCGACAACAATCGCTGGTAAGCATATTGAGCGTGCAGGTCAACAATTGCGGGGTCTGTTCGTCGAGTCGCGAGATCTGTTCGTCGCGGGGTTCGAGTCCCGGGTTTCTGCCTCGTAGTTTGGTTTCTGGTCTTTTGAAGTTTTACGCAGTGTCTTGTGAAGATACCGCGACGGTTTCTTGTCTCCCGTCAACTTGTTAACGGAGAATGTAACCGCGATGTTTGCTTTGTTATTTTCCTATACGTCAGTGGTTAACTTGTTAGAAAAAATACCATAGTGGTTGACTTGTCATTGATCACAAACCACGATGGTTGATTTGTCATTTTCCCTTAAATAAATTTACATTTTTCTATTTTTTATTCAGTAAAATAAATGGACCAGGCCTCCATTTTTTCCCCAACTTCAGGTTTAGCTCTGCCTCCCGGCCTGAGCCCGCGAGCCGGATGCTGAGCCCGTGTTGTTTTGTACGCTTGAAACTTTAAAGGAGGTAATTGCCCATTTTCTCATTGTCCATTCGCTTTTACTGAACAATTGCTTAAACTTTGATTATTAATTATAAATATAGTTTTTTTTCTTTTTATTTTATTGAAGCAAATATAAAAAATATAATTTAATTAGAGATAAGGTGCAATTTTAACTATAACATTTAAACTCATTCATATATTAGATATTAACAAATCGAAACTCTACTTTTCAAATATAAGTAATTTTGATCTTACTATCAATTTATTCGTTAAATTGAACACATATTTTATTTAATCGGGTGTTTTAACAAAATTTTATATTTTTAGTAGATTGCAATCTCTATCACCGCGCAATAGAGTTTAAAACCAAATTGAAAATCACGTAAAAAAAATTAAAAATTAAATTAAAATTTCTTATTAAATAAAAAATATGGTCTATAAAATATGGATTTAAGTATTATATTGAGAGTAAGATTCAAATGAAAGCATAAATTACATTTTATCCTCGAACTAATCAACTTGCCCCGTAAACTTTGGTGCTAAAATTATGATGCGTGAGTTAAGTTGAGCTTAAAAAAGATTTTCTTTTGGAATAAAAGTTGAGAATATTAGAGTAAATGTGCAGTTTGTGGACCGAAATGCATACATGGATGATAGATATTATCCTTATCCAACCCACCCAAAAAACAAACCACCTCACTAGCCATGGCAAAAACACACTCCTGAGTCCTGAATGAGTTTCCTCAACCCATTCCAAATGGAAACCATTCTCTCTCCTCACTCTCTCTCCTCCCCCATTTTCAATCCCCCGTCTTCTTCCAAGCCTCTTCTCTCTTCCTCTCTCCAACCCAGATCCAGTTCTGCTTCTTTCTCCAAACCCATTTCCTCAATCCTCAAAGAACAACCATTTCACTGCCCAAAACCTTCTCTTCCGCTGCAATCAGACTGGCTCTGTTATGCCAGACAAGGAGTGGCCGCCATAGCTCTATCTCTAGCCCTGAGCTTCTCCCCTGTTTTTCCCACTGACAATGCCTTAGCCTCTGAGTTTGACGTTCTCAACGAGGGCCCACCTAAAGAGACTTACGTTGTCGACGATGCTGGCGTTCTAAGCAGGCTGACTAAATCCGATTTAAAGAGATTGTTATCGGATTTGGAGTACAGAAAGAGTTTCCATATTGATGTCATCACCCTTAGGAAGCTCACTGTAAGCTCTCTGTTTTTCTTTTCAATATGCTTTTTCGCAGTCGGGAAAGGCTGTAATTTTTCTGTTTGTTCACTTTCTCGGCAACCAAACAGAATTCTATCTGCCATATTTGATCTTTAATAGGAGATGTTTTCATGGTTTTTAATATTTTTCATTTTTTTGTGCTTAGAAACTGAGAATGTTTTTTCGTGCTATTTAGAATTTTCTAAGTGAAGTCTTGACATCAAAATTTTTTATTTTATTTTTCAGTATTATTGTTGGAATTTAACCAAAAAATGCAATTTTAAATGTGGCAGAGCAAAGCAGATGCATTTGAATATGCAGACCAAGTTCTAGAGAAATGGTATCCAACATTGGAGGAGGGAAGCAACAAGGGAATACTTGTGCTTGTTACCAGCCAGAAAGAAGGAGCAATCACTGGTGGCCCTGCCTTCGTTCAAGCCGTTGGGGAAACCATTCTCGATGCTACTGTTTCGGAGAATCTTCCTGGTAACACTTTGCATTTTCCTCTGCATTTTTGATTTAGATCATTTGAGATAATTTATCTGATCCTTTAATTGGATTTGAACAAACTCATTTGTTTCTTCTACAAAGAGCGTACCCATCAACAATTAGCAGGGAAAGACTTGCCTTTGTTTGACATTGTTCATAAATTGCAGTCTTAGCCACAGAAGAAAAGTACAACGAAGCAGTTTACAGCGGTGCGAAACGTTTAGTGGCAGCCATTGACGGGCTTCCAGATCCCGGAGGACCAAAGTTCAAGGACAACAAACGTGAATCCAATTTCAAAAGCAAGGAAGAGACAGAAGAGAAGAGAGGGCAGTTCTCGCTTGTGGTTGGAGGATTGTTGGTGGTTGCCTTTGTTGTTCCCATGGCTCAGTACTATGCTTATGTCTCTAAAAAGTAAGAGAAGAAGTTATGCATGTTGTATTGATTTATGAACAACACATCACTTCCTACTCCAACGAAATTCTATCACATTTCCCCCATCTTTCTCATTCTTTTCCCCGTTCAGTTAAATCACAGATGGGGATATTTGATTTACTAAAAGAATGGTATACTTGTTGAAGTCAAATCTTTAAGATTCTTCAGAGGTGCTGTTGCTTATGTCTAAGATCTGACTCAATAGCCTGGGGATGTATTTGAATTTTTACATACATCATCTGAATTAGTGTATTTGAATTAGTGTGATGGGCTTCAAAATGATTTCACACGTAGCAAAACTTCATCAACAATTTTCAATCTATCGCACCAAATTTCAGGTCCATTTTATTTGTATATTTTTTTAAATCCATATATTTTAAAACGCATTTAACATGCTTTTGAGAAACCTTTAACGTGGGGAAAAACTTTTCTTTTAAATGTCTTTGATCAATTTCATCATAACACTAATATACTTTGATTGTCTCAAAACCATTTAGACAAAATATACATTTATAAGCCACTATCCTAAAGATTAAAGTCATTGTAACAACCTCAAGTGCTCCTTATAAGTACACTCCATTAATTACATCATCATCTGTGTCTATAATAATGAGTTTCAATGTCAACTTCTTTACCTACATCACAAGATTCATCTATGAGACTAACGCTCAGTAAGTAATTTTTATATAATATGCATTTTCATAAAACATTTGTTGCAATTTGATCTTTTTATTTTTCATTTTTTCTTTCTTTTCTTTCACTTTACCATTTAGGGGAAAATAGACATGATTATGGAACACGCACCACTTATGTCTCATGCCTTTGGATGACAATCCTAACATCAATCGGGATCTCCGTTAGTTGTCACGCATGTCAATATACGACAATCTTGCAATCTTGTCAAGGTCTTCGTGCACGACAACCATCGACACCTTTGGTGAGGCCCTAATACGTGACGAGCTCAACACCTTTGGCAAGACCTTGAAAATACCTGTCTAACGAGTTTATGCCTCATTGGTCCAACCTTTGAGACAGCTTGTCCTCAACTCCTCATAGCTTCTTTACATACATTTATTTCTATTTGAGTTTTTTTTACATAAAAACATATGCATAAAAATCATTTTCATCATTCTTTATAAAATATGGTGCATGAGGATGAACGCAACAATACATGTATTTTATCATATCATTTAATAATATCACAACACCATAACATATCATCGATCAACATTATCTGACATTATCACAATATCATAGCAACATTATTGTAACTTAGATAATACTTATCAACTAATATTATCACAATATTATAATAGATTCTTGATCAACATTATCACAATTAGAACAACATATTGTTAGTCAATATCAGCATGTTAATAATTAATTACATAATCGTCCTACAATCTTGTGATATAGGCCATTAGGCCATTAGACCAAGCACACACATCATCACTTACCTCAATGTCTTAACACGGTTATAACAATTTAAGTAAATGTTTCTTTGTTGTGATCAACTTAAAAACACATTACCTTCACATTAGTATCCATTTATATACTTATAACCTGATACATGCATAACTTTCATTATACTTAACCAAATTCCTCAATTCCAGAGCCAATATTTTTTTTAAGGTGTCTATTATAACATAGCAAAATAGTTTTGAATTAATAATTCATTAGGACGACCATCGGTTTTCAAAACCAAAATCACACAGTTTTTGACTAATTCTCACAATTGATGCTCAACAAACATATCTATAGCAATTCTTCCCATGCATGACAACCAACATGTTTTACCAACATTCTCATACGATTTTAAGCATAGAAAACAGATCAAGAACTCAGTTTCAAAATTCCAATTACAAACCAAAACTATTTTCCGCTAAATATTTTCCATTTTTCTTCTTTGCAACTCCTTAACTTCAAGATTTCATAACTTTTAGTACATACCTCCAAATACTTCGATTCCAAAGCCTATAGTTTCCATAATATGTCTATTAAATCATATTAAAATAATTTGGCAATTGAAAATTATTAAGATAGATCGGTGCAATCAAACTTGAGACTGTCCTGTTTTTCCAAGTTTTGGACCAAACTTAACATTAGGTGCACAAACATGTATAAATCAACGATCCTCTCCATCCAAGACCGCCAAAATAATTTTCAAACATAGATAAATATCTTTCAATCCAGAAAACTCAATCATGAAGTCTATTTTAATGATTCCTACATCATGACTCTAAGAACCATTTCACAACATCCAATTATCATTATCTTTCTACTCATAAACACAACTCACTCTTAAAAATCATATAAACCTAAAAGAGAACTTAATTAACCTTCAAAGAAAGTAGAGAGAAGCTGCAATTTCGTGGCTTTTCATGCTTGCAAATGAAGAGCTCAGCTCATCTATTTATAGAGGTGCAAAAGGTGTCACCAAGATGATGCATCTGCATGGTGTTTCAAAGTGTAAATGAGGTGTCAACTTACCTTCGCCTTCTTAATAAATATGACAAAAAATAAGCTGAATTACCATAGCATGACACACAATGTCACAACCCAACCACTGATCTCCTTGGGAACTGTGCCGCGAACCGGATTCTCCACTAAGAGAACGATTACAAACCACACAACTCACAACACAAGCTCACACTATCATATATTCACTAGTGCAATTAGGCCACATAAATATAAAATCCAACTCAAACAAGAAGTTTGTGCATTATTATTTATTTACAAAATTGTATCCAAATTTATTTTACATACATGGGCCGAATTAAAACTAAATATATCAATACAAAAACCCAAACTATACTACTGGCCTATGTTGTGCAAACTCTGATATCTAACTGATCTTTACCTTTTTATCCTTGAGGTGCTACCACCTATTCCTGAAAAACATGATAACTTACCACGATGAGCTTTTTGAGTTCAATAAGAATCCTAATTTAAGGATTTAATAAACCATACCAATATCACAACTAACCATATACTAAGCTCAATATGATTAGTCATCGCATCTTTAACTTCCAACATTTAACTTTTCACCAACTCTCATTATCACACATCCCAAAATCTATATTTTATCTAGATATTTGAATATTTTTAATTAATATCTTAACTATGTGATACATCTCTTTATATAAAGAAGTGTTTAGTGCATATATATAAATACTTAGGATTATGATTTAAATAACCATAGTCTATCTTTCACAATTCTCATGTACAATTACTCTTCATGCACAACTTATTCTCATGTGTTTATATGTAAACTACTTCGATCATTAATCTCATGTGCTATATCCTTTAAGCACCTTTAAACTCTATAGAATGTTTAATCTATAATTTCTATTCTAACATGATTTCCCATAACATGGATCACACGTTCTATTATGGTCTAATCATTACCATTACTATTTAGACATTTGTAATTCAGGTCTAATTCCCTAACCATATCTCATGAACTTCTATGGTTTATTTATTATCAATGCTAAATATCCCTAATGTGTAGCATTTACAAGGTATGTTTATCATAACTTATGTCTCAACCACTTAATCCTCTGTATTTTCTAATTAATGTCTATCCTAAACTATATAGACATTTCTATTTAATATTTATCACAAACAATCTAGAAATTTCTAATTAATGTCTATCACAAATGATCCCTCTATATGAAGGAATTCCTCAACATGGTGTATATATAAATGCAAAGACTTATATATAATAGATCATAGCTTAGATACCATAACAATCCATCTAATTACGTCATCCCATGAGTCACAATTATGCAATAAATATATATGAAATGCATAGTGATAATGTGGATCAGTTCAATACTCTATTTTATATTAAATGGTCATATTATTTAACAAATACCATTTTATGAACATGTACGTGAATGTCAACATATTTGTGGATGTTAACATTTATGTCACTATCAACATGAATGATCAACACCATCGTATATAAAGTCATACACGACCATGAAATCCCACCACTGGCCACTGTCTCCAATAGGTGTATCAATGAATACGAAAACCTCTGGAGGGTGAGAAACTTGCAATCCAAAGGAGACCTGCAGTCACTCCCCTTCTATTTCCCACTTTACGTACGTCACACAATAAATAATCTGACAAGGTATATTGAGTTCCTCTGTGATCAATAATAACACTTGAATAATATTTTTTTAGACATATAAATATTTTCATGATGGATGATTTGACATCCTCACTATGCATATATTGAACGCATATAATACATATTAATAATGCATGTAATATGAATCATGCAAATCTTATTATTAAACATACACAAATTATGCATGATATGGTGTTATACATCTATCTAGACATGTTTTATCTATGTCTCAATGCTCTCCGAAAAAGAATTTATGCAATGGTTAAACAAATGGTTGGAAACCAAATGAAATTGCACTTAATCAACAAAATCTGAACATTCGCACCTCATCTGCAGTCATTTGCTTCAATACATTTTCAAGACAAAAATATAGGTTTTCAGTTGTTCACCTGAACTCCAGTCGACCGCTCACGACTATATTTTTAAAACTTAACACACTATCAATTTTCTAGACATCCAACCACCAAAGATTGGTCATCCACTCTCAATGCATTTGTTCTCACTATTGTAGGATCGATATACGCCTAAGAAGGAGGAGGAGGAGGAGGAGTTAGGCAATCTAACTTTTTCGTGCGATATTATAATTCTAATCCGTAAGTGAGTTATCACAAATATGCATACAATCAATACCAAATATAAAGGAGTGAAGGGATAGAAATATGACACCAATTTGGTAACGTGGTTTGGCAAGCCTGCCCACGTCCGCACTTCAAAGTCCCCCCTTGAAGATTTCTTAACCCAATAACCTCTTCGATTATTGTTGATTGAACTTCATGGGCATCAATCAACCATTTACAAACTATTCTAGGGCACCACGCTTTTCTCTTTGACTATTTTCTGGGGTGTCACCCTTAACTGTTCTCGGAGTACAATTGAGGAATTGAAATATTACAATTTAGAAGTCTAACTCTCAAAGATATAAAATCTCAAGTGAAGGGGTAGAGAAAGTTTGGGCTATGCACTCATTTGTGGATGAGAAATCTCGTGTGAATTTGGCAGCACTTCATTATGGATTCTTTCTCCTCTCTTCTATTTTGCAACTCGGAGTGACTTCTATTTATAAAAACTACTCAACAGTTGACCACTCAACATTTTTGGTTGATCGCTTCCAGGCCGTTGCTTTGTAGTTGTTGTGCATCTGGTCGACCGCTTCCTTCGCTTCTGTCGACCGCTTTAATGCAACTTAGGAACTATCTCATCTTTGTCCAATTTCTGGTTGACCGCCATTCATCCTGGTTGACCGCTTTTCTGAACTTCAGCATATGTTGAGCAATCTGTCATTTTTATAGTCGACCTCTCTTCTTCTCCAATCGACTGCTCTTATGGTTTGACTCTCTATAGCCTTTTTGGTTGACCGCCCTCTCAGCCTTAATCGACCTATACTCTGTGTTTTGCACTTTTTGATGCTTTTAAGTCCTTAATCTTAACCATTAGCTACATGACTTAAATAAACACGTTAGAACATATAAATACCCTTATTAAGAGGTATTTCTAATTAAGATAAAATATAAACATATTGATAAGTATATAAATCTCATTTAATTCATAAACAACTTATCAACTAATAAATCACTCATTATCAAAACAACTAAGCCTAAAGTCTATTAGACTAACAATCTCTCCATTTTCTATGATGACAACATATATTAAGTTGTTTATAAATCTCCCCCTAAGGATATGCATATTGTATTGCATAATTGCATTACTTTACTTTAGTTTATGCAATTTATCTCTCTTAGGTCATGCAATTCATGCTATCCTAATCACCTTATCTTAATATCACTTTTCTCTCTCCCTTTGGCATTATCAAAAAAAAATTCATGAGGGAAAGCAAAATCAAATATCAAGTTAATTCAACATAAGATCAAATCATTGAAAAATATTTTACTCCCCCTTTGACATTATCCACAAATGAATAGTTGGGGAATCATAATTCATGTCAAAATCATTAAACATTTAATAAAGTCTCTTTCCCCTTTATCAATATACAAATTAATAGGAAAAAGTTTATCGATACAACCTATACTTATCTCTCCCCCTTTGTTATTAAAAAAAATTATATCATGGGAGAAAAACAGCACTCATAAAAATATCTCTCCCCCTATAAATATTATTCAACATGAAATTCAAAGAGAATCATAAAAAACTGGAAGAGAAATTTCTCCTCCTTTGTCATTATATCAAAACATATCAAAGAGGGGATGGTTCACTAAGACAATTATAAAAAACAATTTAATAAACAAAATTTTGATACCAATTGAAAGATTAAAGATACCAATTGTTGAATTAAAGATATCTAATTCCATGGTAAAAAAAATGCATACATTGATGTTAATTATACCAATTGTAAACATTCAAAACAATTTTATCAAACTCAAAAAGAATTATAACAAAAACTTTAAGGAGTCTCCTTTCATTCATAATCCAAATCATTTATACTTCAATGGAGAATATACAACCCTAGTCAAGGCTTAAGTGTCATTCTTAGGAACCCAAATCTTTTTAGGTTCTTGACCTTTGGGTTTGGTTCATTTAGGAACCCAAACAAACTTAGAAGTTGCCTTTTTTTCTATTCAATTTTAATGGGCAACAAAAAGATTTATGTCCTATATAATTACAAGTATAACAAGTAGAAGGACAAATAAAAAAAATTTCATAATTTTTCTTCCTTTGAAAGCATTGATAGCCAATTCTGGTTTTATCTGTAACATCTCGTAACTTTTTCCGTATAAAAATTTTCTTTTCTTTAAATCATTTGCATAATTGGAAAAAAGAATCATAAACAGCTTTATCCATTCATCTACTACTTACCTACATCAACGAGACTTAACTATGAGTCTAACACTCAGTACGTGATATAAACATAAAATATGAAATTCACATACAATTTCTATAACAACGTATATTTTTATCATTATTTCATTTGCTTATATGTCGGGATTATCTAACAGGACCATACAAACATCCGTTTACTATTTCTGTCTTTTACTGTTTATATGTCAGGCGTATCAAACTGGACTATACAAACATCTGTGCCGGGCGTAACAAACTGGACCACAGTTGATTTACTTATCTTTAGTTTTTGTGTCAGGCGTATCTAACTGGTCCACCAAAACAGCTATTTACGTATCTTACTGTTTTATTCTATTGTCTCATATTATTTTAGTCTTTTACTATTTATGTACCAGGTGTATCGAACCGGACCACACAAACATTTATGCGGATGTGACGAACTGGACCACAGTTATTACTTATCTTTGGTTCCTGTGCCGGGCGTAACTAACCGATCCACAAAAATGACTAATTACGTTCATTTCATTTTTGTATACTTTGATTTTTGTGCCAACCATAACTAACCGGACCACAGCTATTTACATTTATTTCATTTTCATGTACGTTAAGATTCCAAGTCTTAACGTTTTCGTGCACATAGAATTCTATTTAACGTGTTCATTGATCGTATCCTTAAAACGTGATTCTTCCTAACTAAGGAAAACTCAACTTAAATCTATTAAACATACAATAAAACAACATACGTCTCCAATAATAACATAACTTATGCATCTAGTAAACAAGCATCAAACAATCCTAATTTCCCGTAATGTAGGTCCTTTCGAACAAACCATATGCAGTACCACGTACCTGAAGTCCTTAGCATTAATGGTTTAACACTTTAAGATTCTTCACAAAGAAACCTAATCATGATAAACACACATAGCTCTTAATAATTATTTTCAATAATAAATTTCCCTGGCTTCAATTAACATGCTCATACTTCCAGTAATGAATAACTTCCTATTATGTCTAAATTATTAAAGAACCTTGTTTTTGAACAATCACTTTATCCAATAATTTATCACTTCATCCATTGTTAACGAGCCTATCTAATTCCTAACCGTAGTATCATTTTCTAAATCATACTTGAATGCCCATTTATTTGTAGAGAACCATTCATCCAATTTGCCTATTTACATGTAGTAACCAAATTCTAATCTCATTTTCATTAGTCAATGTAGTAATCACACCCATATCTCCCTCATATCAGCTATCAAAATATTACTTTCTCACAATCATCCCAACGGAACATTAAGCATGTTTATCAAAGCAGTTACTAATACCCACGGTAAATATACCCATCCACATAATAAACTAAATTCAATCCAACAGATAGCATATCACTTTCATCCTAATTATACAATAGAGAACAACAAAAGAATCCAATACCCGAGTACCAATTGTTTCCTTACAATTATCCACTCGGCTTTGCAACTTCTTTTCTTCACAAAACTTACAGAATCACTCAGTCCACCAACTCAAACTGCTTCACATAAGTATTCATAAAGAACCGATTCTCCAAACAGCCTCACTCCCAATCTGTTCCTTCATAAACTCAAGAATTCATACCGTTCTCACTTCTCCAAAAGTACAACTCTCATCACTCACGATTTTCTATCCTCACACTCGTCTTTCCTCAAAAGACATTCATCTTCATTGTCTCACAAACTCAGCAGCACACTCTCTGCACTCACAAAGTTCTCACAATATTTTGGCATAGTGACGTTATCATTTCCTCTCTCCCAACTCACGTTGCCACTCTCTCCTATTTATAGGCAACAAAGATGACTCTTCAACATCCATCATTAACTCATTGAAGGTGGAAATCCATGAGACACACTCCATCAATGCCCATTAACATCATAGATGTTCAGACAATCTAGGAGATGACGCTTCTTTTCATTTTCTCGTCAGTTAAAACTCTCTAGATTATCCTTCATAAATGGCGGATGATCGAGGTGGACATTCTCCTCTCCAGGCGATCGACCGTCAATGATCATTCAGAATTTGTCTATCTGCACACCGGTCGATTGACGCCAGTTGATCGCACCTTGCCGATTGACCGCCCCGATCAACCATCGTCTCCAACATTTGATTTTTAACAAATTCTCCAGATTACTTCTAGCGTGACACCTATTTATATATATACTTCCTATATATATATATATATAATTATCCTTAATCATCTAAAATTCACTTTTCCTAAATTCCAACCCTCAACATATACCACATGTTTCACCATTCCTTCTTCACATTATTTTACACTAATCCAATATGTCCTAAAATAGTATAAATCCTACACCTTTAACATTATAATATCCAATTACGTCCAAATATGTTTTCTCTTATCATTTCCACTTACTATCAATCCAATAGATATCGCCCAATATAACTTCAAGTACCACTAAATAATTCTCCAATTAACTTCAATCCTTTCATAATCTAACTATGAACCTAACAGAGTATCATAATTCACTTATTCCAAATACATTTCTCTTGACCAATATCTTTATTTGTCCAACTTAGCTCCTAATATTCCCAAAATTATCACTTAAGCTATATTTTTTAGCTTAATAAAGATTCGAGATATTACATTATCAAAGGTAACTCTTTGTTTACCTAATAGCCTATTAAAAGTTTTGCTACCATTTGTGAATTTCAATATAATGGAGTTCAAATCATGAATTTTCACTTTCAATTCACAAATATCATTCTCAAGTGATTTAATAGTAGTGTTTAGATTATCATTTTTAGATTTCAACATGCTATGATCTTTTTCAAATATGCTTTTTCGCCAAATTGTCATTTTCCTTTTTCAAAAATTTATATTTGGATTTTAGCATGTTAAATTGTTCATACAATTCTTCAAATGTATCTAGTAATTCATTATCATTATCATCGACATTTTTATCAAAATTGCTAGAAGAATCATGTACCTTATCCTCCATGGCCATGAAGCAAATGCTTGCCACTTCTTCACATCCAGATGAGGAACTTTCTTCACTATCATCCCATGTGGCCAACATAGCTTTCTTCTTAGAGGCCCTTTGTGTCCAAGTTGCTTTTGGACAATCAATTTTGGTGTGAGCGAGTTTTCCACAATGAAAGCAAACGATGCCCTTCTCCCCTTTCCTCTTTCTTTGTTAGAGATACTTGTTGAATTTCTGAGTCATAAATTTAATCTTTTCATCTTCTTCCTCAGAATCAACTTGGTTGATTGAAAAGGCTTTGAGGGCAATGCACTTTGATTTAGAAATTTCCTTCTCCTTTTGCACCTCCTTTTCATTATCCTTCATCGTGATCTCGTGCATAATTAGGGAACCGATGAGTTCCTCTATCTTTAATACCTTGAGATCGCTTGCCTCTTGGACTGCCGTTATCTTCGGTTGCCACGTCTTTGGTAGACACCTAAGAATTTTCCTAACCAACTCATTGTTGGAATAAATTCTACCAAGCACTTTCAAACCATTAGTAATGTTAGTAAAACTAATAAACATATGGCTATTGGTTTCATTCTTTTACATGAAAAACAATTCATACTCATGCACAAACATACTTAACTTATTTTCTTTACCTTGATTTGTGCTTTCATGTGTGATCTCTAATAATTTCCATATTTTCATGAGCATTATCACATGCTTGCACTCTATTAAATTCATCTCTATTTAAAGCACAATATAGAATATTAATAGTTTTAGCATTTATACTCAATTTTCGTTTATCACTATCATTATATTCACTATACACTTTTGAAATATTGATACCATTTTCTATTTTAGTTGGAACATATGGTCCATTTTCAATTATGTTCCATAAGCCATAATCCATAGATTGAATAAAAATTCTCATACTAGATTACCAATACAAATAATCATTATCATAAAAAAATGGAGGTCTGAAAAAAGGATTAACCCTCTGCATGCATATTAAAAGTCATATCAATGTATAACAAAAAATTGTAACAAATTTATGCAAATATACACAATATCACACAAAAAGCTTATTAACCTCGCTCTGATACCAATTGTATAACTGATATACGCCTAATGAGGAAGGGTGAATTAGGCGTTCTAAGTTTTTCATGTGATATTATAATTCTAATCCCAAAGAGAGTTATCACAAATATGCATACAATCAATATCAAATATAAAGGAGTTAAGAAATAGAAAGACGACACTAATTAGGTAATGCATTTCGGCAAACCCGCCTATGTCTGAGCTTCAAGTTCCCCCCTTGAAGATTCCTTAACCCAAAAACCTCACCGGTTATTGTTGATTGAATTTTACGGGCATCAATCAAGCATTTACAGACTATTCCAGGGAGTCAACCTTTTCTCTTTGACTATTACGGGGCGTCACCCTTGATTGTTGTCGGAATACAATTGAGGAATTGAAAGATTACAATTTAGAAGCCTAACTCTCAAAGATATAAAATCTCAAGTGAAGGGATAGAGAGAGTTAGGGCTACACATTCATTTGTTGAGGAGAAATCTCTTGTGAATTTGGCAGCACTTCTTTATGGATTCTCCTCTCTTCTACTTTGTAATTCATAGTGGTTTCTATTTATAAAAACTGCTTAGCGGTCGACCAATATTTTTGGTCGACTGCTTCTTGACCGTTGCTTTGTAGCCGTTGTGCATCCAGTCGACCACTTCCTTTGCACTGGTCAACTGCTTTAGTGCAACTCAAGAACTATCTCGACTTTGTCCTTTGGTCGATCGCCATTCATCCCGGTCAACCTCTCTTCTGTACTTCTGCATATGTTGAGTAATCTGTCATTTTTTTGATCGACCTCTCTTCTTCTTCGGTCGACCACTCTTTTTGTTTGGCTCTCTGTAGCCTTTCTTGCCAACTAACCTCTTAGCCTCAATCGACCTATACTCCATGTTTTGCACTTCTTGAGGCTTTTAAATCCCTAATCTTAACCATTAGCTACAAAACTTAAACAAATACGTTAAAACATATAAATACCCTTATTAAGGGGTATTTTTAATGAAGATCACTAATAATCATAACGATAAACATATAAATTTCATTCAATTCATAAGCAACTTATCAACGAATAAATTACTCATCATCAAAACAAATAAGCCTAAAGTCTACTAGGCTAACAACTGTTACATTGGCGGTCGCCCACGTACTCGTCTGCAGCTATCCGCACTCATTTGTGGATACCCGTTTCCACAGCATATTACCATATTCCAGTCGACTACTCCTTAATACCGGTCGACCGCATTTAATATAGTTTCAACTTTACACTTCTGGTCGTCCACTCTTGCTCGACCGATCCAATGTAATTTTTAGAGTCCGGTCGACCCTACTTCAACCCCGGTCGACTGCACTCTATACAATTCCACATTTTTCTCACACTTGCGGTCGGTCATCTAACCCCAAAGGTCGGTCGTCTGCTTTCAATTCTAATCCCCAATTTTCTCGTATTTCTAACATTCAATTTCATTTCAAACTACTACAACATTGTTCTAAGATCTTACTCATAATTTATAATCCACCAAATAGATAATTTAGTCTATTTAAACACATTCAAGCATAACACTTTACTTATGCGTTCCCATTTATATTATAATTATATACTTAACTTTAAATAATGAAGTACCATTTCATATGTTTATTTCATGCCTAACATTATCCAACACAACCCCTTTTTATTCCAAAACATCAACAGATAATTATGCTTTCACTTAGGCATTACAACAAAATTTGACTACTAGTATGCACTTTTCATGCTTCCATTTATAACTACTTCAATCTTTCTTTAATCATTTAAGATCAAACCAATATGAATTCTTTACTTAACCACAAACAATTCTATAAGCTTTGATTATAATTTCCTAAATCACCATTTTCTTTATCTAAACTATACAATATTTAACATAGTTTATGTAAACACTTAGTTTAGGGTTCTTACATCTTGAAGATCACTTAATCTTCACTTCCTCCTCTTGTTTTTAGGCTAAAAAAGATCTTCTTGAAGAGATGAACAACTCTTCTTGAAGGCTTGAAGGCCAACTCTTTCTCCTTTCCCTTCTACTTTCCTATTCTTTCTCTCTTCCCTCTTTTCTCCTTCCTTTTTCTTTTCTCTCAATTCCAGCACTAAAATGGATGAGTCCTCAACCATTCCTTCATTTTCTAGAGAGTTCATGGGGTAAAATTACAATTTCGTCTATTTTGTTCTTTCAAAAATACGATTTTGCCTTTCTGCCCATGGATATTTTCAAAAATACCATGGTTAATTATCCTTAACACTCTTTGCTTAAACTAATCAATCTAGCTTAGTTATAAGTTAATTTTCATTACTAACATAATTAATCATGATTAATTAATTTTAATCATTAACTAATTACACCTTAATCACACACTTAGTTACTAATCCAAGTGACACATGTCATAACCCTATTGGATGTCCAATTTTATTATATAGCCACATTCTTTAAGGTGTTAGGAATATTTATTCTTTTATACATGTCTCCAAATTCACACTCCAAAGTTCAATTTAAAGATATTTTTCAAAACAGTGCAATTTTGGACATATCCAACTTCAAATATGCATAACTTTTATTGCATACATCAAAATCCTTTCAATCCAAAGTCATACACTTCATTCATGTATCTATTTTATAACCTCAAAATGGTTGGAATTGATAATCACAATAACCTATCCAATTAACCACAAACAGTGATTATGCTCATTTATAGCACATTTATTAACTTCCGTGCAAAAATTCACATCATAATGAATATACATCTAATTAATCTCACTTCATCACCCTTTCATACTCTAAGGTATACACTATTAAAAATATTTTTAGATTAAAAAGATACCATTAATTGATTAGTCAATTTCTTCTTCAAAGTCATCTCATAACTTATTATCACTTAATCATATTTAATTATACAAAACATAATTATTAAAGTTAATCATCTTCTAGAAAAATTTTTTTTGGTGATCTGTCATTTTTCAATTGAATGCTACATAACTTCCGAACGACCGCAAAACAATCCTAAAGCTACTAAGTCTCAAATTTGCCTTCAATCGGGCGACCGTTGTTTAAAGTCCGATCAACCACAAAAACTACCCGAAAACAATCCAATTCTAGATGCTCATCATCTGGACGTCTACACCTTGCGTCCAAAATTTTCCTTGAGAGCTGTCAAAAGTCCGAACGTCCACCCTCTCTTTCGAATACACACAACATCACAAAAACCCCAATTTTCATACCAACATATCTAAACCCTTAGAATCTCACTTCGTTTTACCATCCAAATAACAATTTCAAATTAATCCAAGTCAATAATTTATCTACCTTTCAAATCTAAAATACCATCTTATATATGAAATCATACATGAAAATTTTCCATGTTACAACTTCAATATCTTTTTTAATCTTTCTACAAATTTTTATGGCTATAATGAAAAGGCTTAACAATGCAAAATGCCACCTTACCACCTTCTCCCATGAGGATGATGAGTATACCATCTTCTTTTCTAGATGCTTCTCCATTCATTGTGTCATGATGCGGCTGACAAAGAAACTAGGAATCCCTAAAATTCGATGTAGAAAACTCGTATCTTCCTTCTCTTTATGGAGCTCAGCAAGCCTTTCGGCGGCAGCTACTCTGTCCCTGAGAGCTTCATTCTCTTCCTTGAGCTGAAAGTAGAAGTTTCAGTGAATAGTCCAAGAATCAGAAGAATTGAATCATGGTATAATCACAATCCACAACGGTTCTCGTAAAATTCCAATAACATGGAACAGTTTGCTCATATTTTTTAACACATTAATTTTAACGAAATTTCTTTTGAGCCATTAGTTAAGTACATCTACGTGGGTTATTAACAAACTATATATGAAAGAGCTTTTTGCACGAGACTTCTGCATTTGCAGCCAATACGGAAGATCTTCATAGCAATAAAGGGGAGGCTTGAAGTAAACAATGTCTTACCTTTCCATTGGTTCGCACTAATTCTTCCAATGCTTGTTGCAACGAAGAAATAGTCTGTGAAGTAAGATCCTCATAAACTGATTCCATTTCTTCAACTGAACAAGGATCAAAGAAAATTCCCTCCCGTATAAGTAGCTGCTCCAGTAGTTGAACATCTTCCTCATTCAACTTCCCACCCAACTATTTCAGTGGAAGCAACATCAGAAGCAGTTATTAACTGGGTATAAGACAAACAAATCAGAACAAGATTCTAACTTTTTCTATAATCTTCTCATATGCTTCATCTTTGATCGGAGAATATACTCCATTCTTTTTAGAACATTTGTCTCCATTAGAAGAGACACGTGGTATTGATGCTGCTTTAATATGCTTTGCCCTGCAGTAATGCCGGAAACAACAATTACCACTCGAAAACTGATGATTCAAAGCTCAAGTCAACAAAATTTTTATAATTATGACAACTTTAATTCAAACAGAACATATTATTAGTCTTGTACTATGTTCTTGAATAACTTCTGAGAAAAAAGAAGAAATGGACGATTGAAGTTCAACATTTTGAGTTGACGTCTACAGACATTCCTAATTCGTTTCAGAAAAGTCATCATTTGCAAGATAAACTACATTTAACCTACCTTGCACCAAAGCGAAGAGTGGAAAGGCTCTCTGATGCATTTGAAAGACCAGGAGAACAGCAACATAGCAATGCAGTTCGGGAGTTCCCTCCCTGTAAATTGTAGTGCAAGAAGATACCAAATATATGAAAGGGAAACATATTGTTACGGCAAATACATTGCTAGAAGGTAACCAACAAGTGCATCCTGTAGAATTCGAGTAAGCTTGGAATCTCGATACGGAATGTGATTTGCTCTTCCTCTGGAACTGCATGTTAGAGCACTTATCACATTCCCTAAAGCTGAGAGCGATTTGTTGATAGTCTTCGCTTCTTCAAGTATTCTTCCTTCCGCTCCTGTTTTTTCCACTTTTTCAGAGCCAGCCAAATCCACGAGAACCAACTTTCCAGCTTTTTCCCTATTCACAGCATTAACAAAACTCACAAACACTTCATATTAAGATTAAATTCTTCAATAATTAAATACCATACCTCTTTTCCTGAGTCAAATCTTGATGAATGGTGAATATGTAAATACAGTGGCTTCTGCTGCTAGCCACGTTCATTTCTGTCTTTATTCAGGTTATATACAAGATTTGACATTCTTGGTTTAAACTTTTGTATTGTTAGAAAAGAAATTAAATTTCAAGGAAAAGGATACGGGTCTCTCCTACAGCTCTATTAGCTAATCCACTCTGCATCAAAAGTTTATCAATAAAAATTAACCACTACACATGTTAATGGTTCGAAAAACCACAGCAATGCAGTTTTATCTTACAGATAGGCTTTGGAATGCTTCTGCAGGATCCATTAGAGAGATCTGAAACATGCTCAGTTCTTACAACCACGAAGCATAGAACAAATGTACTCAACATTCTCACCGAGAAAAAAAAATTCAACCAAGTTTATGTAAAAGCTTGAATATCATAGTTCAAAGATGCTGCATTATGAATTGAACAACTTGAACGAGTTCGTTTTAAAAAAAAATCAAGATGGTTGTTATTGTCTTGTAACACGACAGATCAAAGAATTTGAAACAGATAGAGAAAGAAGTTTACTCACCTCAGTCACTCCGCTCAACATTATGCCCTGTGCTTTGTTCTCTTTAATCTGAATATTGTCCTTCGATAAATCAAAAAGATCCCTAAAAAATATAAGTCTTAGACTCGTGCAATAATTTATGCAAGCCAAAAATTGCCTTCAGGAAATGAGTGACAGAATAGAATTGGAAGATTGACTTATGAATGCCTATTTATACTTTATGTGCTTTCACTCTGCGTACCTTACTTTTTCCATGTAGATCTCTACCTGGATTAGCCAAGGAAAACATCAATTAATAGCACAACAGCTATGGTGCAGCTAGTTGAAAGTTCTAAATGGCTGTTTCAGTACCATTGACAGCTTGATTGAATGCTTGCTTGGTTCATCATAAGACTTAATGCACTCAAAAATCCCATTTACTACTCTAGGAAGTATACCCTTATCAAGATCGTTGGACTCTAGTATATCAGGACCCTGTCTCCACATCGCCGAACATGATCAACAAATTTAATTTGATTACCATCCTTTATTAATATTTAGTACAATATAACTGACATCAACACTCACCTCCATGCTATAAGTCTTTCCAGCTCCTGTCTGCCACCAAACACAGAAGGAAAAGTTACAATTCACTCAAAACTTGAAGCAGTTGCTGCAATTACAGTGACAAACCAAATAACTTATGAAGCATGTAGTTGGCACCTGTTCAGTTGATTTTAGGACTTTTTTTTAAAAACTTTAGGGGGACTACATTAAAATCTTGTCAATAGCTGCCTTTTAATATGTTTTCTAAATCTCCCCAGCGATTAGCTTCAAGATTTCCCAGTCATGAACCTGTTCTCAGTTTTCCACTCAATGCAGTGAACGGAAGGATATATACTACTAAATAGTATAAATGAATGCTCATACAGTTATGTTTGATGGAGTATCTATCTGTGTTGTGTGAAAATCAAACAAGGACAAGCACTTTCAGAGATAACTTGAAATCTTGGAAGTTTGTTTTGACATATTATTTATATAATGAGCTGCGTCTTACCTGTCCATAAGTTATAATTGTCCCATTAACTGCATTAACGGCATCTGTCTCATATATAGAAACAAAACATAACATAAGAGGGATAGAAATAGAAAATATAAAGAAAAACTTAACTGAATTTTTTTTCTCAACAATTGAGAATCTAAACCCCCTTCCTTAAGGTTGCCATGACGCTAGGAAGGTCTATGAGAACATAGGCAACCTATTTAAACTAGCTCAAAGTATATTTAACTCCCATATTTTCTTTTTTCTTGATTCTCAAAAAATAAGGTAAGTATGATCTTTGGCAAATTGATCAAAAAATCGTGATCATTGCAATTGCATATAAGTTGAGTTAATACCTTGGACGATAGGGAGAGCTAAAAATTCGTAGACATCAGCTTGCTCAGATTTCTCATAGAAAACTCTATCAAAGCTGAATGTGACCTCTTCTTCCTTCTCATCCTATCACAGAATAAGATGGGACAAATTTCCATGACATTGATTTGACGTTCCATGCCCAGTAATTTTAAACCTAAAGAATCAATAAATTTTCCTTCCACCGACCTTGAAATTGAAGGTTTCAGAATCTATACGATGAATGCAAATACTATCACCATGATCTTTTCTCTCTTTTGTACTTAATGGTCTGAATCGAGCACAAACAATCACACTGGACATTTTCGGGCGCCCAAAAGAAATATGGTCCAGAGGAGGCCTATCAGAACAAAAATAAGTAAGAGTTAGGACAGAAGAGAGAAACAGGATTTTAGTCTCCGAGCATCAGTCTACTAGTTAAATGAGCAACTACAAGAAGAGGTGTATCCACCAAAAACACTTATTCAGATTTTAGAATTTCTTATACCCCGCCGTTTTTTCGCAGAATCCAGATTGTAAAATATGACTGAGAAAGAGCAATAGCAGTATTTTTCGTCGGAACGAACAATCGATTTACCTAAGTATGATTGCAGTCGTGGAGAAAATAAAGACGAGAAAAGTAAAAGGAACGTTTCAAACCGTCAAAGCTACTATGCGCGCAGTTGATGCGAGAAGGAGAAGGTGAAGGTGCGGGTAGAATGCTTTTACTCTAGTATTGGCGACATGGAGCTCTGGCGGGAATAACCAAAGCACGTTACCGGTATGTCTATTTAAAGACGAGAAATTTGTCAAAATGGTCTATTTGACGCTCCAGACCGGGTTTTTGGCCTTTCCCGTGAGGTCTTTAAAAACAGTGACTCATTTGGTCGAAAAAGAATACAAGCAATTTGGATCATTTACAAATGACGTCTTAAACTATTTTTTTTTAATAAATTAAATGTTGGCTTTTCAACTACAATCAATTTAGATCATTTCGTAAATTCATCCGTTAAATTCAACAAACATATATCACGTTTTCTAATTATTAAGATGTTTTAACCTCATTTCTAATTCATCCAGTAATTTCAAATTATCACGAGATTAACAAAATTCAAAATTGCTAGATAGGAGATTGATAGAGTTCAAAATCATTAGAAAAGTTAGAAATATTGATAAAACAGCTAATTAACAGGAAAATGTCACATACATGTGCAAGATTAAACAGATAAATTGACGACAATGTTAAAATTGTTGGTAGCTGAAAGATAGAGGTTCAATTTATCTAAAAAATAATTTATAAATGACTAGATTGTACCACGTTGTTGAAAGATGTAAGGTGTGTTCTTCATTTACATTTGAACTTCATATCACTTGACACTCTTGATCTCGAATGTTACGAAAGGAAAATGCTTGTTGGATATTGTTTTGAGCTTATGAAAAAAACATTTGCAAGTATCAGCACTTCATTGCTTCAACCTGGGACTTGGTGCATGGATCAAGAATCTAGATGAAGCAGAGGAGGCCATGGGAGAAGAGTTGTTGACAAGAGGAATCAGTGATTGCACAACATCGGTCATTAGGGGCCTGTAATCTGCTTCAGGCTGCACACACATGGCTGCAATGGCTGCTATCTGTATGCAAAGAAGAGAACATGAGTGAATTGATACGTAAAATGATTTGACATTTGTAGGAAGATCGTAGAACCTGCACCAAGTCTTTCAATGAATACTGTCCTTGCATAGATGGGTCTACCATTTCCATCAGCTTTTCTCTCTTTGTTAACCTTGGACGAGCCTGAAAAAGCAAACACCAATTATCGCCAAATGCATTTATGATCTTCATCAAAGGATCTAAGCCCGGAAAATGCGCATTTTTCTAAACCAAACCATCAAGTATGATAAAAAATACTGTCCCTTATAAGATATATGTATTTAAAATTAATGGATCAATGTATCAACGCATACGACCATATTCGAGAAAGTAATTTTAAATTTTTGTTCAAGAAATTACCCAAGAGACAAGAACATGTTGGGCACGAGGGCGGGTTATATCGACAGGCGCACGGCCGGTCAAGAGCTCCAACAAGACAACTCCATAGCTGTATACATCTGATTTTGTTGTAAGTTTTCCTGTAGAAGCATATCTGCAATTTTCAGGGAGTAGTTATACATATAGTATGTCTATATTAAGTGTTTATGTGACAGGTACATAATTATCGATTTTGTAATTGCGTTACACTAAACACTACTCACTCTGGTGCAAGATATCCTGTGGTCCCAAGCACGTTGGTTGAAAGCTGACTCTTGATCTTGTTCGATCCTATCGTTGCTGACCCAAACCCAGACACCTTAGCTCGGAAGTTTTGATCAAGAAAAACATTAGAGCACTTGAAATCACGATGGATCACAGAGGGAACTGCATGTTCATGCAGGAATTCAAGTGCCCTAGCACAATCAAGGGCTATCTTTAAACGGGTCCCCCAATCCAACGGCTGTGATGAAGTCTGATGAGGATGGAGATTGCTTTGGAGGGTCCCGTTTTGCATGAATTCAAATATTAGAAGCCTGTGGTTTTGGTCCGCGCAGTAGCCTAGTAATCCCACCAGATATGGGGAGTGCAACCGGCTTAGTAGATCCACCTGCGTTGCATGAACATCGTTAATGTCGTTTTTTATAACATAAGAGACCCTCGCTATTGGAATACATGACAATTTTAATGGATTTCTTAATCATATGATATATTTTGTTAGCGTTTAATTTAAGGTGTAATACGAAAAAAAAAAAAAAATTAAGGTACTAGTTATATGGACCTTTTAAACTTTATCGAGAGTGATGGATACAATCTCATTTCTAGCATTTCAAAATTCTCAAAAAGATTATTTAGAGAAGAAGTTAGTATTAGGGGTGGATAGAATTTGACTCCAACTGCAATTTGAATTGAAATTGGCACTTTGACCTCGGTTCGTTTCGGTTTCCACTTCAATGAGGATCATAAACCTGAAAATAACTAATGATTTTGCCTAAACCCGACATGAACCAAAAAAACAGTTCAAAATCGGCATTATATATATATATTTATTTGGATTGTTAATATAAAAAATCCAAAACTATGGCTCAACGACAAACTGAATTTTAAATAAATTTCAGTAACAAATTAACTTTGAACTAAGGGAACGAATAAGTCAAATCTTGCAGTTACATTTTTTGTTAAAAAACAAGTCCGGACATCCACATCGGACGAATACGCATCCGTGGACGAATATGTGTCTGCGGAGGATAAGTACGTGTCTGTGAACGTGTTTGCGACCCAATTATATAAGCCTAAAATATATAATAATACAGTGTTCGCAAACACATTATAGGGATCTGCGATGCGCAAGATTAGACCTGTATTGTCAAATAGTTTTCAACCGATGGTGCGCAAGGGATCCACGTCATACAAGAACGTGTTTGTGGATGTGAACGTGTCTGTGGTGATCGGTTGTGCCTCATTATTATATAAACTTATCGCTCCATGGAAATGTTCACGTCCGAGCCCTAAAAATTTTAGCTATTTACGAGCAACTTCTGAGCGTTTTTCATTGATTTTGACTTTCTAAGAGCTAAACCTTCTAGATTCAAGTTTAGAATTTGATTCTCTCTTTCGTTGTTCTCCCCTTACAAATTTCTCAAAAAACCGAACCATAAATTTTTTTCTCAAATTTCTCAATGGATTCTAGGTCTTCAAAACTAACCTTCAAGTGTAAAGTCGCTCTCTCAATCTCAACCACAATCTAATTCGTCCCGTGTTCATCTAATAATGACCAAATTTGTTTGATTTTAATCTTAGGGTGGTCAAGCACAAGTCGATTCATCCAATGTCAGTCGACCGACAACCAAAGTCATTCCCTCTCAATCTCAGGGTCAAGCACCACTTGTTTCTGATTCGACCCGTTCCCAGCAATCAGCAACAAAATTTTTCTCACTTGTCTTCAGGACAATGTCACCGAACGATAGGTACGACAATGATATTAAATGTCATTCGATTATTGTCTCTAGGAGAGTATAATTTTATACGTTCATGGAGTTGGGAATAGAAGAAATATTTGAGCATAGTGGAATTGTTGGGTTGTGCAAACTGAGCGGAGCTTATTGTAAGCAAATTGTTAAGTTGTTCTACGCCAATTTGGAATTGTGCACCCAACCATTATAGTGGGAGAGTTATATGTGTAGGATCTAAATTAACCTAAAAGGAAGGTGAATTATGCAAATCAAAATTTTTCGAGTGATTAAAATAATTTAGCTATGCAAGCAATACAAGTGTTCTAATGTGAGTTCATTAATTAGTAAGGTTCAAGCACAATCGAAATAAGCAATTAAAGAGAAGGGTAAGAGAAATGCAAACTAATTTGGTGACACGATTCAGTCAAACACGCCTACGTTCGTGCTTCAAGGCTCCTCCTTGAAGATCTTTTCACTTTAACCTCTGGTTACAAATAATTGACCTTTTCGGGCATCAATCCAACCTTACAACGAATTCGCCATCACTCACACTCTACAACAAATTGTTCATTGACAATTTTTCAAAACACCAAACCCTCACTCTCAATAAGTATTACACCAATGATTGAACAAGAAGTGATGTTTCTCAAGTAATAGGATGAAGGCTCAAAAGGTTACATAATTTGGCAGCACTTCGACTTTGATAACTTGCTCAAGATAATCTTTTTTCAGAGTCTTTCTCTATTCATAGAATTTTCCAACCAAGCTACTGAGCGGTCGACCACTTAACTAATTTGGTCTACCACTATTTGACTGTTACGTGTATTTCTTCAATCTTCTGGTCGACCAATATCTTCGGTCTGGTCAACCGCACCGGTCGACCAATTTTCTACAGGTCACTGCTTTAGTGCATTCCAGAAAACGAGTTTTCCCTCTGCCCTTTTCTTGGTCGACCACCATCAACCTAGTCGACCACTTTACACTGTGTCGATAACATGAAGCAATCTGTAAGATTTACAGCTGACCATCTTGCCATTGGTCGACCACCTTCTTTGATATCAAAATTTCCTTGCTCTCTATAAGAATATTGGTCGACCACTTTTATTTTGGTCGATCGCTTTCTGTGTTTTCCTTCAACCAAAAAATCATTCATATCACAGATTAAGTCAATCACTACAAAGACTTTAACACACATGTTAGAACAACTAAATACTCAATTTACAGGGTATTTCCAATGAAGATTAAAGATAACATAAATGTTAAGCAATTTAATCACATTCAAGTTATAAATAACTTATCATCAAATTAATTATTCATCATTAAAACAATAAAGCTTAATACTCTTAAGCTAACAATATGTTTAGATGAGAGTTAAGGTTAATTCCCAATGATATGAATGAGCTGTTTGGATGTTCGACTGAGAAACCAAGCAATCAATATTTTTACATATCTCGGGATCCATATTTTATCAGACAAGGAGAAGCATTGCATTGCCTTGGCAGCTGCACCATAATCCTAACATTGGAGCTTTCTACAAGCCAAAATTCAAGGACTTGAATGCCAAAGCTTGAGTGATTCGTAACATGATATCGCACACTATTGTACCTCAGGATGAACATCGAGACCATATTAACTACATGTATTTGTATCTGATGGAGAAGATTTACAACAGGAATATTGACATTGGCCAAATGACCTCTATCCGCTTCGACTAAACAACCTCCTTCCACATGGGCAGCACCGCCTCTAATACCCTTAGATCCTATGAAGGATGATACATTTCAGCCCCCTTCTCAGTCATCGCACTCCACGTTGATGGTTGAGGAAAGGTTGAGCATGATTGTAGGCTGCTTGGAGAGCATGGCTTCCATGGTTGCAGGAGATGGTAGCTGAGTTGAATGAATGGATGACGGACTTGAGGTAATGGGTAGGTGAATTGAAGAGTTCAGTGCCATTCAACAGACTCTCATGGATGAGATGAGGAGGCATGTGGATGATCAAGCAACTCCTCCAGCAGCCCCTCCAACAGCATCTCCAACAGCACCTCCAACATCCCCTCCAGCTCCTGAAGCCCAACCCTCATCGGCTCTTACTATCAGACAATTATCTCTTATTGCTATTCTTGTTAATGTTCAACAGATGGTGACTCTCATTCCTCTATCGTTAGATGCAGATCCAATACCTACTTCATATCAAATTTTTCACGTGGTATGTCTTCAATTTGGTTCTCCACATATCAAGAATAATTCATCTTTTAGTAGTCTTATGATAGTTATTAAACTATTCATTTTAGCCGGTACAATTGATGGAGCCTCTTTTGAAATGGGCTTGTGCAAATATAAGGAATAACCTTGAGACATGTGGTGTTCTTGCGGGGTCTCTGGTAAGAAATTATATCATTTGAAACTTATTATCTATTTAGATTATATGTTTAAGATATTTTGCTTCATGTTTTTTTTTTTAAAAAGACAATGGTTTCCACATCACTACTTTCATTATTTCAAAGCAAGTATCAACATTTGATATGGTAAGAATTACTTTAGTGTAATACTTTGCACGAAGAAGAATTGTTAGAAGTTCAAGTTAGGTCATTACTTATTTCTATTGGGTGGATCTATGTAAGTTTATTAATCTGATTTTGTTTTACTACATAGTTGAACATTTTTAGTATATGGTTTAATTTTCAAACACACCCAAGATAAACCTGTTTTATGTCATCAGTTAACTTGCACACTCATTATGCCTATTGGGGTTATGTTGCTAGAATAAATTGCAATTGTCATAGCCCCAACAGATACAAAGAGATATATCTTTTCTCAGACTATCTTGCATATAATCAGAGTGCTTTTAAATTACATATTAATTTTCCTTTTCTCATTTCAGCCTGCACGATATATTTTGCCTCATAAACCCTAGCGGTGTATCGATGCTTCGAAGATGTCAAGAGAGCAGATTCCATCTTCATGAAGAGCTACTAGATGGAACTTCTTTCTACGAGAACTGCTCTGATGTATATGTGTGGCAGCCTGCCTTGCAAAGTCCAAGAATGACCCATGTGTGGGTTTGGCCCATATGAATTAGGGTACACAATCCCACATTAATTGGAAGAGTAGAAAATGCGTGGTTTATAAGTAAGGTTCCCCTCCTTACTTAGTACAACACGTTTTGGGCTAACCCCAAGAACAAAACTGTGTGGATCTCGATCCAAAGCGGACAATATTGTACTGGGAACACTAGGGAACGTTACAAATGATATCAAAGCGAAATATCAACTAGAAGTGTGGCAGACGAGGATGTCGGGTTCCCAATGGGGGAAAATTGTGGCAGCCGGCCCTGTGAAGTCCAAGAATGGTCCAGGTGTGGGTCCGACCCATATCAGTGGGGGTACACAATCTCACATCGCTTGGGAGAATAGAAAATGCATGGTTTGTAAGTAGGGTTCCACTCCCTACCTAGTATAACGCGTTTTGGGTGAACTCCAAGAACAAAACCGTGCGGGACTTAGTGCAAAGTGGACAATGTTGTCCTATAAGCACTAAGGGACATTACAATATGTGGGGTTTGATGTGTCGCTCTCCAGTAATCCTACAGCTAGACATTAGTGTAGATTGTAATTATACATTTGTTATAGACATATTCATTGTAACATGAACATTTGTTATTTAATATTGAGTTACTGCAATTGCACCTTTAATATTGAGTTATGTTGTTGTAATTGTACATGTTTTATAAACATAGTTATTGTAACATGCACATTTGTTATTTAATATTTGAGTTATTGTAATTGTGTAAAACCCATGAAATTTTTAATTATAAATTTAAGTGTAAATTTTCCCCATTATAATCGGTCATGACGTTGACAAGTTGACCCGAATTGTCTTGCAGTGACCACATGTGAGATTTTGTTAAAAAGGTCTAAATCGTTGAAATTGGAAATTTTCAAGCGGTAAATTAATTGAGGAAATGGAATTGGTGAATTAATTTGGTTAGAGAAACGTTACTTGGTGATGTTCGGAATAGGTCGGAAGTTAGAAATGAGTTAAATAATATATGGTACATATATCTAAACATATATGTATTTATAAAGAAAATAGAATTAAAAAAAAGATAAAGGAAAAAGAAGGAAGAAGCCATGACCGAATTTGAAGAAAAAGACAGGGCAAAATTTCATTGCTACTAGTCGAGCATTTCCGATTGCGGGCGAGTGTGAAGTCTATTTGAGGACATTTCGAGCAGGTGCCGACGGTAGCTGCGAGCGGTCCAGAGCTGTCCATTGCGGGCAGTTGTACGGTCAGTCAGAGGGTTTTCCGAGCAGGAGTTGACAACGGAGGGCTGAACACATTTCCTCCATTTCTTCGATTGAGGTAAGAACACCGTATGATTTTTGGTCTCTTGGGCTAAAAGTGCTAGATACTCGGTTCTGCTTTTGGTTTCTATTTATTTCCATTGGCAATAAAATCTGAGGCAGATGACTTTGGTTCTTGTATTGATGTTGTTGAGCTGAAGATTAAAAATTGTGGGAGAGGAATGTTTGATTTATTGTTAGTCATTGATGTTGGTTCTGATTTTGTTACTGTTGTTTTGCTAGATTAACCCCGAGGGCATATGCTCTGTAGGATGTGCTTATTTGATACTCTCTATTTTATTTGATGGTCGAGATATGTAATATATGTTGCTTGCTGCTATATTTCTTTATTGTCACTGAATTGGGAGTATATTGTTATTGGCTATGTTTATTTATGCCATAAAAGTTGAGGAAGTGATGATAGAAATTAGGATATTTATAGTTCTAGTGGCATTAAGTTTACATAGGACCGAAGTTTGAAGATTTTGTTGTGGGTCTTAGTTGAATTTGTTTTATGATGATAAGCTTGTTAAAGATCAGTTATTGTTTGGATGATACCTTGTTCTGCTCACTATTGCTGTGATGTTGAGGTTTGATTTTAAAATTGTCTGTTTATGATGAAAAATGCACTCGAGGATCTGTTATTGTTGTTTGTGTAAATATTGCACACTGTTCTAATGGCCAAATGATAAGGATAGATTTTTGTTCTGTCTTATATTGTTTTGTTACTGAGGATTTGTATCTACCCTATGGATACCCTGTTTAAGTTACTAAGTGATGAAGTTAGGGGATTCTGTTGTATTTCTTAGATGAGTCTGATTATAATGATAAGCATAAAGATAGACATTAAGTTTAACCCTGGTATAGGATCTTTCCAATTATTCTTAGAGATTTATTGATGAGAGTTCCCATGTTATACATGTTTTAGGCTAGGACGAGTTTGTGGACTTTGAGCTACCCGAGGTTGCTGCTCCTTCGGATGAGTAGAGACCGCCGTCGAGGTAGGGTTTTATACCTAGTTGCTTGCATTGCATTTCATTGTTTTTAAAAAAAAAACCATATTTTGTGGGCCACCCCATACAAAAACCTGACGGGGACTATTCGACACTACGTTAATTTTTATACTACGTATGTACGAGAGTTTTACACGTTTATTTTCATACGCATCGTTTTCATGTCATGATATGATTGAATTCGAATTTGGTGTCGATGAATTATCTTGATATTTTATACGGTTTTGGTGTCAAAGTATCACGAATCTATCCTCGGTATATCTCCTAATGCGTGAAGATGGTTGATGTTGCGATGAGTGAAAGATGTGATTTGGAAGGTGATGACTCTTCCTTGAGTTTCGAATCCCTAAACCTAATCAGAGTGTATATGATACAGGTTGTGTCGTCACGGAGCTTGCTCGCTGGCAACTAGGGTGACACGTCGAGTCTTTGGACTGCCGTCATTTGTCTTCCTCCAGGCTTATGAGGTGCTGCACAGAAATGGTTGCAGCCTTTCTGTGAGATTGTTCGGAGGAGTCCTTGAGTGTTCCTCCATTTTTACTGATAACGGTTTTCACGATAAAATACAACGAGAGTATTTTGACTTATAGCTATTTATGTATACAACCATGTTTTCTTGATGTTTCGCCGGGGGCCTTTGAGGCTAGACTTCCTTAAAAGATAAAAGGATTTGAAATATTTCGAGAAACGTGCATGATTACTCAAAACTCATAGTTTTTATGAAAAAAAAAACAAGTTTTACACGTGTATAACATTTAGTATAAGTTTCCTACTGAGTTAGTCACTCATCACAATGACCTTTCCCCTCCAAGTAAGGAGAAGAGTAGCTATACTTGCGCAAGATCGAGTTGAAGACTTTGCTTCCATTCCTCTTTCATTTCTCTAGTTGTGTTTTCATTTCCTGGTTAGTAAACTGTTGGATAACTTGTATGGTATTTTGGATTCAGTTTATGAACTTTGGTTTGTATGCACAATTTAATATGGATTATGTAATTTTATGTTTCCGTACTATTAACTCTTGTGATCACTATATGGACCGTGGCTCATCACAAGTGGGTTACAGTTGAAAATTTTATACAAGTCTTCCATAAATTTGAACAAGCCTTGGGCTGGACGATTCAGTCATTTGGCTTGGCGTTTCTGTCTGGCCCGCCCCCTGATCATGAAAAATTGGACCTTTAATATTAAGTTATGTTGTGGTTATTTGGATCTGAACATTGTGGTTATGTTGTGCAAAATGAAGGAAAATATGGACATTGGAATCGAAGCAATTGGATGTGCATATTATAAGTTATGAATTTTTTAAGTTGGGTACATGTAGGGAAGGAGTTATGCATAAATGCACTTCAAGTAAGAGTTATGCACAATTGAATTATAAGTGTATAAATTGTTGTTAATATGAATAATTGACATTTTTTAGATCTTTCAACGCAAGAAGATAATTGTTAAGTTGCTGTAAATTGTACTAAGTGATCCGTGGTGCACAAGTGGCCTGCGGTGCGCAAGTGATCCACGGTGCGTAAGGGATCCACGGTAAGTAAGGGATCCGCGTTGCGCAAGTGATTTGAGGTACGCAACTGATCCGGAGTGCAGATCCCTGTGCGTCTATTATTATGACAAATAACACCAATACACAACCAATAGAAATCCAAATAACATCAAAATATTACATTACAACAAAATATCATTAATATATACATGTCCATAATCTTGGCAAAATATTACATTACGACTATTCAAAATGTAAGTGATGTATACACATGTCTATATGAAAGTGATGTGTAAGTTCAATTGAAAATATAAAATTACAAAAAAAAAAAAAACAAATCTCCATGGTTGCAAAATCACCAAAGATCTGGACCTGACACGGAAGACTATTACATTCCAGCTGTAGTTATAAAACTCATAAATGTGTCATGTGAGCTTCTTCTTCTGCTTCTTCCTCTACCACTGCCACTTACCTTGTCAGTGTGCGAGCCTCTCTCTTGACAAGTGCAAGTATTGTGGCCCATGTCCCGACATCGGCTACATGTCATGGTGACATCTTTCATGCTTAGGATTGTCCGGCTATAAGGCTCATCAACGTCCTTCACTCTTTGTTTTCGAGGCCTCTCTGGTCGTCTTTTTATTAGCGGTGGCCAAATTGGATCATAGTCTGTTTTAGGTCACATGTGTTTGCTACTGACAAGCTGGACAAAGTCATGTATGTTTCTTAGTGATACCATACATGAATATAATCTTCAATTGATCTTCTCATAAAATGCAAACACAGTATTGCATGCACACACGAGATTCCAATCAACTCTCACTTGTGACAATTACAGGTACGTCTGTCCAAATTAACGACGTATTGTTCGTTACCTTCATTGATCTCAAAACGATCAGCTCCTGGAAATGTCGGACACAAATTTTGAGCTACAAGTTATAGTTTGACAACCTTCTTCTTTATCTGAGGACACAGTAGGTCCGTCAACTCAGTCATTTTTTCATATTTCTTAACGATCTTATACATGATTTCCTTTCATATTATCTCAAACATAGTTAGAATTGGTTTATTCTAGGTTGATATGATGTAGATGTTGAAGGACTAACTCAAGTTGTTCAGACTTATGTTGTACTTTGGGATTAAATTGAAAGCATGTTTTGCCCAAAATCTCAAATTGATGCTTCATAGATATGTGTATGCTGTCTGGTCAACCAAAAATAATTTCTTAAACTCTCTCTCAAAGTGCATTGATTTTGTGGCCCTAGATGCATATCACATCACGTTCTTGTACAACTTATCTTGAAATCATTTTTGGAAATTGACATACAAATGTCTGAGGTAAAAACGATGTTTAGCTGACGGTGCAAACTCTTTAATAGCATGCACCAACTCTTACAAAATTAAACAGACTTAATGAGACAAATGTTCTCATACAATGCATAACATAAATAGACATTATAAAGGCAATGCACTATACCTTTTATTGGTCATAAACAAATTTCCAAGCCCTGCCCGAATCACTATCTAAATCTATAAGCAACAATTGAAAAAACTAGGATCAAAAGTTTTTGCATTCTACTTCAATCACTATTATAGCAAGTAAATAAATTCCATCATTTTCGTTAATGCTGACAACTGTGAGCAACTGGCTTGGACATGAGTCCTTCAAGTGACAGACATCTAAGCAAATGATAGGTTTACCATACTCTAGTAGATCTTTCTTACATGCAGACAAACATATGTAAATCCTTTTAAATATAAGATATGGCGCAAGATCATTCCTATTTACGTTAGCAACCAATGCACTGCCATGATTAGACCTCTGAATCTCTTCTCTGTACGACCAAAGTTGCTTATATTGTTTGTTGTCATCCTCTTCATTTAATTTTCTGGCTTCATTCCTTACTCTTCTAGGAAGACTGGGTGTAATGTTGACTAAATTCTTCCTGACTATCTAAATGATGGAAAGAACGTCTCAAATGGTTTGACTTTTAAACTTGTCCAAGTATTGGTTTGTCATCCATTTGACAGAGACATGATAGTTTTCCATCTTTCGTAAATAGGAGTGAACATCGTTATAGTTCTTTATTTGAAACATAAATTCACTTTGCATTTTTGAAGCGTGAATTCACCAATTGATTCTTTCCTAGCACATGGTCGTCAACCGATGAGATTCACTTTTTGACGAACTTTATCCCATACCCATTCTTCAATGCATAATCCACGACTTCTTCTCTAATTGCATTCAAGGAACTATACTTCTTTTTCAAACAAAGATTCAAGGAAAAATATTATAGTTGAGGCCTACTCTCCCCTCATCATCATCTTTGGAATCACATAATGAACGAAGCTCATCATCTAGAGATGCCGAGATCGAATGCACCTCTATAACAGTTTCATGATCGAATGCATGAAGCTCATCGACCTAAAATGCTAAAGTAGAATTCATCTTCATTTAGCAGTTAACGGATTCTTGATCGCTAGTTTCTTCTATGTCTAAAAAACGAAACATTCTCACACTAATTACATTACATAATAAGTTGCTACAAATAATTTCAAATAGAAAGTTTCTCTTCTCGACGTCATTTGTTGTGCAACAATTAAACACTTAGATTTCTCCTACATAAAACTCTAATTATATGAACAAAATCATACAAATTAAAAGATCAAACTTCATTTTACTTGAAAAAAATTTGTATTGGACTATTATACTTGTTATTTGGAAGGACAAATAAGATATTCGCTTGGACGGGGTCAACTTCAATTTTGGAAGACATTTAGGATTCACTAAGAAATGATTATTATTTTTTTATATATTTTGGGCTTATATAATTGGGTCGTGTCCAAAACGGACATTCAGACTTATTTTTTAACGAAAAATATAATTTGAATGTTTGACTTGTTCATTCCCTATCGTTCAAGGTTTAATTTGTTATAAAATTATTTTGCTAGTTCATGATTTTTTTTTATGTTAAATACTATTTTTATATTAGAACGCAATCAAAATCAAACAATCTCGATCAATTTGACATCTAAACTAGAACTAACAAGACCAAATTCACCCTAGTTGCCATGCATATGATAACAAGAAGAGAAAATGACAAACCAACCATCATACTTTGCGATCAATGACAAGTTAACTATTAAACTGTTTTCGCTAACAAATTAACCATTGAACTATGGAAAAACATTGCCGCAAATATCGCTGTTACGTTTGCCATCAAAATTTGACGAACATAAAATGAACGTCCCTTGATCCAACAACCATGAACCATAGTCGTCATCGCCTATAGAAAATGGCAAACTCCATGTTCGTCCGTCTGTTGTTGCTGCCTTAGACGTCTCCGTTCGACGGTCCTTGGTATTAACGTGACCGCGACATTATAGTCGACAGATTTTGACGGACATCTCCTGTTGTTGTTGCCTTGGACGTCTCCGTTCGACGACCCTTGGCATTAATATGACCACGACGTTATAGTCGATGAATTTTGATGGCAAACATGATAACAATATATGCGGTGATATTTTTTCGTAGTTCAGTAATTAATTTGTTAATAAAAAAAATTTAATAATTGATTTGTCATTGATCACAAAATAAGAGGGAAAGACCAAATGTGTAAAGACAAAATAGCAACTCCTACCAAGCCCACTTTACTTTAGAGATAACTGTAACACAAAAATGACATGGGAAAAACAACAAAAATGAAAATAATAGTTTTCCCAAAATAATTATTAAATGAAAAATAGAACTTACTTTTTAAAATATCTCGACGAAAAGCAAATATAAGTAAAATCAAAGCATTTAAAGGGTATATAAGTGAAATTATAACGTGACATTAAGAAGAAGAAGAAGAAGAAGAAAAATGTATTTGAAAAAAACCAAAAAGAAACACAGAACGTAATTAATGAAGTGAGTTTTCCCTACCTCCATCCTAAAACCACGCTCTCTGTGCTTCCCTTCCCTATGCAGTGCTTTAATGGCGGCTACTGTTCCGTCGCCCAGGACCCCTCTATACACCTCTCCATTTCCTTCACTCCAAATCACGTTTCTCGCGCTGAATTTCTCTGTTGATGCTTCCAGCTCTCTGTATGTGAATACTTGAACTCCTCCTAATCTTTTCTGAGGTGTTCTTCCTTGGTTTCCCTTGTATAGACACCCGCCCTTCACGTCTGCATTCATTTTCAGACGTACCCAGATGAGAAACTTGAAGACTTTCAATGTTTTTTTTTTTTTAATGCGAATGTGTCAAGAATGACTGTAATTTTGGTTTGTCTGTTTGGTTTCCAGGAAAATGTGACTAGGAAAGTTCTACGCTTTTCCAATCTAGCTTCTTTCAATGAACTTGATTGTTTATAGATCCTTTTGTTTCATTTTCTGGAATACCCAGATCATACAATTCGAAAAATTATATAATTTTTTGAATCGAGAATCCTTGCTAGATTTCTGAAAAATCTCAGCAATCATTTTTTTTTCCTTAAGAAAAGGTGAAAGCTTTTTCATCTCGTTCCCTCGCTCTTTCTCCAATCGTGAATCTTGGCTCATTGAAAATGTAAAAGAGCCAAGTCCTTCTATTAGTCTTGGAGGAAGTTTTATGACAGATTCTCCAATGATCAATGAAAAAGGAGTAAGCTAAAATACAAAAGTGGGTGATGAAATGAAATGGAAATCGTAATAGAGGGTGATTCATGAATACCTGGGCTAGAATTGAAGTTTATAGTGGCGTGAGCAATGAATCTGGTGCTTGATTGGTGAGTGCTGCCATTTCCTTTGCAAACCACACTCTTTTTGGTGGATTTGATTCGCCGGAGAAGAAAAATGGTGAGAATTACGGCGAGGAGAACGAGAAAGATGGTGATTGGAATTATGATCAGGAGGAATGAACTGGAGTGGAAAGTTTTATGGCGGTGGAGTTGCGTTTCGGAATGGGATTGGATGTTCTTGGGAGTGTGGTTTTTGGGCGGTTCTCTCGGCGATGGTTCTGAAATCGTGGTGTTATCTTCCATGGAGGCACAAAGTGCAAGGCAAGACTGAACAAAGTGAATCCGAGAGAGAGAGAGAGAGAGAGAGAGAGTTGGGTTCGGAGGAGATTTGTCTTGTGAAGGTGGAGCTTGCCTTCCTAGGATGTCATCCTTGTCTATCTAAATTTGATCATTTTTCTTCACAGGCATTCTCTCTCTGTCTCTCTCTCTCTCTCTCGCTATAAAGTTGGTTTGACGTGGGTCTTCATTTTCTAAGGAATTGTCTTTGTCTTTCTACTGGCAAACAGAGAGATAGAGAGAGAGAGATGATAGTTTGTTTGTATAATTTAAAGATCCATTCGTCTCTTCTATAAATAGAAAAAGACTCTGCCCTGCAAAAACTACATCACTTCAGTTGTTACATACTCACTCTATGCACACACGAAGGAGAATAACATACTTTTCCTATGCCAACTTTGTAACACCCCCCAAACTATATCATTGCATAGATTATTTGATCTATCAAACTTTAGTTTGCCCACTAATTGACAACAATATTTATATTGTCATTTATTTTGTTAGTGGATCAAAATTCAATATGCTTCAAATTTTCAGTAGTGTTACACATTTTCGAGTGCATTGAACAAGTACTTCTATCATTAAAAGGATATAATAACTAATAAGTGCAAATGAACAAGTATGCTGTTCTTGGAGCTGGGAGAAGTCCATGGCTTTACTGAGTTCATATTTTAACATGGTCCTAAAAAATAAGGGCTATTAGCTAAAGGTCAAAACTCACATGGACTCTCCTTTCCCCCTTTTTCTCTAAACCCCACAACTTCTACCCTCTCTTTTTATTATTACTTTGAACTTTAACCTATAGCTTCTTGTCTTCTTTCACTTCAATACTGACATCCGAAAAAATAGCTTGTGAAATGGGGAATTGGATGTATTCAAAGACGAGCATTTTGAAAACTAGACATTTTGACAAGCTGGTTGATCAATGAATGTATTGAGTCAATATTTTGGATTCTAAACAGCTACCCATCAATCAGATAAGTTCAAACAAGGTAAATCACCGCCGTTCATTTTTTATCAGCCTGTCAACAGAGCTGCAATTGGGGTCCCCTACAGTCTGAAAAATTACCTTGTCCATGAGGTTGAACTTTGTCTCCTCCGATCTCTGACAGTCTCTCAATCTCAGGACTCTCTGGAAAAAGAAGAAATGCTCAACTCTATGTCACATTAGATTGTTGCCAATATCCGAGCCTAGAGAAAACGACTGTTCCTTGAGGGCTGACAAATAAAACAATTAGAGTTAAAGTGAGATTCAAATTCTAGTTTAATCTGCTCAAGTTCATATTTAATATTAATATTTTTATGTTATTCTATACTGTTGAAATAACAAACGAGATTTGAAAAAGAGAAAGAGAAAATAGTGGATACCAAATTTATGTGAAAAACCCAAGACGGAAAAAAACCACAGGCAGAGGAGAGAAATCACTAATAGAAATCGGTACAACGAACTTTGTAGCTCAAACATATATTTATAAGAAATAAAAGAAACCCTAGTCATACTAGAATTGAAAACCCAAATCCTGCAGGAATTAGGAAACCTCCAATGTGGGCCAAACCGGTCTGACCCAATTAGAATCCGGGTCACACTGAACCTTAACAATCTCCACCTTGACACGAATTCCACTCTATAAATATAACTCCAGAAAACTTCCTCTTCCACAAATGCCCCTAAGGGCGAAATCAGCAGTTAACACCAACCAAGCTCAAACAATACTTGAACTTGGGTGTGGACAAAGTCTTTGTCATCATATCAGCAGGATTATTATGAGTACTAATTTTACTGACAGCAAAATCACCACGAGCAACCACTTCATGAACAAAATGATAACAAATATCGATGTGTTTCGTCCTCTCATGAAACATCTGATCTTTAGTGAGAAAGATAACACTCTGACTGTCACAAAACACTGTGGCAATCTGCAAATCTCTACTGAGTTCACCATATAAACCTTTTAACCATATAGCTTATTTACAAGCCTCTTTAACAGCCATATACTCTGCCTCTGTAGTAGACAACGCAATGGTATCCTGTAAGGTAGCTTTCTAACTGATAGTGCAACCCCCAACTGTAAAAACATATCCGGTAAGAGATCTCCTCTTATCAATATCTCCCTTATAATCAGAATCAACATATCCAATAACAAGATCTCGAGTTCTTCCAAATTGAAGACAAGCATCACTAGTTCCCCGCAGATACCTAAGAATCCACTGAACCACTCTCCAGTGTTCCTTTCCCGGATTTGCCATGTACCTACTAACCACACTGACTGCATAAGATAAATCTGGACGCGTGCAAACCATAGCATACATGAGAGATCTCACTGCACTAGAATACGGAACTCGTGACATATAATTAATTTCATCATCTGATTTCGGTCATAAGTTGGATGAAAGCCTGAAATGAGCTTCTAAAGGAGTACCAACAGGTTTAGACTTATTCATGTTAAACCTGCAGAGAACTTTCTGAATGTACCCCCTTTGACTTAGGTACAATTTCCTAGATTTTCTATCTCTCTGTATCTCCATACCAAGTATCTTTTTCGCTGCTCCCAAATCTTTTATCTCAAATTCTTTACTCAGTTGTGCTTTGACCCTTCTGATTTCTTCAATATCTTTAGCTGCGATCAACATATCATCGACGTATAAGAGCAGATAAATTACTGACCCATTCTGATTGTTCTTTATGTAGACACAACTGTCATAATTGCTCCTTCTGAAATCTTGAGCAAGCATGAATGAATCAAATCTCTTATACCATTGTCTCGGCGACTGCTTTAGACCATAAAGGGACTTCTTCAAAGAACAAACATAGTCTTCTTTTCCAGAGACTATAAAACCTTCAGGTTGCTGCATATAGATGTCCTCTTCAAGCTCTCCGTGTAAAAAGGCAGTTTTCACATCCAACTGCTCAAGCTCAAAGTCGTGCATAGCCACAACACCCAGCAAAGCTCGAATCAAACTGTGCTTAACGACCGGAGAAAACACATCAGTGAAGTCTACACCTGGAATTTGATTGTACCCCTTAGCAACAAAACGTGCTTTGTACCTATCTTCTTCAACACCTGGTGTACCTTCCTTTTTCTTGAACACCCATTTGCAATGAACCACTTTATTTTCTTTTGGCAATTTAACTAAGTCCCATGTGCCATTCTTCTGAAGCGACTTCATTTCCTCCTACATGGCGATCATCCATCTCCCTAAATTTTCTAAACTCACTGCCTCTGTATAAGTAGACGGTTCTTCACTAGAATCAATGCTTTCAGCTACACTCAAAGCATAAGCAACTAAATCTGCTCCACCATATTTCTTTGGAGGTTTAATATCTCTTCTTGGTCTATTCTTAGCGATGGAATACTTTGGCGAAGCTGATACTGGTGATTGTGCGGAAACGGTATCACCCTGATTATCTGAGCTGGTCTGACCCGAAGACTCTGATGTCAACCCTACTTCAACTTCAACCTCAACCTCACTACCAGATAAATGATTATTCTTATCTGTCAAACCTTTAGAAGATGAATTCCCAAGCATAGCAGCTTCATCAAATACCACATTTCTGCTCAATATGACTTTCTTGGATTCAGGACACTATAACTTATATCCCTTGACACCAGGCTGGTATCCAAGGAATATACATTTCAATGATCTGGGTTCTAATTTGCTATTATCAACATGAGCATACGCGGGACAACCAAATACTCCCAAACTTGAATAATCAACAGGATTACTAGACCAAACTTCTTCAGCAACTTTCTTATCAAGAACATTCGATGGAGAACGATTCACAACATAACAAGCAGTAGCAGCAGCTAATGACTTAGGTAAACCAGAATCTGAAATCATACACCGAATCTTTTCCATTAAAGTTCTATTCATTCGCTCTGCCACTCCATTTTGCTGTGGAGTAACCGGGACTGTCAGATGTCTCATAATTCCCTCTGACCTGCAGAAAGAGTTGAACTTTCCCGAACAAAACTCTAACCCATTATCGGTGCGTAAACATTTTACCTGCTTTCCTGTCTGCTTTTCAATTAAAGTTTTCCACTCCTTGAATGTAGCGAATACATCATTTTTCTTCTTTAGAAAGAACACCCAAAGATTTCTCGAAAAATCATCAATCATGGTCAGCATATAATGTGCCCCTCCCTTGGAAGGCACCGATGCTGGACCCCAAAGATCTGAGTGGATATAATCTAGTATTTCTTTCGTACTGTGAGTGGCTGTAGTGAATGTAACTCTCTTATGTTTCCCAAAAACAATGCTCGTAAAACTGTAATTTACTTGTGCTCTGACCATTCAAAAGTCCTCTTCTGCTAAGCTCGTTCATCCCATTTTCACTTATATGCCCCAGACGCATATACCATAATCTAGTAAGATCTTCATCTGACAATGAAGTACTAATTGCAGCATCCCTAACAACTGTAGATCCCTGCAGAACATATAAATTTCCAGATTTTCTCTGCCCTTTCATCATAGTAAGAGAACCACGGCCGATCTTCAAAACTCCACCTTCACCGGTGTACCTGTACCATTTCAGATGAAGAGTACTCAATGAGATCAAATTTCTCTTCAAATCGGGAACATGTCGCATGTCACTAAGTGTTCTAACAACTCGATCATACATCTTGATTCTGATTGAACCAATCCCTGCTATCTTGCACGATGAATCATTTCCCATCAATACTGCACCTTTTAACACAGGCTCATATGTCGAAAACCAATCTTTGTTGAGACACATATGAAATGTACAGGCCGAATCCAGAATCCACACATCGGATGGTTTTGAGTTTCCGTCAGATACTACTAGAAGATCTCCTCCCGATTCACAATCTTTTTCTTCAGCGACAACTGCTTCACCAGAATTCACTGGTTGCTTTCCCTTCTAATCAGCTTTCTCTTTTCTTTTATTCTACAATTTGTAACACTCAGATTTAATATGCCCCTTTTTCTGATAGAAAAAACAAACCTTGTTTCTATTCCTGGACTTTGATCTGCTTTTCGAACCCTTTCTGTTACTGTTCCCTATATCGGACTTCTTTGATGTTCTAACCCGGGTGATTAATCCCTCTCCTTAAGTTCTAGATCCAACTACAAGGTGTTTCATTCTTTCTTTTGAAAGCAAAGCATCGTAGAACTCTTTTAGAGTCAATGTATCCCGACTGTACAGAATGGTATCCCAGAAAATATTGTACGATGCAAGCAATGAACATAACAAAATTAAACCCAAATCTTCCTAATCATATTTGCATTCCATCGTTTCCAAATCCGAAACAATTTCTTTAAATGCAGCCAAGTGTTCTTCAATCGAAGTTCCTTCTCCCATATGATGAAAATATAACCGCTGCTTCAAATGCAGCTTACTCGTCAGGGTTTTATGCATGCACAATTCTTCCAACTTTGTTCATATTTCAGCAGTAGATTTCGCCTTCAACACATCTTCCAAAATTGAATTTGATAAATGAAGATGTATCACAGATAACGCTTTTCTGTCCCTCAGTAATTTTTCCTCCTCGGTCAAAGACGCTGGCATATTATCGAACCCCAATAATGTATTATCCAATTCCATCTTAGCAAGAACATCCCGCATCTTTACCTGCCATATCAGAAACCTTGTATTCCGATCTAACATCGGAATTTCATACTTCATCGAAGTCATCTCCAAAAAATCAGAATTTTCTCCCAAAAATCTTACAGAATAACTGCACCAAAATTGACTCCCCAAATATTCCAAAATAATCTAATATTCAAGCCAATCAATCTTTACTAAATATTCCAACAAAAAATATTCAGAAAATCCTAAAACCAAAATTTTTATCACCCTGATTCAAGATTCAAGAAAATTCGGTAATTGCTGGAGATTCGTCGACGACGGCGGACTGATGGGCGGTGCGGGCTTCCGTTGGCAGCGAGGACAAATGCGTTTTCTTCCTCTGTTCCTTGACGATCAACGACGCGAGACAGGTTCTTCGCCACTTCTCTTTAGGATCGACGGACGGAGAGGCGAGACGGCTTTCTCTGACCGTCGGTGGCTTCTGTCTTCGGCTTTTGTGAGAAGAAGACGCTCCCTGGACAGATCTTCGGCGCTAGAGAAGAAGAAGGGCGGCAGACGGCTGTTCTTCTTCACTGGAGAAGAAGCAGACGAATTCGGGCAGGGTTTCTTCTTCGGGCAGCATAGGCAGCGGGCAACAATAAAAATAAAAAATTTTTCTTTTTCAATTTCTGATTTCTAAAATCAAATCACAAAATCATTCCACCTCCGATAAATCGAAAACCTCAATTTTCAGAAACTTTCAACTTCGCTCTGATATCAATTGTTGAAAATTGATATAGAGAATTTCACATGGGCTCTGATACCAATTGTTGAAATAACAAACGAGATTTGAAAAAGAGAAAGAGAAAATAGTGGACACCGAATTTACGTGGAAAAGCCAAGACGGGAAAAAACCATGGACAGAGGAGAGAAATCACTAATAGAAATTGATACAACGAGCTTTGCGGCTCAAACATATATTTATAGGAAATAAAGGAAACCATAGTCATACTGGAATGGGAAACCCTAATCCTGCAGGAATTAGGAAACCTCCAATGTGGGCCAAACTGGCCTGACCTAATTAGAATCCATGTCACACTGAACCCTAACATATATATTGTTACTTAAACCACATGACTCATTTGTATATTGATTTGACATAGTGAATTTTTCATATATTTATGATTTTTTCTCGAGAGGGTTTTCCACATAAAAAAAAAACTTATTAGAAATCAAACGATAAAAAAATGATGTAGGACACCATATTTATGTGGAAAAATCTTTTTGAAAAAAAATCATGAGCAGAGCATAATATCACTATTTAAAGACAGAGGTACAATTGCAAATTTTGTAACTCTAACTTACACAAATTTATAGAGAAAAAAAAATCTTAAATAAGATCTATAATGCGAGGTCACCACCCCAATCAATAGAATTTAGTTCACAGTGAACTCTAATAATCTCCACCTCGATATGAATTCTATGAAAGAGATCCACAATGCATGTTCATCAGTCTAATAAAAAAAATGAATTCAAAATCCTAAATTCTGAAATCTCTACCTCAAAATGAATTCTGCTGCAAGGAAAGAATTTTCAAAATTTCGAAACTTGCTATTCCACACCCTTAATGAAGATCTGCAATGTGGCCCACGTACTTATTGTTAGCCTTTTTGTTAAGCTTAGTTTTATTTTGATGATGACCAAATGGTTTAATGGAATGAAAACAATAAGTTGGTTAATTGTGTTTTTATTGATAATGTATTCAATGTTTTATTCATTATATTTTTACTCAAATTTATCAAAAATACTCATATTGAGGGTATTAAAGTGTGCTAACATGTCTATCTAAGTCTATGTAGTGAATACTAATCGTTTTAGGACTTAGGAAAATCAAGAAGGGGAAGAAGGAGCAAAAGGTCGACGAAACAACATAAAAGGTCGACCTCATTGGGCATCCATGAAGGAAAGGGTCGACCGTGTGAAGAATAAAAAAAAACAGCTTGCCAAAAATTCTGCACGAAGGTGCGGTCAACCGTAAAATGGACAGATTGCTCCAGAAGTTCTGCACGAAGGAAAGGGTCGACCGCACAGTGGAAGTTTGCTTCGAACGGTCAAATCTCAACGGGCAGAACTCCAACGGCTAGTAAAAGGGTCGACCGTTTAGGGCAAAAGGTCGACCGTTTGAGCAGTGTCTATAAATATGAGATCACTCCAAGCTTTCTACAACGAACCGAGAATCGTGGCAAAGCTCTGCCGAATTTAATACGCAATTCTAATCATTGTGAGCTTTTAATATTGTTGTAAATCCAATTCTCCCCAACCCATAAACTTGCGAGTTATATTTGAGAGAATTTGGATTAGATAGATTGCACTTTAATTTCTGTATTCTATACTTGTGCTTGATTGTAAAGGGTGATTCCCTTAGAATTCATCACAATAGGGTGACAACCCGAAACACTTGAAATAGTCGTAGACTAGATTGAATGCCCGTAAGTTCAATCATTGGGTGACGCCCCGCAATAGTCAAATTAAGAGTGACGTTCCGTAAGAGTCAAAGGTTGACGACCTTATAATTAGTCAAGGGTGACCCCCCGTTTAATAGTCAATTTGTAAACGGTTTTATTGGCACCCGTAAGCCAATTACCTAGTGTATCTCCAAGTGGAACTTGGAGCGCGGACGTAGGCGAGTTTGTCGAACCGCGTAAACGAATATTGTGTACATTTCTCTAACCCTTACTCTTTAATTTATGCATTTAATGTGATTGCATATTTAATCGTATTCGATAAATCACTTAGGGATTTAGAGAATTTAAATATCACACAAAAATATTAGAAACGCTATATTCACCCCCCTCTATAGGCGTATATCGATCCTACAATTGGTATCAGAGCGGATGATTTAAATTTTTGTGTGATATTGTGTTGCTTGCGCACATTGCTATAAATTGTTGAATTTCATTGTTGAAATTTACTTGAATATCATTGATTTGTAGTTATATATATATATATATATGCACATTATGGACTCCAACATGTATGAATTAGGTCAATGCACATCTACACCTCCACATTTTGATGGTTGTAATTATTTTTATTGGAAGTGTAGAATGGAAATATTTATACAATCTATTGATTATTTCTTATGGAAAATCATTGAAAAGGGAATAACTCTTCCTAGACCAACTTGTGAACTCAATGATTTAGATAAACGGAATTGGAACTTAAATGCCAAAGCAATGAATATTTTGTATAGTGCCTTGAGTAAAAATGAGTTTGATAGAGTTCAATCATGTATTAGTGCTTATGATATTTGGAAATCTCTTGAGCTAACATATGTAGGTACAAATCAAAAGATTGAAAGTGGAGAAAGCTTATCCTCCGAAAAATCCTCCAAAAAAGAAGAGAAAGTGGCCAACGTATGCTTCGTGGTCAATGATATTCAGGTAAACGACTATTATAGCAATTTGGATTCTAATAATGATGATAATGATGATTTATTCAATGAATTGCTAGATAGTTTTAATGAGCTCCAAGATAAATATAAAGTATTGAAAAAGGAACATAGCAATTTGATCAAAAAACATGCTAATTTAGATAAATTTTTTGAGGATCAAATTGCAGAATTAAAAAGCATGATTGATATTTCTAATGCTTCTCTTGAATCTCTTGAGCATGATAGTAGCAACTTAAGATTGGTAAACGATGGATTAACTTCTACTATCAAATGTAATGAACATGAAATTAATGATTTGAAATTATTGAATGATAAATTAAATATAACTATCAAATCACATGAAAATGAAATTGATTCATTAAAATGTAAAAATTGTGATTTGATTACCATTAATGAATGTCATAAGCATGAGATTTGTGATTTGAGAATTATGAATGATAAATCGAATGATTGTATCAAATCACATGAAAATGAGATTAGCCTTTTAGATGTTAAATCTAAATCTATTTTTAATGCTAAGGCTAAAATTGAATCGCTTGAGGTTGATATATGTGAATTGAAAGCAAAGAATAATGATTTGAACTCTATTGTGCTTAAATTCACAAATGGGAGCAAAAATTTAAATAAGCTCTTAAATTCACAAAGGGTTACTTTGATAAAGCCGGTATTGGATATGAACCTTTTGCAAAGAAAAAGAATTACACAAATCTATTTGTTAACTCATCTATTTGTAATTCTTGCAATTGTGTAGGACACAAATCTTTTTGTTGTCCATTAAAATTAAATGCTAATGTGAAATCAAATTATGATTCTAAATTGGTCCATCCTTTGAATTTAAATTCTAAACTTGTATGGGTTCCTAAAGGAACCAAACCTCTAACCAATGGACCCAAAATGGTTTGGATACCAAAGAAATCGAATTGACTTGTTTTGTAGGTTGGAGATTCTCCCAAGAAGCTTGAAAGGAGATTGGATACTTGAATATCCAATACAAAAATGGAGAAGCTTCAAGAATGCCTCCAATGCTTTAAAAATAGAAATAAACTTGGTGGAGGTACACAATTTTTTTTAATTGATTTAATTTGATTATTGAATTCTTAGTTTGGAATTGAGTTAAATCAATTCTATTTTCTTGGTTAGGTTTGAAAGATAATTTGATCTTGATTTTGGATTGAATTGATAGATATCATAGATTGTGATTTTGATTATTTCTCCAATTGGTATTTAGGATTTGAATTGTCTATTATCTCTTGAATTTGTTAGTTTATCTTTGATTAGCTTCAATTGATAGGTTGCATATAAGTTGGATATTTTTTTGTGATTTAAATGATAAGTTGTTGATTCATTCATAGATTTGATTTATGACATCAATATGATGAATTTATATTCTTGTCTCGGTTTAAAAGATCGTTGAATGCTATGAATCCTTTATTGAGTAGAGTAAATTGGTTGACTTGGATTAGTAAAATATTTTTTCTTAGGTTCATTGTTAGCTTAATCTTTTTGTATATATAGGTTGAAATATGTTTTATTGATTTACTTAGTATTTTGATGAATAGTTCCAACAATTGGATTATAAATTACATATCTTTGAATTAGAATTGTATTGAGATAAATTGATTTTGTTTTTGGAGTTAATGGATAGATATCATAGGTTGTAAATTTGTTTATTTCTTCATTTGATATCTAGGAATTGAGATGTTTTTGTTCCTTCAATCTATATTTTGATGTTTCTGTCTTATTTTTAAATTGATTAATACTAAGAGGGAGAAAAGTAATTTTGTATAAAAATTATTAATTTATTTTCAAATGGATTTTATATTGATAAACATGAAAAATCCAATAGTATCCTTAATCTTAAAATTAATTTAGATGTTTGACATCATAAAAATGAATCTCTATTCACTTAATGGATTGTGATTTCTTGGAGCATGATTCATGAAGTTTTCATTTTGATGATTGAAGATTGTATCCCAACAATTTGATCTCTTAGATTGCAAATATTGCTTTGAATTGGATGTAAATCTTCACTTGATAGTTTTGAGTTTGAAAATTGTATTCCAACAAGTGAACTTCTACTTTGAATATATTGAATTGATTAGATTGTTGGATACTCAATTTTTGACTTGTGTATTTCTCTCTTGGATTAAAATTAATTATTGATATAGGGAGAGAAATACAAATGTTTTAATTTTACTAAGTTTGATTCTGCTCTTGATTTAAACTTTGAAAATCTCCATAGATTTTATTTTAATCATTGATTTATGGGTGAGAAATTAAATTTGCTTGTCTTAATTTGAATTATTAGTGAATAGGTTAGATTTGACAATTGACTTAAATTAAATTGACTAAAATTCTTTAATACATAGTTTTAAACTTATCTTCGATATTTTCGAGTTTGGAATAGAAGATATTGATAGTGTGCTTATTTATTGAAATTTGTATTTTACAATTGGTATCTCTTGGCTAAATTTTGCATAATTCTTGTCTTGGATTATTTTTGTTGCTTGAGATTTGACCTCCAACAATTAGTCTTCTAGTCTTATATATTGAATTGTTGGATATCAATTTTGATTTGTTGTTTTCCCCTTTGGATTGATTTTGGTATAGATAAAAAGGGGAGATATAAATTTTTTAGACAAATGTTTCATTCTTGAAAATTTAGAACTCTCCTTTGATTTGATTTTTTTTTAAAAGGGAGAGATTATTGCTATGGACTAAATTATTTTGTCTTTTCAAAAATTTGTTGTGGACTTCTCCTTTTGATTGACTTTGCCTATTCATAATGATAAATGGGAGAAAATAAAATTGCTAAGAATTATTTTTAAACTATTGACTTGTTGTAAAATAGGTTAATTTTTTTTATTAGCTTTTGATAAATATGTTTCCGCTTGTAGGTTAGACTTTGATAATTCTTCCTTGAATCCAACTTGATTAATGCAAAGAAGGAGAAATTTGAATTGGTTTGACATTGAGTGTTTAGAGGAAGAAATTCTTATTGTTTTGTTTGATAACTTTATTTCCCCAAATGTTTTCAGTTTTGAGATTTATAAAGGGGAAGAAGCTTTGTAGTTGTTTTTCAAATTGATATCAATATTCTCCATTGATTTGAAATCACACAATTGATATCAATAATTATTTTGTTTTAAACTTCTACAATTGATATCTATCTTGAATTTTCATCCCTAATATTTTGATTGTATGCAATGATTTAGGGGGAGAGACATTATTCTTAACTTGAATATCTTTGAAAGATAGATTATATCAATTAGTATTTTTTTAAATTGGATTTCATTTCTTTAATTGGTATCATATATTTCTCTATGCTTTGAAATCTTAAATTGGTATCAATCTTTGTTCTTATGATTGAATTTCAACAATTGACATCATTAGACTTATTTTTTAATTGGTATCATGTATGAAATTATCTTTGTTTTGGTATCAATGAAATTATATTTTCTCTACAACTGGTACAATCTTTTAATGATTTTCATTTGATATCGTATTTTGATTCCCCAAACTCTTTGATTTTGTGCATAATGATATGAGAAGAAAATTTGTTTTTCAAAATTTGAACTCATCCATAGATTGTTTTTCAATTTGTATATATTTTTTTAAAATTGGATGGTTCTCTTGAGTTTTTGGATCCTCTCCTAGTTGCTAGTTAATAAATTTATAGGGAAGAAATTTATAAAGTTTATTTTTATTATGGTTCTAAGGCGGAGAGCAAATAATTAAATGTGTGGAATATCCTCAATCAATTGATTTTGTGATAGACATAGGAGGAGAGGTACTTGAATTGAGTTTTATTTTACACATTGGTATCTCTCTTAGAAATTCATTTTCGAACTTACAATTGATATCATACTTAGCACAAATGATATGATTTTAACTTTGGATTTACAATTGATATAAATTTATGAAAAACTTGTTTGGCTTAAAATTGTGAATTATCAATCGGTATCCATTGTTAATTTCTTAACTCTTAAATTGGTATCCCTGGTAGAAATTAAAAATTTGTATACAATTCTTAATATTTAAATGTATTCTAGTTCTTACATTTGGTATTCATTTCTTGAATCTAATTCTTTTTGGTATCTATTATTTGGAATTAAATGCATAAAACTCTTCCATATGTTTAGGCTTAATGAGCAAAAAGAGGGAAAATATTTTTGATTGAATATTTCCTGGTGGTGGTTTTCAAATTTATATCATATTTTACACCGCAAATTGAATTGGAATGCTAAATCCCTCAAATAGGTATGTATGCTTAATGACAAAGAGGGATGATATTTTTTATTGAATTGTGATTGTGGTTGCTTAAATTGGTATCTTATCTTTGATCACTCATGGAGCTTTAATGTTTATATTCCCTCAAATGAGTTTCTATGCTTAATACAAAGGAGGGAGAATATTTTTGTTAAAAATCTTTGTGATTGTGGTTATTTACAATTGGTATCTTTCTTTTAACCACAAATTGAAAGTGAATCTATATTTCTCTCCATGGTTTGCTTCTTGGTTAGATTCATTGATTAAGGGGAGAGATAGTTTTAACTTGTTGATAATTGCTCTAGGAGTAATTAAATTATATATTGAATAGTCTTGATGATTTATGCTTGATTACCTCCTTTGTTTGATTTGTGGATAGATTATTCGATTAAGGGGGAGAAATTTATTTTTGGTAGAATTAATTGTTGAAACTATTGTTGAGATTGTCTTTGGATTCTAATACATATTCCCTACATTTACTCATGTTATTAATGTTCAAAGGGGAGAATTTCTTTGATGAATATTTGATAGTCTTATTTTGATAACATTTCTTGATTGTATTAGGACTCCCCTCCCCTAGAATTTCTTTTTGATTATGACAAAAAGGGGGAGAATGGTGTATAAGTTTTGATATATTTTAGGGGGAGTTTTGTAGCATGTTGCATTGATTAATTGGTTCATAAATTGCATAACTTAATTGGATAAATTTAATATGCAATATTTGATGCACATACTTAGGTTTTAGTATAACCAACTTATAAGATTTTGTCATCATCAAAAAGGGGGAGATTGTTAGCCTTTTTGTTAGGCTTAGTTTTATTTTGATGATGACCAAATGGTTTAATGGAATGAAAACAATAAGTTGGTTAATTGTGTTTTTATTGATAATGTATTCAATGTTTTATTCATTATATTTTTACTCAAATTTATCAAAAATACCCATATTGAGGGTATTAAAGTGTGCTAACATGTCTATCTAAGTCCATGTAGTGAATACTAATCGTTTCAGGACTTAGAAAAATCAAGAAGGGGAAGAAGGAGCAAAAGGTCGACGAAACAACACAAAAGGTCGATCTCATTGGGCATCCATGAAGGAAAGGGTCGACCGTGTGAAGCAGAAAAAAAAAAACAGCTTGCCAAAATTTCTGCACGAAGGTGCGGTCGACCGCAAAATGGACAGATTGCTCCAGAAGTTCTGCATGATGGAAAGGGTCGACCGCACAGTGGAAGTTTGCTTCCAACGGTCAAATCTCAACTGGCAGAACTCCAACGGCTAGTAAAAGAATCGACCGTTTGAGCAGTGTCTATAAATATGAGATCACTCCAAGCTCTCTACAATGAACCGAGAATCGTGGCAAAGCCTTGCCGAATTTAATACGCGATTCTAATCATTGTGAGCTTTTAATAGTATTGTAAATCTAATTCTCCCCAACCCATAAACTTGCGAGTTATATTTGGGAGAATTCAAATTAGATAGATTGCGCTTTAATTTCCGTATTCTATACTTGTGCTTGATTGTAAAGGGTGATTCCCTTAGAATTCATCACACTAGGGTGACAACTCGAAACACTTGAAATAGTCGTAGACTAGATTGAACGCCCGTAAGTTCAATCATTGGGTGATGCCTCGCAATAGTCAAATTAAGAGTGACGCCCCGTAAGAGTCAAAGGTTGACGACCTTATAATTAGTCAAGGGTGACGCCCCATTTAATAGTCAATTTGTAAACGATTTTATTGGCACCCGTAAGCCAATTACCAAGTGTATCTCCAAGTGGAACTTGGAGCGCAGACGTAGGCGAATTTGTCGAACCGCGTAAACAAATATTGTGTACATTTCTCTAACCCTTACTCTTTAATTTACGCATTTAATGTGATTGCATATTTAATCGTCTTCGATAAATCACTTAGGGATTTAGAGAAATTAAATATCACACGAAAATATTAGAAACACTATATTCACCCCCCTCTATAGGCGTATATCGATCCTACACTTATCCTAAATAAATATAAAGATGGTCAAACTGTAAAAGTTTTCAATGGTAAATTCAGCAATTGATTCTGACCAGGTTTAATAAACACTTAAACTACGATAATGTCATTTTCAAATCCCACAAAGGCATCATTCAAATTTGTGCAAACATATCTTACCTCTTGACCCATTATATCACATTTGTCATGCTCCAAAGGGGACCTGAGATAGAACAGGGAATGACTCGGCCTGAAAACAAACCGGGTCGTCCGACCCTTTAACTCTTAAACTAAATAGGCAGGGAAAGACTTGAATAAAACTTAAATAGTCAGGGTCTAACCAACTGAACTAATCAAATAGCGAGAATTCTAATACAAATTTAAATTAAGTCCAAACCTTCCAAATAAAACTCTCGAAGAAAAAATAATGAAGTAAACAAAGTTCCACCAAACTCACTTCTGCGTCGACAACTGAGAATCTTTCAAATTAAATCTTGAAGAGAATGTCGTTAGGGTAAGTTGACTAAACTAAATAGGGATAAAATCTTATATTCAACAATAAAACGGGGAGTATGCAAGATATAAAATATCATTTTACAATTGGTGTGAAAATTAGACATTAGGGCAAACGTTAAAAAAAATTTCACTATAGTGTGATACATAAAATAGGCCCTACAGTGTAACACCCCGAGACGTTAAAACATTTTCTTGCTATTGTTTTATTTTTTTAAAATACAACTTACATAAAAATTGCGCCTTTAAACCATACACAGTGGAAGTATTTAAAATAAATCTCTTTTGAAATCTAAGCTTAGTAAAACTCAACATTAATTAAATATTTTTTTGTACTTTTTAAAAACCATGCAGCGAAAGTCTCAACAAAAACTCATTTAAAGTAAAACGTAGTCAAACTCATCATTTAAATAAATATAAGCATTTATAAAAATGTTTCTACTTAAATCCAAACAATAATAAATATAACTTTAATAAAAGGGTTCATGACTTGTTATTAAAATCTTTATTTTTTTTTAAATTCTCATCCACGGGTCAACTTCGCTTTGACAACGCTTTAACTTTACCCATGAGAATTCCTCTTCAACCACGCTATCAATTGTTTCTATCTTCATGTTCCTCTAGAAGTTCTTTATTACCTACATCACAAAGTTCACCTATGAGCATAATACTCAGTAAGAGATGTATAACATGAAACTAACTATAACATGCAATATGTAAAAACTGAGTCTTTTTTTTTTGTCAACATTCATTTTTCCTTTTCTTTCCCTTTGTAGTCCAATCGTTGTAGGTAATTCTGTCTGGAGGAGAGAGTGACACCATTAGGTCCACCTCATCCGAGACGACCAACTCAAACCCCGTCCATAGCGACTATTTACGTTTATTCAGTTTGTCTTTCATTCATTCTTATTTTCTTAAAGAAAACATTTTTCATAAATGCATGAAATATACAGTAACATATAATAACAATCTAACATGCATTTCTCACTATTTTTTTTATAAATATATCATACATAAAATCATGCGTTTAAAACATACATAGTAGAAGTCTTTAAAATAAATCTTTTTTGAAATCTAAGCTTAGTAAAACTCAACATCAATTCAATATCCTTTCGTACCTTTTTAAAATCATTGCAGCGGAAGTTTCAACAAAACTCATTTAAAGTCAAACGTAGTAAAATCCATCATTTAAATAAACATAAGCATTTATTAAATATTTCTACTTAAATCCAAACAATAATAAATATAACATTGAATGAAAAGCATTATGACTCGTTATTAAAATCCATATTTCTTTTAATCTCTACCCATGGGTTAACTTTGCTTCAACAACACACTAGCTTCGCTCATGAGAATTTCTTTCTCTGTGCTATCAATTGATCTCATAAACCTATTCCTCAATCATGACCTATATCACAAAGTTCACCTATGAACCTAACGTTCAGTAAGAGATGCACAACATAATATGAGTATGCAATGCAATTTCGTAAAAATATGTCTTTTCGTTCTTTCTTTCTTTTCTAACTACCTTGCAACCTTTGTCGAGACTCTTATGGGAAGAGTAGATATGACTATGGGAAACAAACCACTGAGTCTTATGGACTTCGGTGAGATAGTTCCACTTACTCAGACCTTCATTAGTGTTGTGCACTCAATACATAACCACTTGATGAACTTCGGCCAAGCCCCAACATAAGCGAGTTAACGGACTTATCCCCATAGGACCAACCATGCCCTTAATCATCAACCAATAAAATCAAAACATGTCCTCAATCATCAACCAATAAAATCATATTGTCAAATAATACAACATGAATAGCAAACAGTAAACAAATCAATAGTAAACAATTGACAAACATCACATCCTCGAACAACAGCTTGTAGACATCAAAGAATGACATCATATTTTTACCTTACCCAAGTACTTTGTAATGCAGCCAAAGGCCAAATAAAACATCTCTTACCTGAAATTTATCACTACAGGTTTCCTTATCCCAATACCCTTTCTACTTGCTAACTTTTCCTTTTAAATAAACAAAGAGTTAGCTAAAGAATAACCCTAACATTACTTACTGTTGATCACAACTTCAAAAACTAAACAGTGGAACCTAGCATGAAAAACTTAGAGAAAGGTTCACCCAAGAGCTTGAGAGAATGACTCTCTCGTCCATGGGTTCTCAGGTGATTAGGGTTTAAACTCAAACCCTAATATTTATAGAACACTAACTTGAGAATACCATGGCATAAAATCTTATGAAATCTTATCTAAATCCAATTATTTGCTAAACAGTCTAAGGATCAATTGTTAACTCGCAAGAAATCTAAAAAAATAACTTAAATAAAACCTGCACGAGCTACAATGGACGTGTGTACAACAGCTGCTGACGTCCGCTACCATCTGCTCGAATAATTGCTAATAACCACGTTAGTCCTAAAACTTATATTTGCGGTCGCCTAAGCAACCTCGAACGCAAACACTTCCGCAAAAGCCAACGCTCTAGCGGAAACTCCATTATCTTTGTGAATTTCTTAAGTCCAACGACGACATTTCACTTTATCCAATAATCTGTTATAGACATCAACCTATCCGTGAAAGCAAACGCTTCTGCTCTAACATTAATAACCAAGACTTACTAACCCAAATGACGCCGTTCCAACACTTAAAACACTGCCATGGACACAAACACAGCTGCAAAGACACACTAAAATATAAAACGACGACGTTTCTAACTTACTCAATGCTCTCGAACGACATATTTCCCTTCCGCCAACAAATTTTTTCCTAATTTAACAACTCACACCTCTTTCGCTAAACTAAATCTAACAGTCCAACACTCTTTCATGTCAGAGCGGCTTCCAACTCTTCCGCGGAAGAATCTTTTCTAAATCTAAGGGTCCCTATTCCTCTTGCTAATCTAATCTTACGATCTAATACTCTCTCACACCTAAAAGGCATCTCATGCTCCAGTGGAAGAATATTTTCTTTAATCCGATGATCAACGTTTATTCCACCAAACCAATCCAATGGTCCAACGTCCTAGAGCATCTTCTCCAATGCAGAATGATCTCGGTCATCCCTAATCCTCATCCAACGGCTCTTAATGCATCTGATCTTCCTACATTATATTTCTTTTAGTTCTAGAATATAAAATAACAAAACAACAATTTACACTTTTCTTAACCATGGATTATTTTCACATTATTCTTTACTATTCTTATTACACTTGGCTTTCCGAATTCTTCAATAATTATTATTTTATTTTATTATATATAAAATAAAATGATTTATTTTAACTTCCCTAATTCCAATAATTTTGCAATTTTAATTTCTTCATTAAAATTCTTTAATTAACAATAATTAATCTATTAAATTCTAAATTGTCGTATTGTATAGTTAAAACTATTCATATGAAAAATCTGGGTATTACAATTATTATTCTTTAAATAAATTTTGTTATCAAAATTTGTTCTATGAAAAAAGTCCTGGATATTTTCTTATTTCTACAAGGGTAAAACCTAAAAATATCATATTTTCTCCTCAAATTTTCTACTTCATTAGCCTAGAGTCGATCATATTAAATTCTCAAGTTCTTATTATTATTTTATTACACATAAAATCTTCTTTTCTAATAAATCTAAAGGGTATATAACATTCATAACTCTTTCTAAGAGCACCTAAGAATGTAACATGTAAAATTATTATCCTAAATCATAGTGTGATTAGCTGAAAATTCATAGTCTCCCAAACACTATTCTTATTCCATAAAATAGTGGTGTTGTTAAATTTATCCCATAAAATTTCTAGACTTCCAACCACTATTCTTATTCTAACATTTTATTTCTTAGAAAAATACTAACACAAATAAAATAAAATTCAACCACAAAAAATTACTATCAATTAAATTAAACATACTTAAAGTTGAAGAAGCATTCTCATGTGAGAGGCTTGTGTTGATAAGCAGTCTGCAGAAACGACTTTAACTTGGGTGCTTTGATAGAAACGACTTTAACTTGGGTGCTCTGATACCATTTTTTAACGTCTTGAGACGTTAAAACCCTTTTTCTCACTATTTTTTTTTATAAATACATTGTACATAAAATAATGCATTTAAAACATACACAACGAAAGTCGTTAAAATAAATCTCTTCTGAAATCTAAACTTAATAAAACTCAACGTCAATTAAATATCCTTTCGTACTTTTTTAAAACCATTGTTGCGGAAGTCTCAACAAAACTCATTTAAAGTCAAACTTAGTAAAATCCATAATTTAAATAGACATAAGCATTTATAAAATATTTCTACTTAAATCCAAACAATAATAAATATAACTTTGAATGAAAATCTTTATTACTCATTATTAAAATCCATCTTTCCTTTATTTCTCACCCACGGGTCAACTTTACTTCAACAACGCTCTAGCTTCGCCTATGAGAATTTTTCTTCAACTATGCTATCAATTGATTTCATCAACATGTTTATCAATCATTACTTACATCACAAAGTTCACCTACAAACCTAACGCTTAGTAAAAGATGCACAACATAATATGAGTATGCAATGCAATTTTGTACAAATATGTCTTTTCGTTCTTTTTTTCTTTGTTTTAACTACCTTGCAAACCTTTATCGAGATTCTTATGGGAAGAGTAGATACGACTATGGTAAACACACCAGTGAGTCTCGTGAACTTCGATGATACAGTCCCCCTTACTGGGACCCCCGTTAATGTTGTGCATTCAATGCACAACCACTTGGTGAACTTTGACCAAATCCCAACATAACTAAGCTGACAAGCTTATCTTCCATAGGACCAATTGGGACAACATTTCCTCAACCTTTCGTATTATTTCTTACATATCTTAAATTATGTTTTTGTCTTTCTTACATGAAAACATATGCATGTAACCTGTTTTCATTTTTTTTTTTGAAAAACATGATGCATGGAACTTATATGATACATGATAACAGTCTAACGTGCATGAACATAACAATAAACATATCATCGATCAATGTCTCAATATGAATATTAAACAACAATAATCATATCCTCGATCAACATCTCAATATGAACAGTAAACAAGCAATAATCATATCCTTAGTCAACAGTCCGTAGACATCACATCCTATCATCATCAAAATATGTCCAAAATCATCAACCAATAGAAATCATATCCTCAAATACCACAACATGAACAGAAAATAGTAAACAAATCAACAGTAAACAATTGACAAACATCACATGCTCGAACAACAACCCGTAAGCATCAAAGAATAACATCATATTTCTACCTTATTCTAGCCCTTTGTGATGCAGTCAAAGGTCAAACAAAACATCTCTTATCTTTACTAGAGGTCTGTCCATCCTAATATCCTTCCTACTCACTGATTTTTCTTTTTAAATAAACAGATAGTTAGTTAAAGAATAACCCTAACATTACTTACTGTTAAACACAACTTCAGTAACTAAACAGTGGAACCTACCTTGAGAAACTTAGAGGAAATGTTCACCCAAGAGCTTGAGAAAATGACTCTCTCATCCATGGGTTCTCAGGTGATTAGGGTTTAAACCTAAACCCTAATATTTATATAACACTAACCTTAAAATACCACAAGATAAAATCCAATGAAATCATATCTAAATCCTATTATTTCTTAAATAGTCTAAGGATCAATTCGTAGCTCACAAGAAATTTGGAAGACTAACTTAAATAAAACCTACCTGAGATACAACGATGCCCGAACAGCCGTTGCGGATGTTCACTCCAACCTGCTTGACCATTGGCCAATAACCACGTCAGTCCTAAAACTTATATTTGCGGCCACCAAAGCAACCGCAAACACAAACGCTTCCATAGAAACCAATGCTCCTGCAGAAACTCCATCGTCTCTGTGAATTCCTTAAGTTCAACGATGATGTTTCACTTCGTCCAATAACCTGCCATAGACACCAACCTATTCGCGGATGTGAACGCTTCCGCTCTAAAGCTAATAACCAAGACTTACTAACCCAAACGACACCTTTCCAACACTTGAGAGACCTGGAGGAAGGTTTCACTCGAGAGCTTGAGAGAAAACTTCTCTCGTCCATGGGGTTCTCGGGTGATTAAGGTTTCGACCCCAAACCCAAATATTTATAAACCCATAAACAGAGAACCTCGTTGGAGAAAATCCCATGAAATTGTATTTAAATTCTATCTTTTCCTAAACACTCTAAAGATCGATTAATAGCTCGCAAGAAATATAGAAAACTAACTTGTTTAAAACCTACCTAAGCTACAACAGACGCTTCAACAGTCGTAGAGGACGTCCACTATAACCCGCTCGACCAATGACCAACAACAACGTCAACCCTAAAACTTATATTTGCGGTCGCCAAAGCAAGTGCTAAAGCATAAACTTCCGCAAAAGCGAATGCTCTTGCGGAAACTCCAACATTATCGCAAATTCCTTAGATCCAACGATGACGTTTCACTTAGTCCAATAACTTGCCGCATACACAAACCTATCTACGGAAGCAAACGCTTCTGATCCAATACTATGGACCGAGACTTACCAACCCAAACGACGTTGTTTCCATCACTTAAAACACTGCAGCAAACATAAACATAGTCGCAGAAACTCGCTAAAACATAAAACGATGATGTTCTTATTTACATAACTCTCTTGAACAACATCTTTCCCTTCTGCGAAAGAATCTTTTCCTAATCCAACGGCTCATACTTCCTCCGCTAAACTAAATCCAATGATCCAACACTCTTCCACGTTCGAGCGTCATCCAACACTTCCGTGGAAGAATCTTTCTTAAATCTGACCATCTACGTTTCTTTCGATAATCTAATCCTATAGTCTAGCATTCTCCCACATCCAAATGGCACTAAACACTTCCGCGGAAGCACCTTTCTTAAATCCAACAATCCATGTTTCTTCCGCTAAATCGATCCAACGGCCTTACAATGCCCCATGTTACTAAAACCATTTTCTTTGCCATAAAATTTTTTTTCTTTAATTTAAAATGTGCGTGGAGAAAACAAATTAGAGTAATTTAAACGGAAACTAAAAATAAATTCAAAACATAGTTTTAAACACCTCCAACAGAAATCCATTGTTTAACAAATAGTTACCATAATGGAAAACCTTACAATTATTCAAAATAAATAAAATCACTTTAAATTGCTTTATATGAGCCATAACCCTCAGGTCAAACCCAGCTGATAACCCAAGTGCTCATCAGGTAATGCCTCCTCCTCCATAGGTATATCAATAGTATCATCACAGTCACCTACACCACGGGATAAAACAATTAGTCTAATGCTCAACAAGAAATAGAATAAAATGCAATGCTCATGCTCAATGCGTACTTACACAATCTATCTTAGAGAAGAATCTATCTCCTACTTTACATTTTGTTATAGAGAAAGGATACATCCTATGGTCATGTGGCTTAACCGTTACTCTCTAGGAGATACATCTATTAGGGGTGTCACCACCATGACCATCACCAATCTCCTATATTGTGCAAGCGAGAGAGATTTCTAGTATAAGAGAAAGGATACATCCTATGGTCCATGTGGCTTAATCGTCACTCTCAATGACATACATCCATTAGGAGTGTCACCACCGATGGACTGTCACATTTTTTCCCGAACCCCCACACGCCTATATACATTTATTCATTCATCATATAATATGTCTTGCATATGTCAATATTTTCATAAGCCCAATTTATGATGCATGTATGTCGTGTCATAAACAGTTCAATTCACATCAATGTACTGAATATAAAAGGAAACAAAGTCGTAACATAACAGTGCATACTTAAACTAAACAAAGAGTAGTTCATATACTAATGGACAAAGGCAATTTATATGCTAATTTACAAAAAGTAATTTACACATTGTTCAACAGAGGCAATTTATATGCTAGTTAACAGACAACAGTTTATATGCTATTTAATAGAGACAATTTATATGCTGTTGACAGAGGTAAATTCACATGCTAGTTCATATCAGTTCATATATTAGTTAACAGGAAGGATTCGTGAGGTTAGGTGAAAATTAAGAGTAACCTAATCTGAAGCAGTAATCCAAAAACAACATATCAATAACCTTCCTCTCTACGCTTTCTATTTTTCGACAAGATATTGTTTCATAACAAGGCACCCGAGAGCTTTATACATTCTTTATGCATTCTTTGTGAGCCAACACTTCACAATCCAAAATTTCAGAATAATACTCCAAACCATTTTCCATTATCCATAACCCACGATTAGCAACAAATCACAATCCATTTTCTTACTTCTCTATCATACTAGAATTTAACGGGCACCCAAAATCTTTTAGTAGACAACACATCACACCAAGCAAATGTTTCAGGCAATAATTCACAACAACATTTAACCAAACAAAGCAAGAATCAACCACAACCAAAGTCCTATGATGTAGGGCCTCCACTAGCCAACTACACCCTATTTATTACCTCACTTGACGATTTCCTATAACCATGCACATCCCTTTATGCCAAAAGCAGTAGCTTTCTTTCTCTTCACGTTCTCGGTGTCTTTCTCCCTCGCTCCTTTGCTCTTCTTTTCTCTGTAAGGAAATTCAGAATCCTCCCTTTTACTTTTGTCCCCTTTTTAATAAGGAGAGAAATCTCCTTGAGACAATTCAATATCTTTGAGATTCGCCAACAACTCCTACGTGGCACCAGCTTATCATTTAAGGAGGACAATGAAATCAAAACGCTCGCAGAAGGAAAGCCGAAACATCAACTGAAAGGAAGCAGATTCCTTTTTGAAGGATTATATAGCCACCACGATTTGCCAGTCATAGAAATTAAACGTGAAGAATGTCTGTTTTCCATAGGGGACGTCCCTCAACGCGAATCCTACGGTCCTATTTCATTCACTTCCTCATATGATGGTCTTAACACGCGACCACTTTTGTTTTTGATTTCCACGTGCTTAGCACATGATCCCATTCTTAATTTAACGACGGGATGTCTTCCTTGCTAATCTAACAGTCCTTAGTTCATCCGATATTTCATAGGCCTCATCTAACGGTCCATAGTTTGTCCGAATTCCTCCTATGAGACATCCGTTAATATCCTCACCATGAGGGACGTCTGTTCCTCGGTAAGGGACCTCCGTTCTTCAACAAGCCTTTCCTCCCTATGTTCCAAACGATGCCGTCCCACTTAAATCTTAACGTCGTTCCCTTTATTTCTATTTCAAACGTCCTTTATCCATAAAGGACGTACCTTCCTTTCCATTTCTTCTTAGTTCCAAATGATGCCGTGTCCCTTAATACTAACGCCATTCATGTTACTTCTATTTTGGATGTCCATTGTCTATTAGGGACGTCCCTTACATCAAAACGATGCCGCTTGCTACTTACTCTTAACAAACGATGCATCCCGCTTTTTATATTCAATAACGGACGTCCATTTTCCCTTGAGGGACGTTTGTCATAACCCAAACAGTGTCATTCCACCAATTCCAAAGCCATATCTCCTCACATAATTGACCGCCAAGCAAAAATCCTTATTTCTCCATTTAATGATAATTCCTTCAACATATAATTAATTATACTAATACTACTATCATCCGATTTATCCTTAAACATTAATAACTTCATCATTCTCAATATTATAAATGACTTTCAAATTTCATAATGACCAATCCTTACATTATACTAAAAATCAAGGTTTTACATGTAGGCTAATTTTTCGGGTACTACAGGCCTCCCGCATCAAACACTTCCACAGAGCATCTTTCTCCGTCCAGAATGATCTTAGCCTTTCCTAAACCTCATTCAGTGGTTCCTAATGCATCCAGTCATACTACCTTATATTTCCTTAATTCAAAAATATAAATTTTAAACCAACACTTAAATCTTTTCCTTTACCATGGATTATTACACATTCTTATTTATTAATTCTATTACACTCGGTTATTTACATGACCATTTTTCCACTGTATAGCAACCACTCCTTGATCTCCAACACTCTCTATGAAGAACTTTTTATTTGGGAAGGGTGAAACTCTTCCATGGAGCAAAATGGTTGAGCCTTTATGGAAGAGATTTATGTTCGAATTGATTTTTTGTCAGACTTTAAAATGTAAGCAAAGCTCCTAAAATTCTTCTCCTCTGCTATCAAAAGTATTGGATTTTAATCTCCATTCATAATATTTCAAAAAGGAGGATTTAGAACTCAATCAATTGAAGGAATTCAACAAGAAGAATTTCAAGGCTTTGGAGGTTAGCCAAAAATTGATCATGGATTCCCATAATTTTTTAAGTTAATGGACACATTGCTTAGATTGAAAAAAAAGTTGGGGTTATACTCAAAAAAGGATTATTATGCTCTGTTTAGAAATTCGATTGAGAAATTTCCTTTGGAGTTGATTCAAAGGTTAGGTTTTTGGGTTTGAACCATGAATTTTAAGGATTAAAATCATGTTTTGATGATTCTTTTATGATGAGTTAATGTTTTGGTGTAAATCGTCAAAAGGAATGGTGAAAATTTGACAAAAAGTGCAGCTAGCGTTGGAGAAGATGGTGTTGGGCCTGCGACTCAAAAAGTTTTGCCAGGCTGGGCCTTGACTCAAGCCCAATTTTAGGCTGTGGCTTGACTTCTTAGGCAATGGCTCAGACCTCATTTTGGACCCAATTTCAACTGTAAACCCAAATATTTTTCGGTTGTTTCAAAGCCTGTTTTGGTACCGTTTTAAGCTTTATACTCAATCGTTCTTCAGTCGTTCTCTTTAATATTAAGTTTGGAATTAAAAGTGAGAAATTTTCAATACTAATTTTGCAATATCATTATCATTGGATTTTGATGCTTAGGATTTGGAATGGGTGTATATTGGACCTTCTCAGTTTGGATTGGGCTTCAGTTGTTGGTGGACGCACTTAAGGTAAAGTTTTATTTTTATGTATAACATTGCGTTGTTTTCATAACTTTTATTTTGAGACCTGTTATCATATTAAATGACATGTCCATCTGGTTTTTTATATATTAGTATATATAATTTTCACTAGGCATATTTTATTTGAGCATGCACATTACTTCATTGATCATCTTTGTCATGTGCAACGAGTTTGATCGAACCATGTTAAGGTCTTGTTTTCGTTACACACATTCAACCGTTGATGGATGTGTTTGTTTATTATTGTTAATTAGAGTAATGGAACAACTGTATGTGTCGTGTCCTTGGACACAAAACCCTAAACTGGATTAGAGTTGTTATAGTTGTTGCGATTACCTGAGTATCACCATTATGTATTTCTGTTACTGTTGTTGGCATGGTATGCTCAGATTCCATGATTGACTTTTTATCATTTGACGGTAGTGACCTATGTTATGTATGTACCACATTATAATAGATTGTTTCTAAACTTGCGCTACTATAGATTTTGAACTCAGTTTTATGAAAAGTTTTATATTGACATGCTCATATATTTTTCTTACCCATATGTGGTATGTAAAACTTTTCTCCTATTTAGCCAACTCACCCTAAACGACTCCCCTTTTCAGATTTAGACCGGGTGATCACTATTGGTTGATGCAGATTTGAGCTAGGTAGCCTTATTAACATTATTGTTTATCTTTTCTTGAGAAGTCATTATTGATGAGATGTGACTCTCATTTTGTTGTATATTGCTTTTAGACGTTTGATTAGTTATATCTCTACTGAGCACATACTGTTCTATTTTTTACTGTTATTGTTCACACTATCTGATGTCACTAATGGACCTAAGTGTTAGCTCATATATTGGGCCTTAGCCTTTTAAATCTTATTAAACTTCTGCTGTTGTTTGATATAATTAAAGATAATGGTCGAGCAGCTTGATTCATTTTTGGGTTGGATCATCCACCGTTCTGTCTAGAGTCCCTTTTGAGGCGTGACATATTTTCAACTAGCTTTGATTTCTTTAGGGTTGTAAGGCAATACAAGATTAGAAATGCATTCGTAAAAAGAAATATTTTTCAATTAGCTTTGATTTCTTTAGGGCTGGAATTCATGTGGTTCGACTTTGGACGCGTCTGGATGATGAAGCATCCATCCTTTGGCCTTCCACCTTCATCTGGACGACGAAGGGTTGAATTTGTGGCCCTTAAATAGAGAGGGAAGAACACAGGAACTTATAAAGAAGAAAACTGTGTGTGTGGCTGTGAAGTTCTGATTTTGTGAAACTGTGAGGGTGAAGAGTTAGATTCTAGAGTTTTGAAAGATAGGAAGAGCAATGAGTGAGAAGTCCAAATGTGAGTGATGGTTTCTGGAAGAATGAAGGGCAATGAGGAAGGAGGAAGCATTTGGTGACCGAGAGATATAATCGTGATGGAAGTTTGGAGGTATGTGTTCTTCAGTTTCAGTTATTGCTAGGTGAGCATGAATTGTTGTTTTTCTTCAGTTTAGTTCTACATGAGAAGTATATAAGATATTGGTTTCTACCAAGTGATAGTGTTGGATATATTGTTCTGATCCATCTTGGATAAACTATGTTGTTTTTGTATTGTCTTGATGAATATTGTGAATAAAGCATGAAGATGAGTTAAATATACTTGGTTTATTGCCGTTGGATGAGATGCACTGTGTTGGATCTAATCACTATTGTATTATATAGGTGCCGTCAAGTATTCACACTCGGTCATTAGGATGATTTAAGGGATTTGGTTATTACATATGAATGAGTTTACTATATATACTTGTGTTTATTCTGTTAAATTGGGAATACGGTTAGGGTTAGTGAGTTTTAGTTTGTGCACTATTTGGATGGACATTATAAGGAATGAGGTGGAATAAGCATGTCTTGTTATTAAATTATATTGTTATCTTGGTTGTTGCTGAGAATTAGGGCTGCTGAGTATTATGATAATATTCTTTGTGGTGATTGGGCACATGTAACTTGATGATAGATGATAGTCTTAGAAAATTATTATCAATAAGTAAATATTTATCTGATTGTGAATAGGTATTGAGGAGAAGAAACTTTAAGTGCTGACTCTATAAAGCTAAGGACTCCTTATAAGTGGTACTGCATGTATTTTGTCCAAAAAGACCTACATCACGAGAATTAAGGTTTGTTTGATGTTTGCATTTACTTGATATATTGTTGATTGTTTAGTGTGAATTGTATGTTTATTAGATTTAAGTTCAGTTCCTAAGTTAATAATAGATCATGTTTTAAGGATATGGTAAATAGAATTGTATGCTTGCATCGTTGTTTTCCTAAAGTACACGAAAATGCAAACGTAACTGAATTAAACGAAATAAACGTAAATAGCTATTTTTGTGGTCCGGTAGGTTAAATTCAGCACAGAAACCAAAGATAAGTAAATAGATGTTTTTGTGGTCTGGTGGATTAATCCCGGCACAGAAACCAAAGATAAGTAAATAACGATTTTTGTGATTCGGTAGGTTAAGTCTGGCACATAAACCAAAGATAAGTAATTGGAACTAAATGAAAATGGAACACACGTGAATAAAGTTAAGTGATGTTGTGAGATGTGGGTTCTTGAGTTGGTCACTTAGGTGTGTACCACGAGATGACCGCCTTGTGCATAAACTACTCTACCTTGTTAAGTTGACATCTCCATTCGGTAAAGTTAATGGTAAAGGAAATGGTAACATAATAATAAACATTGAAAACTGTATGTGTTTTTAAAGAGCATTGCATGAGCACTTTTATTTTTATATCGCTTATTGAACTTTAGGCTCATAGTTAGGTCCTGTGATTTAGGTAAGGAGCCAATGATTGGATAAAGCTTGTTGAGGATGCAGCTGATGGAGTATTACTAGGTTAAGCTGTTTGTGCTGTTGGCAATGTTGAACTTGGTGGGTTATGGCTCAGGGAATAATTTTTAATGTGCCAAGTATTTCCATTGTTTTAAATAATGTTTAATTGAGACAATTGTTTTAAGTAGTTTTCAAGTGTTAATGTTGGTTTACTTTGAATGTTTTCAAATTGGTGAATTGTATGGTTTTATATGGTTAAGACTTTCACTTTGTTTTACTTTGGTATTCTCTCACATAAGGGTTTTAAAAGATTGAAAATTTTATACAGTAAAAAGGGTTACGGGATGTTACAGACGTAGTCGTTGATCCAGTTAAGATTCAATCAATTTTGGACTGCCCTCAACCAAAGAACATTGGTGAAGTACGAAGTTTTCTCAGCCTTGCATAATATTACAGAAGGTTTATAGAAGACTTTTCGAAGATTGTTTTGTCGTTATCAAATTTGACAAGGAAGAATGCCAGATTTTGGTGGTCCAGTGCATGTGATGAAAGTTTGTAGGAATTAAAACAGAGATTGACTACGACTCTAGTCTTAACCTTACCGTCTGAAAATGGTAAGTACTGTAGTTCTTATGATGCTTCAAAGAATGGTTTGGGTTGCATGCTTATGCAGAAAGGAAAAATGATTGTCTATGCTTCTAGGCAATTAAAGGAGTATAAGCGTAACTACCCAACTCATGATCTTGAATTAGCCGCAGTGGTGTTTGCACTCATGATTTGGAGGCATTACTTGTATGGACAACGATATGAGATCTTTGCAGACAACAAGAGCTTTAAGTACATCTTCAGTAAGAAAAAGCTAAACATGAGATAGAGACGATGGTTGGAGTTTGTTAAAGACTATGACTGTGAGATTAAGTATCACCCCTAGAAAAGAAAATGTAGTTGCTAACACACAAAGTAGGAAGACAATTTCAGTGCACTCTTTGTGGATGGATGTATCTTCAACCCTACAGTCAAAAAATCAAAGATTTGGACTTGAGTTAGTTACCTCTTAGTTGACTTCTACTCTTTCAACTATGACTTTAACACCTACAGTATTGGAAAATATAAAAAAAGAGCAGATAGAAGACCCTTTGTGTGTGAGCCTTAAATAAGATAAGAAATTATTGGAAAAATCCTTTAATATCCGAAAAATTTGTCTACATGTAAGATTTTAATTATGTGAAATAAAATACTTGAACATTGTGAAATTGTAATTCCGAATCATTAATATCATTGAGAATATTGATGTAACAACCCGATCCCAAATTTTTCGCTAAACGATGTAATCAAACTTTGGAAGTAAAAATTGGCGTAATATATATATGTACATTGACCCTAAACGTGTTGAGCCATGACTCGTTACTGTGTGGGTAACCCGATTCGAACAAAAACTTAATCGAAAATGCAAAGGAAATGGACTCTGGTCCATTAGGATGCCTGAGGACGACGTTGCGGATGTGGAGTGTCGTCCGCAACACACTTGGAATGTTGCCCCGACTTGGGACGACTTCGGGGACGAGATGATGCATCCCAACTTCGGCGCGACATAGACTTCCGGATGACCTGGCGGAAGATGCGGACGAGTAAGAATGCGTCTGCAACAAATCTGTTTAAGTCTAGATACTTTAGGACGACGGATGCGGACAACGCAGACGAGAGAAGGACGCGTCCGCATCGAATCTGTTTAAGTCTAGGGACTTTCGGACGAACCCAGACGCCTGTAGATGAGGAGGAACATCGTCTGATTTGAATCTATCCAATTTTTGGATACGTTCGGATGATGCATACCGACGACTAGCGGACGCCAAACGGCGTCCAAATGGTTATCTGGACAGTACAGACGAGAGGGAGACGCTGTAACGACCCGGTTTTATTTACTTTAAAAATCGTGTAAATTTAAAACTTTTCTTTTTATAAAAACATCAGAGTATTTTTCCTTTATAAAACCCGATCATTAAAACTCTTTACTTAAAACATTTATCAGTTTCAGCGGAAGTAATAAAATCATTTTTATGAAATGCAGCGGAATTAAAACAAGCATTAAATAATATTAAATAATTTACAAACCCTTTTACAAATAATTTTCATTTAACTCTTTAGCCCAGCTAGCCACAAGATCCACTCAGTGCAAATCCTTCATCGACTGCCTCTTAGTCTGTTCACCTGTGCATGTTCCTACATCGAAAGACTTAACTAATGAGCTTAATGCTCAGTAAGTGATATAAAATAAAAGGTATGATGCACATGTCATGCAACTTTTAAATCTCTTTTCATTTTCTGTTTCTGTTTCTCTTCTTTCTTTCTTTTCTTTTCTTTTCTTTTACCGTTTTGTTGATCTTAACTTTGCTTTATCTTGACTTTACTTTACTGTTCCTTTCTTTACTTGATCGTTACTTTGCTTTATCTTGAAAGACATTGGAGATGTCTAAACTTGACGAGGAGAACCTCACATCCCTAGACGACCCCGTTTATCTTTATCTTTACTTTATCTTGAAAGGCATTGGATATGTCTAAACTTGACGAGGGGGAGCAGTCAACTCAACCTCACATCCCCAGACGACACCGTTTATGTTTGTTGTGTGTCTTAATCTTGAAAGGCGTTGGAGATGTCTAAACTTGATGAGGAGGAGCGACTAACTCAACCTCACATCCCCAGACGACCCTGTTTATGTTTATCTTTATCTTGAAAGTGTTAGAGATGTTTAAACTTGACGAGGAGGGGCGGCTAACCCAACCTCACATCTCGTCACACCGATTTACGTTCATTTCTTTACGTTTCACAACCGTCTCGTTTCTTCTTTGTTTCCTTCTTGTCATTTTGTAATCGTTTTGTTTCTTCTTTGTTTCCTTCTTGTCATTTTGTAATCGTTTTGTTTCTTCTTTGTTTCATTTTCAAAAGTATGCATGGAGACCATTTTCGTATATTTTGAAAACTATGATGCATGATGCTCATGAATGCATACATTCTCTATTAGAGGAATTTAATAAAACAACTAACATACAATTCACAGATCATGCTTATAAAAACTGTAAACAATGAAACATACTAGTAAAACGGTAAACAACGAAACGTGCATATTAATAACTGTAAATACTGAAACATGCTATTAAATACTATAAACAACGAAACATGCATCTTCTATTGTTGCGATGTAGGGCTCTAAGGACCAAAGCACATGCGTATCACTTACCTGCAGTCCGTGGCGCGTTTGACACTATTCTTTTCCTGTTAATACCTTCAAAATAATTAATATTTATTTATTAATATATTTACCCATTATAAACCTTAACTATGTTGATTCATTTCACATTTTTCGTCCAATTATTTTCATCGACTAATTAACCAATAATTATTGACCACCGAATTTTCATAAACCTTAACGCTTAATAATTCTCATTAGTCATCTTAATTACTTAGCAACCTCGCAATAACAATTCTAATATCTTAATGTGTGCAACGGGATAACGATAGCCAACAATAGTTGTTCATTCCATCAATGTGACCTAATAATATAGAGAATTTTACTTTACAAGACCGAATAGTATTTTATCACAAAACCATATTTTCCACAGTAGAGTAGAGAACCATTTAATTCCTTTTATCGAAACGGTAACCAACATAGCACATTTATTTATCCTTTTTATCTGATTAGAAAGGCTGTAGATAATTCATCCAAATGTACAGAGCATGTATTAGCGTGCAGAATACTTAACTTAATTCAGACAATACATGAATTAAATCCGAAATCAATTACAGCAGTAAACATTCAACAACCAATTATGAATATCAATCCGACATATTTCCACGTCCAACAATCCATTCAGAATATTAAGTTTAACATGGCTTAGACCAACAACAACGTAGAGACCTTATCCAAATATGACCAATAATCCATCCGACAGTCCACAACAAGACAATTCCAACATATTCATGCCTTTGAAATTAACCAACACTAACCAAAGAAACAGAATGTAACTAAACAACATGAATTCCAGAATATCCATTCACAAGATGCTAAACCAGATTCACCAATGTCTTTCCATTTATCTAGCCCCCCATACACAAGAAAATTAATAGCAACCAAATATAATCAATTTCTAACTCATTTGCAAAGTCCATAAAACATTCAGAGTCCAACACAGTATCATCCTTAAACGAAGACAACAGAACCAACCAATGCACAAGACATAATTAAGCAAGATAGCAATGGCTAGAACAACTCATCAATCTCTTCAGAAACTCAAACACAAATCCCAGCACCAATAGAACTTCAAATCCAAAACAGAACTTCAACACAGTAGAATGTCCTATATTTTTATCCATTTCAATTGGTCATCACGGAAGGTATACCAAGGAACAGAGAAGGATTACTTGTAGAGCACACAAACCATATTCTTCACGGTAGCAATCCAGAGCAACACCAACCAGAAACATCAAACAGGAGCTCACTTCCATCTACTGCTCTCGGTCCTTTCACAGAGAGCACACCCGATGGCCATCACTATCCAACATCATTCCCTTCACTACCAGCCAGCTTCCAATCTCACTGCCATCCATTTATAGCCGAAGATATAACTTGCACAGACACAAAGCTGGAGGAAATTTGTACACTTCAAGGAGGGAGGTCCAATGGCCAAACTCCACGCTGGAAAGTTGCTATCATTTCGGGAGGAGGAATAAACTAGTTTAATATGTGGACCAACAGAAACGGGCCAATCAAAATCTCCAGCGAACCGATGCCCTGCCCAGCCTCGCCAATTCGTCTTCGCCAAATCGCCATTGCCGACGCCAATTCATCCCTGATCAGAAGCCAAGAAGATGAATACCAAACGTAGGGCATCGACTTACCCCCACCGGCGAATTGCAGCTCCAATTCTGACTCTGAAGCCGCGACATATTGAGCCCTAGCTCGCCGGTACGCCAGTGATCGCTGCAGCAGCCCGTGCCGTCGTCGGCTGTTTCTCGTTCGCCGAACGTCGCTGCGAACGTCCGTCTCCATTCACCGTCGTCTTCTCTTCTCCCCCGATCGCTCTTCTCTCTCGGCTCCCTCTCCCTGTTTCTTGGGCTCTCTCCCTCGCCTTTCCCCTTCTCTTCTCATTTCTTTTCTTCAAATTAAATCATCAACTTAAAATAAAAACTCAATTTAATAAATAAATCCCCACTTTCTATTCAACCAAACCGGTCCCTTTTATCCCACAATTAAATTTTTCTCATTTCTTCTTTTCAAATAATTACTCCATTTCTCTTCTTTTTAAATAATTAAATTATTCATTTAATTATTTTCATCCCAATTTCAATTTTCTTTTCTCCGAATATTTCATGATGATAATTATCGGTCCAATTAAAATTATTCAATTCGGCTTCCAAAATAATTATCCAATAATTGATATAATTATCTCCCAACAATTATTTTTCTAAACTTATTTTCATGATAATATATTCCATAATAAATTTCTCCGAATAATCCAATTATACCCCAATTAATTTCTCGTTACATAAATCCTTGATTATTATCCAAATATTTCCCTTAGTCAATTGTATTATCAAATAAATATCTAATTATCCTTAATTAATTATGTGACGAAAATCGGGGTATTACAGATGCCGTTTCTCTTCCGAAGCCACGATTTTGCCTAAGGAATTTGGCCTTGTAGATGAGCTGCAGACGCGATCAAGTCATTCGCACTCGTCCGAATCATCCCAGTTCAGTGATAGGATAAATTAAAAACAGAAAGAAAACGACGTGGAACCAATAGAAACCCAGACCACTGAACCTCACTCCCATGATCCTGACCAGTCAAAAGGTGTCGCCTTCATACTCGTGCTAGGTGTACGTTTGGTCTCCTGGGTGAGCCCTATTTCTCCAGCCTTCATCTCCTTCTCCTTTATTTTTCTGGTTTGCTGGGAGGAGCTGGTGGCTGCTGCGTGGAGGAAACCGCCTGAGGAGCTGCTGTCCCGAGTGAAGAACCGTCTTCAAAGGGGTAAGGAATGGGTTGTCTTGGCCATTTGGAGGCCCTACACCCAAGTAATAGAGAGTGTGTGAGTGTGCATTGCTTGAGTCGGTTGGTCTATGTAGTTTTCTGCTTTTGTCTCAAGAATTCGTACGTGGTTTGCCTTCTGTATACTGTATTTCATCCTAGACTTCCATGTTTTTCCTTAAACACTATGGTGGTTGTTGCGTTTCTGCTGGAGGCTGAATTTTCCTTACTGGTTCATTTGTTTTCTTTTATGTTCTGTACATTCTTTACTGCTTAAATATTCATGATATTTACTGTGACAAGTTGAACGATACTTACTGTGATAAACTGAAAGGAAGTAAAGAGATGATGCCTAAATGAATGAGAACCATGAATAAGTCCTTGACAGACTTCTAGTAATGGTAGGGGTTCTATTTTTGTCGTCTAAAGACTTATTGCTCATGATGTGGTTTAGATGACTAATCTGGGTACAAGTTATAGTGTTATGTTAAAGTGTTCAGCCCACTTAGCTTTATTTCTCGTGCATCACATTTCTGCTGTAAACAAGTTTTGTAGTTTTACTTCCTCATCATATGATTATGTTTTACTGTTATTATGCTATCATAACTCCTAGATACTGTTGTAGATATAAAGCATGATTTCACTAAGTCCATTTTGACTTCGTTTATTGTTGTCTCTAGTCATCTAATCTAGATTAGATGTCTAAAAGCATGCTTTATTTTTCTGTTGTACATTAGTCGATTGGGAAGCATGTTCGCCGTCTCGATTTATACTAGCCGTTATTTTTAAATGTTTAAAAGCATGTTTGTTTCATCATCATCTCCTGCTGCACATCAGTAAAGTGATAAGCACGTTCCGCTGTTCTACCTTCGATGTTTCGCCGCTATTTTCTTTACTGTCAAGAGCATGTTTAATCGTTCTGTCTTCCATAAAAATGCTGCCGTATTAGTTAATTAAACGCATGTTTAGGGATTCGTTTCACTGCTATTTTCTTTACTGTCAAGAGCATGGTAATCGTTCTATCTTCCATAAAAATGTTGCTGTATTAGTTGATTAAACGCATGTTTAGAGATTCGTTTCGCTGCTATTTTCTTTACTATCAAGAGCATGTTAATCGTTCTGTCTTCCATAAAAATGCTGCCGTATTAGTTGATTAAACACATGTTTAGAGATTCATTTCGCTGCTATTTCCTTTACTGTCAAGAGCATGTTTAATCGTTCTGTCTTCCATAAATTTGTTACTGTAAATTAGTAGTTGAAAATGCACATTTTGCTGCTCCTGTTCGACATTTTCCTGTTGAATACTATCCATTTAAAGCATGTTCGTTATCATAAATCGACCATGCATACTGCTGTTCTCTTGGATTAAAAGCATGTTACGCTGTTTCATTTCTCAAGTTGATTCGATAATTTGCTCGCTGCTTTGTGTCGTTAGAATTCGTTCCGTTGTTAATTTGTTGTTACATGATTTCATTATGTTTAATAGTTCGTAGATTGTTAGCTACCTTATTGAGATCAATGATTAAGTATGCCTTAGATTTCCATCATTTCTTAAGCATGGTTAAGCTTTGTGTGTGTGGATAATTATGCTTAGCAATTCCCCATGTCTTATGTTATGCTAATTTATTGAAAATTTCTTAAAGTATTGTTGTTTGATATCTCTATATATGTGCTAGGCAAAGTAGAAGTGTCCTCATACATTTACGATAATAGGAACAACTAGGGGGTATCACTTTGGGATGGTACCCATACGCCTTGAGTGAGGAAAAGACGTAAAAGAAGACAAGGAGAAAGGAAGGGAGGGGGGGGGGGGGGGGGGGGGGGTGTAAGTACGGATTAGTTAGGCAGATAGGAATTAAAAATGATGTTACCTTTCCCTTGTCGGGATTGCGAGACTGTCTATCCTAGGTAACTAAAGCCAATAAAGATCAATTCTCCCGCCACGGATTCTTCCAATCTCCAGCTCGATGCGCGAGTAACGAACTAAATACGTAAGAAAAGGTTGGTCTAGGTGGCCCCCATTCCAAGACAAACTAAAGAGAGTCATAAACATTTGTATTCCCCATTTCCTTACTGAGCGTAAGCTCACGTCCTTATTTGTGGTGTAGGTAACGAGGTGGTTCTTCTGGGAGCAGAGGAGGCCACTCCCGTGGGCCGTGTGGTAGATCCGATGGAGACACCAGTAGAGTAGTAGTAGTACGACGCTAAGTAATGAAGACGAAGAAACTTTTTTTAAAGGCTAACGTTAAAACTTTTTTTGTGAACGTTAATTTTCCTTTTACCCTTATTGAATGATATCTAGAATAGTACGTGGATTTATCTTTGGAAACTCAAACATTTAAAGTTAAATTATCGCTTTACCTGATGCTTTAAATTGCGTTTCCCTAAAATTGCTAGTCATAGTTTTCCTTGACAAAATGATAGTTTTCGTAAGTTGGGTTTCCGTTTAGTTAGGCTTCCGCAACTTTTATGAATGAATTTTTATATCGCTTCCGCAAATCGCAAATAATAGTTCTTCACTATTTAATGAATGATAAAATAAACTTTTGGTAATGATCGGATTTTCGCACTCTGATAATCCTTTTATGAAAAGATTTGTCTTTTAAAGAAAAATTTGACTCCAAAACTTGTTGCTTTAATAATTAATAATGTATTTTAAAATAGTTAAGAAATCCGGGTCGTTACAATTAATGTTGCTAATATTTGGAGGAATATTGGAATTATATAGTATTAGTTTTTGTATGGGGTGTAATTTGGTTATATATAAGAGAATAAATAAAGAGAATATATAATTAAATGAAGAATAAGGTGATAAAGGGTGGTGGTGGTAGATCAAGAGAGAAGGCGGTCGATCACCCTCAAAGGGCATCAAAATTTGATGCGGTCGATCAGCTTGAGGAGCTTGATTGACTGGTCCAAAAGGATAGATATTAAATTGGAATATGGTGATTTTGCGGTCGATCATGGCAGTTAAAAATTGTAATATGGAGGTTTCGTGGTCGATCACGAGATCTACCTTAGCTATGAAAAATAGGAATTTGGAAGTTTTGCGGTTGATCATGGGAAGGAGGTGATCGACCAGAACGCAGACCGTCGGCTTGGAAACACGTAACCGATGTCTAGAAGCTTAAGGAGTCGCCTGGAAACCGATGCGTCGTGCCTCCTAGACGTCCTCTGAGAGTTATAGAGTTTATTTAGAGAGTGTTTAGGTAGAAATCAGAAGGGAACAATTTGCTTAGTTTTATGAGTTTCTCTTGATATTCTTCTGGTTTACTGGGTTTTGTGTTTCTGAGAGAAGAGTTTCGCAGGAGAGGAGGATCGCTATTGTGCGGTGAGTGTGAGAAGAAGAGAAGGTTTAGCAAAAAGAGAGGTAAGAGATTTGCATGCATTTTTTTCCAAAAGGGCCTACATCATAGGTTTAGGTTTGCGTGGTTTTGTTATTAAAAATGTTCTCTACTTCGATGGTAAAAACTGAGTATATGCTTCCTGTGCTTCCTGTTAATAATCCACAGAACATGTCTGCTTCCTATTATTGTTGATACTGTGTTTGTTCTTGCACTGCTTTGATAGGATAGAAAACTTGCGATGATATGAGAGTATACTAGTTCTTGCTATTGCCTTGATAGAAACAAAAACTAAAGTAAATATGTTGAAGAGGATATGTTAATGATAATGTACGTTACCGTTGAATATTCTGCTGTACAATGAAAACCCGTAATAGCATGGTTATAATAATGGTCTGGTTCTCGGTTTATTGTGATTGTTAGAGCAATAAAGCATGATAATCTGTGAAATTAGTTATCAATTTTCTAACTGGATAACATAACGTAGGTAGGAGGATGATAATGAATGAGACTCTGTTGATAATTTGCTTGTGACCAAAATTGTATGCTTCCATAATCTGTTAACATGTTACGATAGTTTGTACAATGGCGTTGTTGCATGATTCTCTATTAGCATGTTATCTTTGTTTCTATGAGTGATATTAATATTATTTTAGGGTGTTATTTTTTAGTATGTTTAGATCCTAATTGTTAGAGGTAATGATGATCATGTAGATTTATTGCCTTATTGCTATGTTAGTGACAACATGGATATGTTAGAGACAACATGTATAAGATTGGTTATAGTTGTTTAGTGATTCATACTTCCATGGTTTGTTGATTGAATTGTATTGTTTTCTAGTATTATATGAACTGCTATGTGACATTCATTCATATCATGCATCATATAGGCATGTCAGTTAGGGTTGCATATCATGCATTGCACGGGATAATAAGGAATATAATATATGTAAATAGACGTTGGAGATTGAGGAGTTTAGTGATGAATCTACTTGAGAGAATTTGCCCCCTCCCACGTAAGGATGGCCCGATGGTTCTACTCATGTTAGATCTTGAGGATGTATCTGTCTCTCTATGGGAAATATCTCCAATGTTCTGGTTGAAAGTGAAACGTTAATTAAAATAGAAGGGATAGGTTCTCTTCTGACATATCAGACACATGCATAGAGTCAACATACGTATTTCCTTGTATTTCATTTATATCTCTTATTGGGCAATAGGCTCATTATCTCTCCTGTGATGTAGGTACTGAATGTGATCCTAGTGAAACGTACGTGGAGGAATTATGATGCAACGAGAGCTTGTGTTACCCGACGCGTGACAACTTGGGGGTTATGACTCATAAATGAAATAAGAAAATTTAAAAGTTTTATTTTAAAGACTTCAAATAGTTTGCTTTAAGTGTTTGAAACAGTTTGATTGGCAATGTGGTTCTTAAAATATGATTTCATGTTTTAATATTTTGCATTTATTTACTATGATATTTCTTTTTATGCGTTTTGAATAAAGTTTTAAAAAGAAAAATTTTATTAGAAAGTCAAATGAAAACGAGTTGTTACAATTATGGTATCAGAGCATAATCAAGTATAACGCAGTTCTATACACTGCTGGTAACGCAAGACTTCTCGTGACATACTTCTTCGACAGTAAATGCTTTGTTAAATTGCTTGTTAGTTATATATATATATAATAATAATAATAAAGTAAAATAATAATAAATAAATTTCCTTATAAAATAATAAGTTTAATGCTCCATAACATAAAATTTTTGTAGAATAATTAGTTAATGCTAAAAAATATAAAATTATTGTAGGATAATAGGATGGTGAGGGGAACTAAAAGAAACGTGCAAACCAATAATGCAAGGGATGAAACTGTTGGAGTCGATAATGTAAGGGACGAAGTTGCTAGTCAAGGAAATGCTGTGGGACAAGAGCTTGTTGTTCAAGAGGATGGTATTGTAATACTCGGAAAGATTCTCCTACATGAAAAACCTTGATTTTTAGTATAATGTAAGGATTGGTTATTATGAAATTTGAAAGTCATTTATATTATTGAGAATGATGAAGTTATTAATGTTTAAGGATAAATTTGATGATAATAGTATTAGTATAATGAATTATATGTTGAAAGAATTATCAATAAATGGAGAAATAAGGATTTTTGCTAGGCGGTCAATTATGTGGGGAGATCTGGCTTTGGAATTGGTGGAACGACATCGTTTGAGTTATGACGGATGTCCCTCAAGGGAAATTGAACGTTCGTTATTGAATATGGAAAGCGGGCTGCGTCGTTTGTTTAGAGTAAATAGAAAGCGACATCATTTTGATGCAAGGGCCATCCTTAATAGACAATGGACATCTAAAATAGAAGTAACATGAACGACGTTAGTATTAAGTGAGACAGCGTTGTTGAACATAGGGAGGAAAGACTTGTTGAAGAATGAACGTCCCTTACCAAGGAACGGACGTCCCTCATGGCGAGGATATTAACAGATGTCTCGTAGGTGAAATTCAGACGAACTATGGACCGTTAGATGAAACCAATGAAATATCAGACAAACTAAGGACCGTTAGATTAGCAAGAAAGATGTCTGTTGTTAAATTAAGGATGGGGCCACGTGCTAGGGACGTGGAAATTAAAAACAAAAATGGACGCGTGTTAAGATCGTCGGATGAGGAAGCGAACGAAATAGGACCGTAGGATTCGTGTTGAGGGACGTCCCCTATGGAAAACAGGTGTCCTTCATGTTTAATTTCTAAGAGCGGCAAATCGTGGCGGCTATGCAATCCTTCAAAAAAGAATCTACTTCCTTTCAGCTGATGTTTCGGCTTTCCTTCTGCGAGCATTTTGATTTCATTATCCTCCTTAAACGATAAGCTGGTGCCACCTAGGAGTTGTTGGCGAATCTCAAGGACGCCAAATTGTCTAAAGGAGATTTCTCTCTTTATTAAAACGGGGACAGAAGTAAAAGGGGGGGGAGGGGGGGGGGGGGGATTATGAATTTCTTTACGGAGAAAAGAAGAGCAAAAAAGAGAGGGAGAAAAGCACGAAGAATGTGAAGAGAAAGAAAACTGCTTCTTTTGGCGTAAAGGGAAGCGCACAGTTGTAAGAAATTGTCAAGTGAGGTAAGAAATAGAGTGTAGTTGGCCAATGGAGGTCCTACATCACAGGACTTTGGTTGTGGTTGATTCTTGCTTTGTTTGGTTAAATGTTTTTGTGAATTATTGCCAGAAACATTTGCTTGGTGTGATGTGTTGTCTACTAAATGATTTTGGGTGCCTGTTAAATTCTACTATGATGGAGAAGTAAGAAATTGGAATGTGATTTGTTGCTAAGAGTGGTTTATAGATAATGGAAAATGGCTTGCAGTATTATTCTGCAATTTTGGATTGTGAAGTGTTGGCTCACAAAGAATGCATAAAGAATGTATAAAGCTCTCGTGTGCCTTGTTATGAAACAATATCTTGTCGAAAAATAGAAGGGTAGAGAGGAAGGTTATTGATATGCTGTTTTTAGATTACTGCTTCAGATTGGGTTACTGTTAATTTTCCCCTGACCTCATGAATCCTTCCTGTTAACTAATATATGAACTGATATTAACTAGTACGTGAATTTACCTCTGTCAACAGCATATAAATTGTCTCTGTTAAATAGCATATAAACTGTTTTCTATTAACTAGCATATAAATTGCCTCTGTTGAATAGTGTGCAAATTACTTTTTGTAAATTAGCATATAAATTGGCTCTGTCCATTAGTATATGAACTGCTCTTTGTTTAGTTTAAGTTTGCACTGTTATATTACGGCTTTGTTTCCTTTTATATTCAGTACATTGATGTGAATTGAACTGTATATGACACGACATACATGCATCATAGATTTGGCTTATGAAAATGTTGACATATGCATGTCATGTTAAATGATGAATGAATAAACGTAAGTAGGCGTGTGGGGGTTTGGGAGAAAAGATGACGGTCCATCGGTGGTGACACCCCTAATGGATGTATCTCCTTGAAAGTGACAGTTAAGCCACATGACCATAGGATGTATCATTTCTCTATAACGAAATGTAAAGTAGGAGATAGGTTCTTCTCTAAGACAGATTGTATAAGTACGCATTGAGTATGAGCATTGCATTTCATTCTATTTCATGTTGAGCGTTAGGCTCATTATTTTATCTCGTGAAGTAGGTGACTGTGATGATGACATACTTGTGGAGGAGGAGGCATTACTTGATGAGCACTTGGGTTAACAGCTGGGTTTGACCTGAGGGTTATGGCCTTTATAAAGCAATTTAAAGTGATTTTATTTATTTTGAATAATTGTAAGGTTTTGCATTATGATAATTGTTTGTTAAACAATGGATTTTTGTTGGAGTTGTTTAAAACTATGTTTTGAATTTATTTTTAGTTTCCGCTTAAATTACTTTGATTTGTTTTCTTCACGAACGTTTTAAATTAAAGAAACTTTTTTATGGCAAAGAAAATGGTTTTAGTAATGCGGGTCGTTACAGCTGGTATCAGAGCATAACTGCGTCAAATGCAATTCTGTAGATTGTTGATAACGCAAGGCTCATCACGGAATACTCCTTCAATTGTAAGTTTAGTTTCATTTCCATTTTCTTTCTTGAACTATAACTATCCTTAATGTAAAAATGTAGAGGGCAATAGAATGGCAAGGAGACCAAGAGCCAATATGCAAATTGATGAAGAGAGGAATGAGATAGCCGGTGATCAGGAAAATGCTGCTGGTTAAGTGAATGTGAACATGGCTGGTAGTCAGGAAAATGCTACTGGTCAAGAGCATGCGAGAAATTGGGATGACACCATTAACTAACTAATAGCTGTAGTTGAGGGACTAATAGAGAGAGACAACGGAAACGAGAATCATCGTGCTATAGTAGTTCTGAAAGAAGTCAGTTGGAAAATTTTTTGATGACTCAAGCCTCCTTGTTTTGATGGGAATCTCTCCGATGTCATGGGTGCCGAGGAATGGATACGGACTCTTGAAGACATGTTTGAGTATTGTAGGATATGGGCGGATGAAAAAGTGACATGTCCTGCTTACCTTTTAGTCCAAGACGCGCGATTTTCGTAGGATTCAGTTAATGTGACACAAAATGTCTAAACTCTCACTTGGAATAATTTCAAGGACCTATTCTATGACAAATATTTCATTTATACGATCTAAAATCAGAAAATAGTGGAGTTTATTGCGAGTACGGCAGATGGGGACAGTATCTGAATACATTTGGTGGTTTGAAGCATTGTCCGGATTCGCTCCACATTCAGTAGCAGATAATGGGCACAAAGTCATTTACTTCATCCAAGGGCTTAAGATGAAGATTATGGGGGGAGTTAGAATATCTGGAATTTGAGGAGTTCCCTATGCTCAAATTGTGGCAAAGGTACTCGATGTTGAGGACGTGCAATCAATGGGGGCAAAACAACGGGAAGTAAACCAGAGGGTATGGAAGAACAGTCAGAACCAACAACAACTCGGTGTCCCACCTGCAAACCGAGGTATGAAAAGATAGTCGAGGAATGAACCACAACAGGGAAGAGACAAGCGCCCCATAGCTGAAACAGCTACTCCATTCAGACAATGCCCAAAGTGTAAGAAGAATTATCCCAAGGAGTGCAAAGTAGGCATGAGAGTTTGCTATAAGTGTGGAATGCCTAAGCACGTGGTGAGATATTTCCCAACTTTGGTATGAGGACCGGAAGGGGTGGCTCCGCGGGTTTACGCCATATGTGGGAATTACGGAGAAGGGGATCTGCCTGTGGTTGTATCAGGTACGCATGATATTATAAAGTAGTCATGCATGTGTTTTATATGATTTATAGCATTAGAAATTTTATCATTTAGAATAAATAAAGTTTTTAGTCATATCAGGTACTATTTACATTAATAACATTGCTGCATATGTTTTGTTTAATTACGGAGCTACGCAGTCATTCATGTCAACTAAATTTTGAGCAAATGTGAATTGTCTCCCTGGTCCTATGAAGAGTGAGTATAGGGTGCTTTTACCATTGGGAGATTATTTGATCACTAATGGTATTTTAGAAGCTTATGCAGTCAAGATAAATGACCGTACCTTTCATGCCAAATTGATCGTTATGGACATGAAGGGATTTGACATTATTTTGGGCATGGACTGGCTATCACAGCACCAGACGGTCATCGATTGTGAGAGAAGAGAAGTCTGCTTTTGCACTCTTGGTGGCAAACAACATATTTTCTAAGGAGTCAAAGAAAAGAGCCAAATGGTGGTTATTTCTGCACTTAAGGCAGATCAACTGTTGAAAAGCGAATGCGAAGGGTTTTTGGTAAATGTAATGGACACCACGATGACATCGAAGGCAAAATTAGAAGAAGTAGCTGTAGTCCGAGACTTTCTGGGATTCTTTCTAGATGATGTCCCTGGGCTACCACCTTACAGGGAAATTGAATTCGTAATTGATTTGCATCCCGACACAGAACTCATCTCAAAGAATCCGTACATAATGGCGCCAGCTGAATTGCACGAGTTAAAAGTCCAACTTGAGGAGTTGATCAGCAAAAGATTTATCCATCCAAGCTTATCACCTTGGGGAGCACCGATTTTATTTGTGAAAAAGAAGGATTGATCATTATGGATGTGCATGGACTACCGAGAATTGAACAAAGTTACGGTCAAGAACAGATACCCTTTGCCTCAAATTGATGATCTATTTGACCAGTTGCATGGTGCTTGTGTATTTTCAAAGATTGACCTTCGTTTAAGATATTATCAACTAAAGGTTAAGGCAGATGATATACCTAAGACGACATTTCGAAGAAGGTATGGACATTACGAGTTTCTTGTGATGTCTGATTGACCAACGCTCATGTAGCATTTATGGATTTTATGAACCGGACCTTCAAGGATTATCTTGACAAGTTTTTTTTGTCTTTATCGATGGCATTTTGATCTATTCTCGGTCAGAGGAAGAATACTGTGAGCTTTTGATGATTGTCTTGTCTATTTTGGAGCGGCACCAACTTTACGTAAAATTCTTGAATTGTGAATTCTGGCTAAATGAGGTTAGCTTCTTGGGCCATGTGATTTCTAAGAATGGTATTGCAGTAGACCCAGAAAAAATTCAGGCAATCACCGATTAGACACAATTAAAGAGTGTGGGTGATGTGAGAAGTTTTCTCGGACTTGCAGGATACTACCAACAGTTTATAGGTCAGATAAATGTGAAAAGTGTTTCCAAGAGTTGAAGCACCGACATCCAAAATTAGATTGGGTGGCGTTCTCATGTAGAATGGAAAAGTAATTGCATATGCTTCGAGATATCTCATACCGCATGAGGCTAACTATCCCACTCATGATTTGAAGCTCGTTGCTGTGGTATTTACGCTTAAAATATGAAGGCATTAGTTTTATGGGTGATGATGTGAGATTTACACGAACCACAAAAGCTTGAAGTATATTTTTATGCAAAAAGAGTTGAACATGAGATAACGGAAATGGTTAGAGAGTTCGTAAAAGACTATGACTGTGAGATCAAATACCATCTTGAAAAAGCGAATGTTGTAACAGTCGCTTTAAGTCGGCGAGTGTTCCTCATGAGTACAGTATGTGATGAAATGCCTATGGGACTACAGAAGGGTATTCAAGAGCTGGATGTACTGATGGTTCCTATTCAGTTAACTACTCTTTTGTCAGCATTAACTCTAAAGCCTTCTATACTTGAGAGAATTAAAGAAGCCCAGACGAAAGATGCCCAATGCAAAGATTTCAAGTTGAATCTGACTCTGGTGGAGTTTTAGGACTATTCTATATTTGTTGACGGAATCATGAAGTATAAGAACAAAGATGATATGTGCTTGCTGACTCTCCATTACGATTAGCGATCTTGAGAGAAGCCCATTCTTAAAATTTTTCCATCCATCCCAAGATGTACAAAGACCTCAAGGTGCACTATTACTGGCCTGTAATGAAGTATGATATTGCCCAATATGTAACATTGTGCCAAGTATGTCAACAAGTAAAGGTGGAACATCAAACGCCTAGTGGAATGCTTCAACCAATGCCAATACCATAGTTGAAATGAGAGCATATCATCATGGATTTTGTTACTGGATTACCTAGGACTATGAAAGGACACAAGGCAATCTGGGTGATTGTTGATAGACTAACCAAAGTTGCCCACTTCTTACCGGTGAAAATGACATGCAATATGAATCAGTTTGCAGATCTATATGTTAAGGAGATAGTACGATTGCATGGTGTTTCGGTCTCCATTATATCTTATCGGGACTCGCAGCTCACTTCTATGTTCTGGAAGAGCTTAAATAAGGCCATGGGTATGTAATTAAAGTTCAGCACCGCCTTTCATCCATAGACGAATGGCCAAAGTGAGCGGACAATCCAGATATTAGAAGATATATTGCGTGCCTACGTGCTATAATGCCAAATTGGATGGGGAAAGATACTACCATTGGTTGAATTTGCGTACAATAACAGTTTCCAAGCGACTATTGGTATGACACCCTATGAAGCACTGTATGGCAGAAAGTGTAGATCCCCTTTATATTGAAGTGAAGTTAGTTAAGCCGAGTTTTGTGGCCCTGACACAATACAGCAGACAACTGAGTCAGTTGCAATCATCTGACAAAGAATGTTGGCTGCTCAAAGTCTCCAAAAGAGTTATGCCTATCACCGTCATTAGGATTTGTAATTTGATGAAGGTGACTTAGTGTTCCTAAAAATGTCACCTTTCAAGAGAGTCATGTGATTTAGAAAGAAAGGGAAGCTAAGTCCGAGGTATGTTGGTCCATCAATTATAACTGCCAGCTTCTATGGAGGGTGTACATATTGTATTTCATGCATCGATGTTGAGGAAATGCCTCGATGACCCAATTCATACAGTATCTCCTACTGCCGAAGTTCATGTGGAAGTTTAGCCAAACTTAAGCTATGAAGATAGACCTGTTCAAATTCTAGAATCAAGAGTAAAAGAACTTAAAAACAAGTAAATCCCACTAGTAAAGGTGTTATGGCAAAATCATTGAGCGGAGGAAGCTACGTGGGAAAGAACAGAGGACATGGAAGCCAAGTATCTAGAGTTATTTCGTTAACTAAATTTTGAGGACAAAATTGTATTAGGGAGGGGAGATTGTTATACCCGAAAAAATTAGCCTACATGTAAAACCTTGATTTTTAGTATAATGTAAGGATTTGTTATTATCAAATTTGAAAGTCATTTATATTATTGAGAATGATGAAGTTATTAATGTTTAAGGATAAATTGGATGATAATAGTACTAGTATAATTAATTATATGTTGAAAGAATTACCAATAAATAAGGATTTTTGCTGGGCGGACAATTATGTGGGGAGATCTGGCTTTGGAATTGGTGGAACGACATTGTTTGGGTTATAATGGACGTCCCTCAAGGGAAAATGGACGTCCGTTATTGAATATGGAAAGCGGGTTGCGTCATTTGTTAAGAGTAAGTAGAAAGCGGCATCGTTTTGATGCAAGGGACGTCCCTAATGGACAATGGGCGTCCAAAATAGAAGTAACGTGAACAACATTAGTATTAAGTAAGATGGTGTCGTTTGGAACATAGGGAGGAAAGACTTGTTGAATAACGGACGTCCCTTACCAAGAAACGGACGTCCCTAATAGCGAGGATATTAATTGATGTCTCGTAGGAGAAATTCGGATGAACTATAGACTGTTAGATGAGTCCTATGAAATATCGGATGAACTAAGTACTATTAGATTAGCTAGGAAGTCGTCCATCATTAAATTAAGGATGGGGCTGCGTGCTAGGCACGTGGAATTCAAAAACAAAAATGGACGCATGTTAAGAGCATCAGATGAGGAAGCGAACGAAATAGGACCGTAGGATTCTCGTTGAGGGACGTTCCTTATAGAAAACAGACATCCTTCACATTTAATTTCTGGGAGCGGCAAATAATGGTAGCTATGCAATCCTTCAAAAAGGAATCTGCTTCCTTTCAGATGATGTTTCGACTTTCCTTCTGTGAGGATTTTGATTCATTATGCTCCTTAAATGATAAGCTGGTTCCACCTAGGAGTTGGTGAATCTCAATGACGCCGAATCGTCTCAAGGAGATTTCTCGGATTAAAACGGGGATAGAAGTAAAAGTGGGGGGGGGGGAGGTGGATTTTGAATTTCCTTACAGAGAAAAGAAGAGCGAAGGAGAAAGGGAGAAAGGCACCGAGAATGTGAAGAGAAAGAAAGTTGCTGCTTTTGGCGTAAAGGGAAGCGCACGGTTGTAAGAAATTGTCGAGTGAGGTAAGAAATAGGGTGTAGTTGGCCAGTGGAGGCCCTACATCATGGAATTTGGTTATGGTTGATTCCTGCTTTGTTTGGTTAAAATGTAGTTGTGAATTATTGCCTGAAACATTTGCTTACTGTGATGTGTTGTACACAAAATGATTTTGGGTGCTTGTTAAATTCTAGTATGATGGATAAGTAAGAAAAATGGTATGTGATTTGTTGCTAACCGTGGGTTATTGATAATGGAAAATGGCTTGGAGTAATATTTTACTATTTTGGATTGTGAAGTGTTGGCTCACAAAGAATGCATAAAGAATGTATAAAGCTCTTGGGTGCCTTGTTATGAAACAATATCTTTCCAAAAAATAGAAAGGGTAGAGAGGAAGATTATTGATATGCTATTTTTAGATTACTGCTTCAGACTGGGTTGCTCTTAAGTTTCCCCTGACCTCACGAATCCTTCTTGTTAACTAATATATGAACTGATATGAACTAGCATGTGAATTTACCTGTGTCAATAGCATATAAATTGTCACTGTTAAATAGCATGTAAACTGTTGTCTGGTAACTAGCATATAAATTGCCGCTGTTGAATTGTGTGTAAATTACTTTTTGTAAATTAGCATATAAATTGGCTCTGTCCATTAGTATATGAACTGCTCTTTGTTTAGTCTAAGTATGCACTGTTATATTACGGCTTTGTTTCCTTTTATATTTAGTACAATGATGTGAATTGAACTGTATATGACACGACATACATGCATCATAAATAGGGCTTATGAAAATGTTAACATATGCATGATATGTTAAATGATGAATGAATAAACGTAAGTAGGCGTGTGGGGGCTCGGGAGAAAAGGTGACAGTCAATCAGTGGTGACACCCCTAATGGATGTATCTCTTTGAGAGTGACGGTTAAGCCACATGGACCATATGATGTATCCTTTCTCTTGTACTAGAAATCCCTCTTGCTTGCACAATACAAGAGATTGGTGACAGTAATGGTGGTGACATCCTTAATGGATGTATCTCCTTCAGAGTGATGGTTAAGCCACATGACCATAAGATGTATCATTTCTCTATAACGAAATGTAAAGTAGGAGATAAATTCTTCTCTAAGACAGATTGTATAAGTATGCATTGAGCATGAGCATTGCATTTCATTATATTTGTTGCTAAGCGTTAGACTCATTGTTTTATCCCGTGATGTAGGTGATTGTGATGATACTATTGACATACTTGTGGAGGAGGAGACATTACCTGATGAGCACTTGAGTTTTCAGCTGGGTTTGACCTGAGGGTTATGGCTCATATAAAACAATTTAAAGTGATTTTATTTATTTTGAATAATTGTAAGGTTTTGCATTATGGTAACTGCTTGTTAAACAATGGATTTCTGTTGGAGGTGTTTAAAACTATGTTTGAATTTATTTTTAGTTTCTGCTTAAATTATTCTGATTTGTTTTCTTCACTCACGTTTTAAATTAAAGAAAAAATTGTCATGGTAAAGAAAAAGGTTTTAGTAACCCGGAGCATTATATGGTAGGGATGAAGTTCTTTGTTGCTTGACTGCTATTGTGGATCGCTAAGTCCATTTCATGGAATGTATTATGGAGAGGGAGAACGAGAATGGAAATCAATGCCAAATGGTGGTTTTCGAAGAAGCTGGTTTGGAAAAATTTAGGAGACTTAAGCCTGCAAGTTATAATGGAAATGTTGCTGACAACATGGGAGCAGAAGAATGGATTCGATCTCTGGAGAACATGTTCGAGTAAGCGAGAATTAGATAGACTGAGAAAGTTACTTGTGCTGCGTACCTGCTAATTCAGGATTGGAGGTTCCGGTGGGATACTGTTAAGGTAGCACAAGATGTTTGAGCTCTGACGTGAGATCAAATTAAGGAGATCTTCTATGAGAAGTATTTCAAGTAGAAAATCCGATCAAAGAAATTGATGGAATTCCTGTAGTTGTGCCAAACTGGAACTCTATCTGAGTATATAAGGAAATTTGAAGCGCTATCTCGATTTGCGTCAGACTTGTTGGCGAACAATGAACACAAGGTCTATTAGTTTGTCTAGGGATTGAAAGTAGAAATTTTCAAAGGAGTAAAGATCTCTGGCACTCAGGATGTCCCACATACAAGAATTTCAAATGATGCCGAAATAATGTTATGGTGTTTTGTTACATTAAGTAGAATTTCAAATGATGGTGGCTAAACAACGGGAAATAAATCAGAGGTTTTGGAAAACCAGTCAGAGCCAACAACAAAAGAATGGACTGATGGTTAACAAAGTGACAAAGAGGCCGTTTGATAATGAGGTACAAGAAAGGAAGGACAAATGTCCCATGAATGAAGCAGTTGCTACGCCACCCAATATGAGGACATATTAGTCGAATCAATGCCCTAAGTGCAAGAAGAGTCACTTTGGGGAGTGCAAAGTGGGAATTAGACAGTGTTTTAAATGTAGGAAACCTGGGCACATTGCTAAGTTTTGCCCAATCATGAGTGGAGGATCGAAAAGAGTGGCACCAAGGGTCTTCTCTCTGTATGGTAATGAAGCTCTATATGGCGATGATGCGGAGGAAGATCTGCCTGCAGTGATGTCAAGTACACCTTATTATTAAAGTAGCTACTTAAAGTTCTTTGTAATGGAGGAGTAGCTCATAATGTTAATGCATTTTTGTTATGCCAGGAACAATTTATGTTAGTGGTATAACCGCTTATGTTTTATTCAATTATGGAGCTATTCATTCCATATTTGTGAAGGAATTTAGTATAAAAATAATGTTTCCTCGAACTAGAAAAAAGTGAATATCGAGTACTCTTACCATCTGGAGAATATTTGATTGCTAGTGGAATTCTAAAGGCATATGCAGTTAGAATAAACAATCATATTTTCTATGCCGATCTGATTGTCATAGACATGAAGGGGTACGACATTATTCTGGGTATTAATTGATTATCCCAGCATTAGACAATGATAAATTGTAGAAAGAGAGAATTATATTTTCTCTCCCTTAATGGCGAACAACACATGTTTCGTGGAGTCAAGGAAAAAGGCAGACTGACGGTAATTTCTACACTTAAGGAGGACCAATGAATGAGAAATGAATGTGAAGGATTCCTTGTTAATGTGATGGACACGACGGTGGTATCAGAGGCAAAGCTGGAAGAAATCGCCATCGTTCAAGATTTTCTAGGAATTGTTTTGGACGATCTTCCAGGGTTGCCACCAGATAGAGAAATCGAGTTTGTGATCAATCTACATCCTGGAACTGAGCCTATTTCCAACAACTCATATTAGATGGTGCCAGCAAAGTTAAGAGAATTGAAAGTCCAACTTGAGGAGTTAATTAGCAATGGGTTTATTTGTCCCAGCTTTTTGCCTTGGGGTGCGCCGGTCCTATTTGTGTAGAAGAAAGATGGATCGATGAGGATGTGTATCGACTATCGCGAGTTGAATAAAGTAACAATCAAGAGTAGAACCCTCTACCTAGAATAGATGATTTGTTCGATCAGCTACAAGGAGCTTGTGTTTTTTCAAAGATCGATCTTTGATCTAGGTAATATCAGTTGAAAGTTAAACCTGATGATATTCCCAAGATAGCATTCAGGATGCGGTACGGACATTATGAGTTCCTAGTAATGTCGTTTGAGTTAACTAATGCTCCAAAGACATTTATGGACCAGATGAACCGAATCTTTAAGGAGTATCTGGATAAGTTCATCATCATTTTAATGATGATATTCTAATCTACTCGCACTCAGAAGAGGAACACCTGGAACATTTGAGAATTTCTATTTTTGTATTGGTGAAGCATAAATTGTATGTGAAGTTCTTCAAATGTGAGTTTTGGCTGAATAAAGTAAGTTTTCTCTCCCATGTAATTTCTAATGAAGGTATTGAAGTGGACCCAACAAAGATCTAAGTGATAGTTGATTGGTTGTAATTGAAGAATGTGGGAGAAGTAAGAAGTTTTCTTGGGTTAGCAGGCTATTATCGATGCTTTATAAGTAAATTTTCCTAGATTGTGCTACCTCTAACTGGCTTAATGAAGAAGAATGTGCAGTTTTGGTGAACAAATGACTACGAGGAAAGTTTTCAAGAGTTGAAACGTCGATTGATTACAACTCCTATCTTAACCCTGCTTGTAGAGGAAGGCAATCACAGTATCTATTGTGATGCCTCCAAGAGCAAATTAGATGGAGTGCTTATGCATAATGAGAAAGTAATCGCTTACGCTTCAAGGCAGCTGAAACTGTATGAGGCGAATTATCCCAACCATGATTTGGAACTTGCCACAATAGTATTTGCACTTAAGATATGGAGACACTATTTGTATGGACAGCGGTGCAATATTTTTATAGATACAAAAGTTTGAAGTACATCTTCACTCAGAAGGAGTTGAACATGAGGCAATGGCAGTGGTTAGAATTTGTGAAGGATTACGATTGTGAAATCAAATATCACCTTGGAAAAGCAAAGGTAGTAGCATATGTTCTAAGTAGAAAAGTTGCGGTTATGAGTAAGTTGTGTGAGGAAATGCCCATAGGGCTTCATAAAGATGTTCAAGAATTGGATGTGCAGATGGTTCCTATGCAGTTAACCACTCTTTTATCAACACTGACGCTGAAGCCTACAATAGTTGAGAGGATCAAAGAGGCTCAACAGAAAGATAAGCGATGCGAAGATTTTAACTTGAACCCATCTCTAGAGAAATATCAGTACTATTCCATGTCTGGTGATGAAATTGTGAAATTTAAGGGCAAATGGTATGTGCCGGATAGGTCAGAATTGCATTTGACAATCCTAAGTGAAGCACATTCTTCAAGCTTTTGTATTCATCCTGGATGCAACAAAATTTATAAGGACCTAAATTACATTATTATTGGTCGTTTATGAAATTTGATATTGCTCAATATGTGGCATTGTGTCAAGTATGCCAACAAGTGAAGGAGGAACATCAAAGGCAAGGATGAATGTTGCAACCGATGCCTATACCAGAATGAAGATGGGAGCATATCACTATGGATTTCGTCATGGGATTATCTAGAACCGTGAGATGGCATGACGTGGTTTGGGTAATTATCGATAGACTGACAAAGGTTGCCCATTTCTTACTTGTGGGGATGACTTATAAGATGAACCAATTTGCGGGATTGTACATTAAAGAGATTCTATGGTTACATAGTGTGTCGGTCTCAATCGTGTCAGATCGAGATCCGAGGTTCACCTTCACATTTTGGAAAAGTTTAAACAAGGCCATGGGCACGAAGTTAAAGTTCAGCACTGCCTTTGACCCGTAAACTGATGGTCAAAGCGAGCGAGCAATTCAAATATTGAAAGATATGTTGAGAGCTTGCATATTGGAATTTTAAATTGGATGGAAGAAGATGTTGCCCTAAGTGGAATTTGCCTACAACAATAGCTTCCAAGCTCGATTGGAATGTCACCTTATGAAGCTTTGTGTGGTAGAAAGTATAGATCTCCATTACATTGGAATGAGGTTGGAGAAACTGAATTTTACGGGTTGTATATGATATAGCAAACCACTGAATCAGTCGCGATTATTCGTTAAAGGATATTGGCAGTTCAAAGTCACCAGAAAAGTTATGCGGATCTTTGACTAAGGGAATTCGAGTTTAACGAAGGGGACTTAGTGCTTCTTAAAATATCGCTGTTTAAAGGAGTTATGCGGTTCGGTAAGAAAGGAAAGTTAAGTCCGAGGTACATTTGTCCATTTCCAATTATGAAGAGGATAGGAAAAATGGTGTATTAGTTACTATTGTCAGCCTCTATGGAAGGAGTTCATAACGTATTTCATGTGTCTATGTTAAAGAAATGCCTAGGGAATTCAGTCCAATTGGAACCTCAAGAAAATATTGAAGTTCAATCACTTAAGTTATGAAGAAAAACCAGTTCGGATTTTGGATTCAAGGATTAAGGAATTATGACACAAAATGATTCCACTAGTAAAAGTGTTATGGCATAATCATTAAGCCAAAGAGGCTACTTGGGAGAGAAAGGAGCTAAAATTTTGAGGACAAAATTTTATCAAGGAGGGGAGTATGTAATATCCGAAAAATTTATTTACAAGTAAGACTTTAATTATGTGAAATAAAATACTTTAACATTGTGAAATTTTAATTCTGAATCATTAATATCATTGAGAATATTCATGTTGTTAATATTTGGAGGAATATTGGAATTATATAGTATTAATTTTTGTATGAGGTGTAATTTGGTTATATATTAGAGAATAAATAAGGAGAATATATAATTAAAAGAAGAATAGGATGATAAAGGGCGGCGGTGGTGGTGAATCAAGCAAGAAGGTGGTCGATCACCCTCAAAGGGCATCAAAATTTGATGCGGTTGATCAGCTTGAGGAGCTTGATCGTCCAGTCCCAAAGGATAGATATTAAATTGGAATCTAGTGATTTCGCGATCGATCACATGGTCGATCATGCAGTGAAAAATTGTAATCTGGAGGTTTCACGATCGATCACGTGATTGACCTTATCCACGAAAAATAGGAATCTGGAGGCTTTACGGTCGATCATGGGAAGGAGGTGATCAATTAGAACATAGACCGTCGGCTTGGAAACGCGTAACCAACGTCTGCAAGCTTGAGGAGTCACCTGAAACCGATGGGTCGCACCTCCTTGACGTCCTTATAGAGTTATAGAGTGTATTTAGTAAGAGTGGAATCAATTCGGTTCTGTTCGATTTTATACTGAATTGGAATCGAACTGACTCGATTCGGTTTTGGAAATAAAAAACCGAAACAGAATTGAATCCATTGGAAAACCGATCAAAAACCGAACCTCAGTTTTTGATTTTCCTCGGTTCAGTTTTTGGTTTTTTCGGTTTGGTTTTTAAAAAACCAAAAAATTTGGATTTCTTAGTATTTGGCTAAACAAATTTTAATTCAGAGAAATTCAACTCAAATTTCAACCGATTTCAACATAAAATGACTTGATGAATTTCATAGAAATTTTAGCTCTTTGAGAAATTTTTCTTTTATCTAATTCACTTTTCCATTAAAAGTACAAAAAATTTAGAAGAAAATTTTAGGAACGTGAAGGCAAAAGTATTTAGCTAAGTTAGAACTACATCAAACACCTAATCTACATTTGATTTCTTAAAAAAAACTGCATTTTCAAAAAAACCAAACAGAACCGAGAACTAAACTCCAAGAAATATAAAACAAAATATAAATGTGTTGGTTTAGTTTATTTCGGTTCGGTTTGGTTTTACTTAGTTTTTCTTCATTAAAATCGAGAACCGAACCAAAGATTTCGGTTATATTCGGTTCGGTTTTAAATTCAGTTTTTTTTTCTTGTAAAAACGAACCGAAGCGAGTGAAATCATTCGGTTCGGTTCGGTTATCTGATTCGAACCGAACTGATTTCCACCCCTAGTATTTAGAGAGTGTTTAGGTAGAAATTAGAAGGGAACAATTTGCTTTGTCTTTTCAATTTCTGTTGATATTCTTCTGCTGGTTTTCTGGGTTCTGTGTTTCTGAGAGAAGAGTTTCAGCGGAGAGGAGGATTGCTACTGTGCGTTGAGTGTGAGAAGAAGAGAAGGTTTAGCAAGAAGGGAGGTAAGAGATTTGCATGTGTTTTGTCTGAAAGGGCCTACATCACAGGTTTAGGTTTGTGTGGTTTTATTATTGAAAATGTTCTCTGCTTTGATGGTAAAAACTGAGTATATACTTCTTGTGCTTCCTGTTAATAATAATCCAGACAACCTATCTGCTTCCTATTATTATTGATATTGTGTTCGTTCTTACTACTGCTTTGATAGGATAGAAACCTTGCTGATGACATGAGACTGTACTCGTTCTTGCTACTGCCTTGATAGAAATGAAAACTAAACTAAATATGTTGATGAAGATTTGTTAATGGTAATGTTCAGTTAGCATTGAACATTCTGCTGTACAATGAAAACCCGTGATAGCAAGGTTATAATAATGGTTTGGTTCTCTGTTTTAATTATTGTGATCGATAGAGGAATAAAGCATGATAATCTGTGAAATTAGTTATCTATTTTTTGGTTGGTTAACATAGAGTAGATAGGATGATGATAATGAATAAGACTCTGTTGATAATTTGGTTGTTACCAAAATTGTATGCTTCCATAATCTGTTAACATGTTATGATAGTTTGTACTATGGTGTTGTTGCATGATTCTTTATTAGCAGGTTATCTTTGTTTCTATGAGTGATATTAATATTATTTTAGGGTGTCAGTTTTTAGTATGTTTAGAAGCTAACTGTTAGAGGTAATGATGATCATGTAGATTTATTGCCTTATTGCTATTTTAGTGACTGCATGGATATGTTAGAGACATCATGTATAAGATTGATTACAATTGTTTAGTGATTCATGCTTCCATGGTTTGTTGATTGAATTGTATTGTTTTATAGTATAATATGAATTGTTGTGTGACATTTATTCATATAATGCATCACATAGGCATGTCAGTTAGGGTTGCATATCATGCATTTCATGGGATAATAATGAATTTAATGTATGCAAATAGATGTTGGAGGTGGGGGAGTTTAGTGATAGATCTACTTGAGAGAATTTTCCCCCTACCACGTAGGGATGTCCCGGTGGTTCTGCTAAGTTTAGATATTGAGGATGTATGTATCGCTCTGTGGGAAATATCTCCAATGTTCTGGTTGAAAGTGAGAAGTTAATTAAAACATAAGGGATAGGTTCTTTTCTGACATGCCAGACATGTGCATAGAGTAAGCATAGTATTTCCTTGCATTTCATTTATATCTCTTACTGGACAATAGACTCATTATCTCTCCTGTGATGCAGGTACTGAATGTGATCATAGTGAAACGTACGTGGAGGAAGTATGATGCGACGAGAGCTTGTGTTATCTGGTACGTGGCGACTTGGGGGTTATGGCTCATAAATGGAATAAGAATATTTCAATGTTTTATTTTTAAAGACTTCAAATAGTTTGCTTTAAGTGTTTGAAACAGTTTGAATGACAATGTGGTTTTTAAAGTACGATTTCATGTTTTAATATTCCGCGTTTATTTACTATGATATTTCTTTTCATGCATTTTGAATAAAGTTTTAAGAAGAAAAATTTTATTGGAAAGTCAAATGGAAACGAGATGTTACAAATCCGATTACTCTTTTTCTAGTGAAGTAATTCTTAAGTTCAGAAACAAATGATATGTCCATAAGAATAACCTTTTACGCCAAGAGATTTTGGCAGAAGCTCACTCTTCAAATTTTTTGATTCACCCTGGTAGTACCAAGATGTACCAAGACCTGAAACAATATTATTGGTGGCCTAATCTCAAGGAAGATGTTGCTAAATACGTGGAGTTATATTTGGTATGCCAACAAGTAAAAACAGAACATCATAGGCCAGCAAGAACATTGTAGTCTTTACCGATACCAAAATGGAAATGGGATCAAATTGCGATGGACTTCGTTGTCAATTTACCAAGGATCGTGAAAGGACATAAGGCAATTTGGGTAGTTGTTGATAGGTTAACAAAGTCAGCTCACTTTTTGCTTATCAAAACGTCCAATTTGATGAATCAGTATGCCAAGTTGTATATTCAAGAGATTGTGCGGTTGTATGGAGTTTCGATTTATATTGTTTCAAACTGCGATATGAGATTTACTTCAGCCTTTTAGAAACGTTTGCACAAGGCTATGGGCACCGAATTAAAGTTTTGTACAACTTTCCATCGGTAGACTAATAGCCAATCTGAAAGGATGATCCAGATGTTAGAGGATATGTTACAAGCTTGTGTTCTAGATTTCCAAGTAAGTTGGAATAAGACATTACCATTGGTGGAATTCGTGTATAATAATAACTATCAGGTTACGATTGGAATGACACCTTATGAGGCATTGTATGGAACGAAGTGTCGTTCTCCGTCATATTGGAATGAAGTTGATGAAGTTGAACTTTTAGGCCCATATTTTTCAACAGACAATAGAGATGATTGGTCTTATTAAGCAAAGAATGTTAACCACCCAAGCTGTCTGAAAAGTTATCCAGATCACAGACGGAGAGAGTTAGAATTTGAACTTGGAGACTCGGTGTTTTTGAAAATTTTGCCCTTCAAGAGAATTATGAGGTTTCGTAAAAAGGGTAAGTTTAGTCCAAGATTTGTTAGGTCGTTTGCCGTTACAAAAAGGATTGGAAATACCTCCTACGAATTAGAGTTACCACCTTCGATGAATGAAGTCAATAAGGTTTTTCATGTGTCGTTGTTGAGGAAATGTGTTCATGACCCTTCTTAAGTTGTATTTCAGGAGGAAATTATTGTTCAACCAACGTTGCGCTATGAGGAGAAATTGATTCAGATTTTGGACTTTAAGATCAAGGAACTTTGACGCAAGCAAATTCTTTTGGGAAAGTATTGTGGCATAAGCACACGTCGGAGGAAGCAATTTGGGAAAGGCGACAAGACATGAAAGAAAAGTACCCGAAAGCTTTTTCATAAGGCAAATTTTGAGGACAAAAGTTAATTTAACGGGGAAGGGATGTAACCCCAGATTTTTTGTACAATAATTTTAGCTATGTAAAGGAACATTTGGAAATTTAATGGAAAGTATTTTGTGTCACAATTTTTCGAGAATTTTACATACTGTGTATTTTAGGATTTATTCATAAATTATAAAGTAAATTAGTAATTAAATAAGTTTAGGAATAAGATGTTTCAGGTATGTAGCTAAGGATGAGAATTTAGCCACGACAATTGTTTTTGGAGAAGGAAAAATGTCGTCGTTCTATAAAGATTAATTGTGCTACTGGTGGAGGGAGGAATAGACGAGTTAGCAGCCGTTGGATGGAGTAATTGAATGGCTAAAATTGGGTTAGAATGGAAAAGATGCTCCCATACAAGTGTTGAATGCCGCAAGGATACGAGAGAACAATGAACCATTGGATTGGATTTAAGGAAGGAACACGAAGCGTTGGATTTGGGAAAAGATGCTTCCATAGAAGCTTTGGGTGCTGCTTGGATGTGGAAGGATGAGGGACCATTAAATTTAGAGTTAATGATAGAACGTGAACTGTTAGATTAGGAAAAGATTCTTCCGCGAGAGGGGAAGATGCTGCGTGGAGGGAAGGTGTTTAAGTTGAACAACGTCGTTCAGTTCATGAAGCGCGTTTCCACGACAGCATTTGTGTCCACGCAAACGTATTTAAAGATATAACACTATCATTTTATGTGATAAAGCGTTCCTGCTGTAGCGTTAGTATTCACAATAGCAAACTTAAGCAAAGGAACAATGTCGTTTAGGAGTAAGATTTAGAGGAAACGCTAGAAATCCGCAGCAGCATAGGCTTCCGCGGTAGCATTGGCGACTAAAAATTAAAGAATAAGGACTTATGTGCCTCACCACTGTAATATCCTGAATTTTTAGGAATTTAAAAATAATAAATTGACAAATAATTGAGGATATTCGAATAGTATAAAGTATCGGGATATTACTAATAACGTACTCGCTAGTTGGACTGAACTGGTTTTGATTCGACTCGGACTAAAATAAATAGGAATTTGGTTATAATTAAAGTTTATACGAGAGATTGAAATAAAGGAAATGATTAAGTTAATTGGAAAACCAATTAACTTAAAGTGTTTAAATTACATTAATGGCCTTCGGCCATTTGAAAGAAAAAGAGAGCTAGGGAGAGACCAAGCCAGGGAGATCGAGATCGAGAGAGGGAGAGGGCGAACGACGGGTGTTCACGGCGACGAGGCGACGAGCGACGTCGAAAGGCGACGGAAAAGCTCGGTCCGGCGAGCTGGACGACTCCGGTGCGGTGCGTTGCCATCCTCTGGGGTGTGTGTTGGCCGACGGAATTCGGCGAGCTCACGAGATGGGTCGATGAGCTCCGATGAGGTTAGTCGTTTAGTCAATTTGAATTAATTGGTGCTGCTGGGCAACGAATTGCAAGGATGAATTGGTGTTTGGTTCAATTGGGCAGTGACCGGCAGTGGAGACAAGGGCTTCGATTCGGTTCACTGGATGTGGTCTGATTCAATTGGTCCACCGATTGAGTTGGGTGTCCAGTGATTTGGTTTGGCTGGCATAAGACGAGATCCCCACATGGCACCTTCTCTATGTCATTTATGTAAGTGTATCGGTGTACACTTCTCCTCCAGCTTCGTGTCAGTACTCCTCGGCTATAAATGACTACAAGCAGAGTCATATTCTGGGTGTTTTATTCTTCTCGGGTGTGCTCTCTGTTCCAAGGCCGAGACTAGTTTGTGAGAAGTGGGTTGTTGGGTTTAGGAGAAAGCAGAAGGAGCAAGGACAAAAGCTCTCGGGTCTACTTGTGTCAATTTCAGGTGATGGTTGTTCTGTTTCTGTTGATTGTTGGAAATGATTTTTGGTTTCTTTTAGTTTGGTTCCTGCCGAGGACCATATGGTGAGTAATAAATTGAGACTGTTGCTTGTTGGCTATGTTGTGCTAAATACAGAAGGGAGTTTCATGGTTTATAGCTTGATTTTGTACAGTGACTTGGGTTTTCTGTTCCTGTATTGGATAGAGGTGGAGTTAACATTGGCTAGGAATATTGAATGATAAAAAAAAGTGTGGACAGCCTCTGTTGAATGTTTTATTGGATAACCTGTTATGTTAATTGATTTTGGGTTGTGACAAATTGTCTTGTTTCTTGTTGGTGTGCCGTTGCAAATTGTTTAATGGACAACGAGCTTGTTGGAGGATAATTGTACCCAATGGTTGTGTTGAGATGTGCTGCAATTTTTGGGCATGCTTTTGATAACGAGGTAATTCTCTGTTTGATATTGGTTTAGAGTATGTCAAGTATAAATATTAAAGATAATGGGTTGTCGTTGTTTGGATATCTGTGAACTGTTATTGATCAAGTTGTGGCACGAGAATGGTAATATTAAGTAGTGAGGTGTTGCGTGAATGTGTTCAGTTTTGATAGAGATCAAAGAATATGTTTTAAGAATGAGTTTCTATGATTTCATTACTTGGATTGATATACTTCGTAGGTTGAGACAGTGTCGATTAGTTGATGTGAATTCTAGTCTTCGGCTTGGATTATCGTTAGATAAAATGACTTAAATGGTTCTCTACTTTGCTATGGAAATATGGATTAAATGGGATTAATTAAGCATTAAAGTTTAGGGAATTGTTATTAATGCATAATTGTTATGATTTTAAAGGTACGAAGAGAAGAAAAGAAACAGAAACGCGTTATGGACGCCAGGTAAGTGATATTTACTGAGCTTTGGTCTTTGGACCCTACATCGCAAGAATTAGGATTGTATGTTGTGTGTTTATTAGATTTAGGTTCTTTTAATGATATATTTATTAGACATTTATTGCATATAGGATTGTATGAATCCATGTGCATACTGTGTGACATACTAAATCTACTTAAATAGGCATGTGGGGTTTCGGGGAACAACGATGACCTATTAGGCTCATGTTGGATGAGTTTAGAATATTAGGCCCATGTTGGATGGGTATAGAATATTAGGCCCATGTTGGATGGGTTTAGAACATTAGATCCATGTTGGATGGATTAGACGAAGGCTCATTGTTCCTTGTTGGGGAAATCCCCAATGGCCTCGTAACAAAGGAGTGTATACGGCCTGGGAAGCCCTGGATATATATATGTTTTTTTGGAGGGTGATCGGGTTCTCATGGTCCCATGGTGTTTGTCATATGTACACTTTTGGCTTAAATTGCATCGTATGATCATGCATATCATTTGCACTGCACTTTATCACTTGCTGAGCATTAGGCTCATTAGTTAGGTCTTGTGATGTAGGTATGAACGAACAACAGACAAACAGGTTAAAGACAGTTGATGAAGGATTTGCACGGGTGGATCTTGTGGCTGGCTGGGCTAAAGTGTTAAAGGAAAAGTATTTGAAAAAGAGTTTTGTAATTTATTTCTTATTATGTTTTGTTTTTATTCCGCTGCGTTTTATTCAAAGAATGTTATGACTTTTGAGCGTAAACTGATAAAGGTGAAAGGAAATTGAAAAAGTGAAAGTAAAGAGTTTTAGCGATCGGGTGTTAGCGATCGGGTTTTATGAAAGAAAAAGAGAATGATGTTTGTATAAAAAGAAAAGTTTTTAAATTTTACGCATTTTTAAAATGAGGGATGTTACAACCACCATTGGTCAAATTGGTTGTAGCAGACGTCCCTTGCACCAGCCTACATGTTCGCTGCTCGGCGAACAGATTTTTAAATGTAGTATTTTCAAATTTCATGCTGGCAGTCTTTTTTTTTGTTTAGACTGAAAGGAACCAATCACGCATAGGTTTCAATTTTCTCGAGATTTACATTTCGTGGGATCCCACTTTTGACCGTCTATTTATACGAACATTTGTTAGGAAAGAAAACCCTATTTTCCGACATTCATTCGGATGAATAAACTGCTCCCACCTTGGAGAATTTCTTCAAGCTTCCTAGAGGTAGGTTTTTATGTTTAAAGGTTTGAGTTTAGGTAAGACAACCGTTATGTTAGTTTTTATAGAAGAAACTGTGTTTATGGTCTCCCTTTTCTAACCTGTTTCCTATTCTTGTTGATATTAGGGGTAACAACAGCTCTTAAGGATTTAGTTTTAGGCTCTATTTGTAATGCCCTGAAGCGTTAAAATATTTTCTTACCATTTTTTTTACTAACGTGTCATTTATAAAATTCATACTTTTAAAACATTTGTTGAGGAAGTCTATAAAACAAAATCCATTTAAAAGCCAACATACTAAAATTCAATTAAATAAAGTCCATTATCTTAATAAAACCAAACGTAAAAAAACAACAAAATAAAAAAAAACCTTTTTTAAAATTTTATTCTTTTTCCCTTTTGATACCCATGCTCAATTTTGTTTCACACAGTGTGCTAGCCTTCCCATAAAGTATACTCCTTCAACTGCCACCATCATTCATTTCTTTCATTGAGTTCATCTAAGACTTCATCGTCACTTACACCACAAAGTTCAACTAATGAGCCTATCACTTTGCAAGAGATGCATAAAATATACAAACATGGAAACATGAAATGCAATTTGTCATGTCATTTTTCAGTCAAAAGTCTTTCCTTTTCTTGCACTTTATAGTCCAATCGTTGTGGGTAATTCAGTTTAGGGGAGGGAGTGACACAATTTGATCCACCTCATGCGGGATAGTCAATTCGAACCCCACCCATAACGACCATTTACGTTTATTATATTTTTCTTATATTTCTTAAATGAATGCATGAATGTATGTGTAGCATGAACATCAATGCAACGTACATAGAGTAATATATAGTAAACAGAGGGCATCATCATCAACTATGAACAGAAACTCAACAGTAGGCATGAGTTATTCATCAATATCAAAAATCACAATTTAACCTAAACTACCTGCAATGTACATGAGCATAATTTTCCAGAAAAACAGTTTATCAATATCATAGTAAAATCACACATTTTCCACTTTACCCTAACACCTTGTAATGTAGACCAAACAACCACATAACAAAACATCTCTTACTTGTGATATTTAGCAGAGCCGTAAACTAAATCCTTAAGAGCCACTATTATCCTTATCTTCAACAGAAACAGGAAATAGGTTAGAAAAGGGAGACTGTAAACATAGTTTCTTCTACAAAACTATCCTCACAGTTTTCTTCTTGTTGTCCTACCGAAACAAAAACATTTAAACATAAAAACCAACCTCCAAGAAGCTTGAAGAAATTCTCTAAGGTGGGACCAGTTTCTTTGTCCGAGCGGCCATTGAAAAATAGGGTTTTCTTTCTCAACAAATGTTTGTATAAATAGATGGCCAAAAGTGGGATCCCACGAAATGGAAATCCCATGAAAATCGTAACCTATGCATATCGGTTCCTTTTAGTACAAATAGAAAAAACACCTCCAACACAAAATCTGGAAATACTACGTTTAAAAATCTGTTCACTGAGCAATGGACATGTAAGTTTCCGCAGAGGATGTTTGCAACAACCAATTCGACCAATGGTAGTGAGCCATGTTAGTCCTTATTCTTTAATTCATGGTCGCCAATGCTACCGCAGACATAAATCCATCTATGAAAGCCTACACCGCCACAGATTTTCAACGTTTTTGCTAAATCTTACTTCCAAATGACGTCGTTTCTTCGCTTAAGTTTGCTATCACAAACACTAACGCTACCATGGGGACACGTTATCCCTCAAATGACAACGTTCCACCTTTAAATATGTTGTCTCGGACACAAATGCTGCAGCGGAAACACGCTTCATGAACTAAACGACGACATTCAACTTATACATCTTCCTTCCGCATGGCATCTTTCCCTACCGCGGAAGAATCTTTTCCTAATCTAACGGTTCACGTTCTATCCTTAACTCTAAATCTAACAGTCCCTCATCCTTCCACATCCAACGCTTCCACGGAAACATCTTTTCTCAAATCCAATGCTCTTCGTTCCTTCTTTAAATCCAATCCAACGGTTACTCATTCTCCTGAATCCTTGTGGCGTCCAACACTTTTGCAAGAGTATCTTTTCCATTCTAACCCGATTTAGCCATTCACTAACTCCATCCAATGGCTACTAACTCGTCTGGTCCTCCCTCCACTAGTACAACAACTAATCCTCATAAAACGATGACATTTTCCTTCTCTAAAACAATTGTCGTGGCTAAATTCTCATCCTTAGCTATATACCTTAAACATTTGATTCCTAAATTTATTTAATTATTAATTTATTTTATAATTTATGAATAAATCCTAAAATACACACTATGTAAAATTTCTCAAATTGTGACACAAAATACTTTCCATTAAATTTTCAAATGTCACATTGCATAGCTAAAATTATTGTATGAAAATCAAGGTGTTATTGTCACCGGGATGCGGGCCTGATAGAATCGCCGAGTCAGGCAACCAGATCCTCATAGAGGACCCGGTTACCTAGCCCAAGGAGTAAAAGAAGCGGAAGTCCTAACAGGAAATTAAGGTCAAACCCAAACCACATGGATTGAGGTCCAAAGAGTGATCAGCTAGAGACATAATAGTATAAATAAAGAAACGTACAGTGAAAAAATTAAATCAAACAACACCAACAATCTAACAAATCCCAAACGTGCTAGAGACGATGAGACTTGGACCGACGAAGCTCCACACATCTAGGAGAAGATCGATACACCCACCAGAGGGGTACCGACAACACTCCACGAAGACGCATGCATATCCCATGCACTGAGCCTACACCCTAACTTGGAAAAATAGAGTCTAAGAGGGTGAGTGATAAAGTTAGTAAGGAAGTCGATACTCAATGCAATGCATGCTAAAAAATGTTTTCCTCATTTTTTGAAACCAATTTCTTACTTCTCACTTACTGTACATAGATTTAAATAATTAAAACATCTTTATCATTTTACTTAAACCGGCATATGGCCCTCAATGTGGCTGCATCAAAACTCGTTGTATACATAGACAGCTATATCGAAAAATATGCCAGCATCACTTTCCACACAAAATGTTGTCAGTGGAAAGGGATGGTCACACAAGGACCATTCTGGCACACACCACAGAAAGGTGGTTATCTGTCGAGAGCTACACCTCATGAGACAGAGAGAATAACAACTGACAGCAATCCAAAGATCTAGCACGTCACCTGGATGTGGCGACGAGCCATAGCTCAGCTCCGATACAATTCGTATAATCAAAGTAACGGATAAGGTAGATCACGATAGACTGCTTCTCAACTAGAATACCTATATGTCTTAAATTGACGAGGGTTGTCGACGAGTAGAGCTACAAGCCGTCACGCCACCTGTCAAATAGAATGGTACTAGGATAGGCGAATCTTAACGACTAACAACCTTCAATCCATGTGCCTAAATACCCTAGCCAGGTTCTGGGGCTCGAAACCCAAAGATGCATCATCACCACCCCATCTCCATTTCAAATTTCAGGGCTCAAAACCTGAGAACATGTCACCAGTGCCCGATCGCCCTTTCACACGTACAAACAACTAATCTCCTTGCAGTAAGAGATTGCATGATATAGCCTCATTATACTTTGGCGCCATAGTGCCTAAAGCATCAATAGGATTCATCCTCCCATCATATATGCACAAAATGTCACACCATCATATGTGCACAGAATACCAGCAGTATACCATGTACGATAAAATAAACGTGAGAAAACATACATATACATATAAATAAATATGTTGTCGAAACAGTCCCCATCGGGTTTTCTAGGTGTGGTATCCCACAAAATATTAGTTTTGAAAACATGATGCAATGTAGTGTAGAAAGTATAAAGATCTCTACCTCGATGATGACCACAACACGCTTACCGACTAGCCAGTTCCACGCGCTATCGAAAGGAAGATTGCATCACTGACATCTCCAGAACCTATAACAAGGTTAATGTCAACATCCCAAGAATCATACAAAGGATAACAGAGAAGTCTTAATCAAGACTCGAGATTCAAGATGGTCTCAAGGGACAACCACTAGTTCCAAACCAAAAACCAAATCTAGGAATACAATAAGGATACTAAACTAGAAACCAACTCTGACCGAAAGGATCAGCACAAGACTCCCCAGCTCAAATGAGCAACGACGGGTTCCTTACACCTCGAGCTGAGAATCTACACAATTAAGAACTAGGTATGGCTGACGAAGCCAAATGGAGTTCGCTAACCCATCTCTAGGAAACAAACATTGCGGTCGACTCGGCACTCAACAGGCAGCCAGGAAATCCAACCTGTTGAAAAGACAGGATGACGAAAGATGTTGTTGTCATAATTGACATTAGGTAGTTTGTTTTGATGATGACAGATTTATTTTGTTAATTAAGTTGTTTATTGTATATTTGTTTGAATTGATAAATACGTTATATTCTTTATTGGAAATACTCTTCATATGGGTATTAATGTTATCTAACATGTTTACCTAAGTCCATGTAGCATATAGATTGATGAAGGGGACTTAGAAGATTCAAGAATAGCAAAGATGAAGGAAAAGGTTAACTAAATAGGGGAAAAGGTTGACCAAACTGTTCAACAACAAAGGAAATGGTTGATCGGTTGATCGATCATGAAAATGGGAGATTGTTCAAGAATTTCACCTGTTGAAGAATCGATCGATCGATGAAGAAATGGTTGACCGTAAAATAAGACAGATTGCTTGTCATTTTTGCGTTTGAGGTTGCGATCGAGCAAGCAGTTGAGTAGTCGAATTGTTGATCGACCGAAAGTATGGAGGTATGAAGAAGAGATCGACCGATGAGAAAGTGCTTGACTAGTTTGACGACCTGAACCGAAAAATGGATGACCAAAAACATAAGGGTAACATCCCAACGATCAGATGCGGTCTACCGCTTGTGCAGAGTATATATATAGAAGATTCTCTGAAGCTCATTTTAACAACGCGAGAATCGTAGCAAAGCTCTGGCAAGTTTACTACATGATTCTCAATATTCAAATGAGTGAATAGTACTAGCTCTTCCATACCAAAACTTGAAATTTATATTTGGAGAGCTTAGGTTCTAAGTTTTATTTACATTTTTCGCACTTGTAAATGACAAACAAAGGGTGACACCTCGTGAACAGTCAAGAGAAGGGTAATGCCCCTAAATAGTCATTTTAAAAGGTATAGTTGGCACCCGTGAAGCCAATTGACACTAACCAGCGAGGTTAGTGGGTTAAAGATCTCCAAGTTGAGAACTTGGAGTGTGGACGTAGGCCAGAGTTACTGAACCACGTGAATAAAGTGATTGCATTCTCTTACCCTTTCTCTTATATTTGTGATTGTTTTTGTTTAATATTATTGATAAATCACTTAGGATTTAGAGTTAATTAAATCATACAAAAACATTAGCACCCCCCCCCCCCCCCCTCTCTATAGGGGTCTCTATAGGGGTGCACAAATCCTACAATTAGTATTAGAATGGGGTAATTCAAACTTTTTGTGTGATATTGTGCATATTGGTTTATTTCTTTTTGATTTGCATATATTGGTTATTTCTCTTGTTGAGAGTTATTTGGATAATTTTGATTGAGCATATTTTATTGTATAAATTATTGTGGCTTTCAATTTAAATGTTGAAGCACAATCCTTAGTTAGACCTCCATATTTTGATGGTAATGACTATACTTATTGGAAGTTTAGGATGAGAATTTATATTCAATCTTTACATTATGATTTATGGGATATTGTTGAGAATGGTCCTTTTATTCCAACATCATCTATTAAGCTCAATGATATATATAAACAAAAATTGAGCATGAATGCTAAGGCAATCAATTTGATTTATTGTGCTCTAAGTAGGGATGAATTTAATAGGTTCCAAGCTTGCGATAGTGCCTTCGATATTTGAAAATTGCTTGAAGTTACACATGAGGGCACTAACAAAGTTAAAGAAAATAAATTGAGTATGCTTATCCATGAATATGAATTATTTTATATGGATAAAGATGAAACCATTATTTGTATGTTTACTCAGTTTACTAACCTTACTAATGGTTTGAAAGTGCTTGGTAGAGTTTATCCCAACGAAGAGTTGGTGAGAAAGATTCTTAGGTGTCTACCGAAAGTGTGGCAAGCTAAAGTCACGACAATCTAAGAGGCTTGTGATCTCAAGGCCCTAAAGATGGAGGAACTCATCGGTTCCTTAATGACGCACGAGATCACATTGATGAGCAACGAGGAAGAGGAGCAAAAAAGGAAAGGAATCTTTAAACCAAGGAATATTGCCTACAAAGCCTCCTCAAGCACCCAAGTGGATTTTGAGTAAGAAGATAAAGAAGATGAAGATATCAAATTCATAACACGGAAATTCAACAAGTATCTTCATCAAAAGAAGTTAAAAGAGGAGAAGGTGATCGTTTGCTTTGTATGCGGGAAACCCAGTCATACTTCAACCAAATGCCACAAAGTGAATAGAAAATCAAAAGCCTCAAGGAAGAAGGGATTTAAGGCTATTCTCAATGATAGTGATGAGAGCTCTTCTTTCGAGATAGAGGAAGTTTCAAATTTTTGCTTCATGGCTAAAGATGATAAGGTACACAACTCATCTAGTGATTTAGATAGTGATATTGATAATGATGAGTTATTGGATGCCTTTAATGAATTATTTGATAAATTCAATATACTTAAACGAAAATATAATTTGTTGAAAAAGGAGAATGAAAATTTGATTGGAAAGCATGTTGAAATGGTTAAATCTTTTGAAAATTAAATTATTGAATTAAAAAAGCATGTATGAGATTTCTAGTGCTACTGTTAAATCTCTTGAAAATGATGTTAGTGAACTGAATGTGAAAAATGGTTATTTGAACTCAATCTTGCTTAAGTTCACTAACGGTAGCAAAAATTTTAACATGCTTTTAGGTAAGTAAAGGGTAACATTTGATGAAGATGTAATTGACTATCAACCCTTTGCTAAAATGAAAAATTATGAAAAATTTCTCTGTTAATCCTACTATTTGTAATAGTTGTAATTGTATAGGATATAAATATTTTGTTTACCCTCTAAAATTGAGAGACAAAAGGAAAAATTCTAAATTAGTGTGGTTTCCTAAAGGAACCACTCCTATGGTTAAAGGACCCAAAAAGGCTGGAGTGCCTAAGAAAAACACTTAGGTGTTTTTCAATTGTGAATCAAGAATATACTTAATTTGTTTGATGAATTATACTCTTGATTTGAATTGAATGGATTATATGCATATAGGATAAAATTTCATTCTCTAGATTAGACTCTTGCATATTATTTTGGTATCCTTGTTTTAATTTTCTTTTATCATTCAATTTTTTTAATTCTTCAATTGGTTTATTTTGATTTAATTTTTATTAATTCAACAATTGGTATCATAAATTGCATATGTAGAAGGATTGATGGTTTTTTATTTTATTTTATTTTAATATCTTTTTGGGCACCCATTGATTTGAAATTGGTTTTTGAAATAGAGGAAGAAAATAGTTTTTAACTTGAATATGTTTCTATTATCTAGAATAGTTTATTACAATTGATAAATTGATTTATATTTTTGGTATCAAATTAAATGTTTCTTCCAACAATTGTTTTTCTAAGGGGGAGAAATATTATTGTTATATTTTGATAGGCCTACTCCCATCTCTTTTATGTTTAATGTCAAAGGGGAAGAATAAATTTTACTAAATCATTTTGTTTTGATGGTTTAAACATTCTCCAATGACTTGATTTTTGTATTTTGATAAAGGAGAAGAGAAATTTTATTTCATTGGGTATAATTACAATGATATCATTTTTTAAATTGATTATCTCTCCAAACGATTTACATGTCTTTAAATAATGACAAAATGGGGGAATAATATTTGCTTTCAATCATACGTTGAATTGAATTGTTGACTTGATTTGATGATATTTTTGTTGTTTTTCCTCCATATATTCTTGTTGTCAATTCAATAGGGGGAGAAGAAAATAGATTATGTTGACTGTTTGATTCTTTTTCCTCCAATAATTTTATGTTGTGGTTAACGATCAATGAGGAGAAATTTGTTGATTAACTTTGTTTAGACCTCCCCAATAATCTCTTTTTGATTATGATAAAAATGGGGAGAAGTTAGGATAAATTGTTTGTTAGAAAATCATGATTTGCATGAATTTAAAATTGAGAAATTACATAAACTAAGGGGGAGTATCATATATGCAATAAATATCATGATCATGCTTAGGATAAGTGAATAAACAACTTAATATGTTTTGTCATTATCAAAAAATGGGAGATTGTTGGCCTAATTGACATTAGGTTGTTTGTTTTGATGTTGACGAATTTATTTGGTTAATTAAGTTGTTTATTGTATATTTGTTTGAATTGATAAATATGTTATATTTTTATTAGAAATACCTTTCATATAGGTATTAATGTTATCTAACGTTTTTACCTAAGTCTATGTAGCATATAGATTGATGAATGAGACTTAGAAGATTCAAGAAAAGCAAAGATGAAAGAAAAGATCGATTAAAATGTGGAAAATGTCGACCAAACTATTCAACAGCAAAGGAAATGATCGACCGTTGATCAACCGTGAAAATGGAAGATTGTCCGAGAAATCAGTCTACCAGTGTAGAAATGGTCGACCGCAAAATAAGACAGATTGCTTGTCATTTTTGCGGTTGAGGATGCGGTCAAGCAAGAGGTCTAGTAGTCGAATTGTTGATCGACCAAAAGTATGGAGATATGAAGAAGCGATCGACCGATGAGAAAGTGGTCGACCAGTTTGACGACCTGAAGCAAAAGATGGATGACCAAAAGTATAACGGCAACATCTCAACAATTGGATGTGGTTGATCAAAAAGGAAATGGTCGACCGCTCGCACAAAGTCTATATATAGAAGACTCTTCGAATCTCATTTTAACAACGCGAGAATCGTAGTGAAGCTCTAACAAGTTTACTACATGATTTCTCAATATTTAAATGAGTGAATAGACCTAGCTCTTCCCTACCAAAACTTGAAATTTATATTTGGAGAGTTTAGGTTATAAGTTGTATTTACACTTTCCGCACTTGTAAACGGCAGTCAAAGGGTGACGCCCTGTGAACACTCAAGAGAAGGGCGACGCTCCAAAATAGTCATTGTATAAGGTTTTGTTGGCACCTGTGAAGCCAATTGACACTAGCCAAGAAGGTTAGTGAGTTAAGAATTTCCAAGTCGGGAACTTGGAGTGTGAACATAGGCCAGAATTGCTGAACTGCGTGAACAAGGTGTTTGTACTCTCTAACCCTTTCTCCTATATTTGTGATTGCTTTTATTTATTTATTATTGATAAATCACTTAAGATTTAAAGTTAATTAAATCGCACGAAAAAGTTAGCAAACTTAATTCACTCCCCCCCCCCTCTATAAGCGTGCACCGATCTTACAGACGGAACACAACACACTCGACTTGATCCACTTAGCAGTTGAGAAGACATAACTGAAGCCGTTTGAACCCACCCATACTCGACAAGGCATCACAGTGGTCAATCGAGACCACTCAATAGTCGTCGAGGCAAAGCAAAGGTCAACCACAACCTCGTAACCTCGACCAGACTCAACAACGGTTAACCGAGAACATTACGAGACACGTCGACGGTCAACTGAAACCTGACAGCGGTCGATACGACACACTCGCAACCATCTATGACTCAATAGTCGTGGAGACTCATATGAAGTCAATCAAGTATGATTTTAGTGGAAAGTCGGCTCAAAAACCATAAACCAAATCGAGTCTCAAACCTTGTCAACGGAAAAAAATTTCCATCAATGAGTCACAAAATAGGTGGAAAGGCCCTATGTCAAGTCTAGGAACCAAACCAATGCACAAACAGCTCATTCGTGACAAAATGGGGATGGAAATTTTCTTTCTGGTCGATCAGTAGTCGACCAATGTCACACCGGTCGATCGCTGTTGACCAGTTTGAGCCTACTGGTCGATAACTGATCGACAAATGTCACCCACTAGTCGATTATTGATTGACCAGTGAAGCATCAATCGTTCCCGCGATCGACCAAAGTTACCCACTGGTTGATTGCTAATGACCGAGCCCCTTCCCAGACGATCACCGATCGATCAAGACCCCTCTCAATCGATCGCTGGTTGATCGAGAATCGTTAGAAACCTTGGTTTGTCCGCTTTTCTGCCCGATTCTCGACTCCTAACAACTAATAACCCTACATAAACTCTAATACAACCAATATTAACCAGAAAATTCCCTCGGATTTGAGTTTTTATGCTTGAATGTGAGACTAAAAAATTTCAACCCTAAAACCCTAAAATTGGAGACGAAAGCTTACCGATTTGCAAATTGTCTCTACAAACGTTGATCACGAGGACGACAGAGACACGAAACCATTGATGGGAGTGGTTGGCTCCTCCCTCCCTTCTCGCACTCTCCTCTCCCACTTGCGATCAAGAAGAAGAAATAGAAGAAGAAGACTCTTCTTTTCTTCTTTTTAATAAAAAATAATATAATAAATAATATATAGTAATATATATATATATATATATATATATATATATATATATATTAATTAAACCTAATTCAAATTTCTAATTTAAAATCCAACACGTTTAAAATATCAATCGAAAATAATTTACCAAAAATATTTCCGAAATCAAACTCTTGCTCGAAAAACTCAAATTTGACCGTTTGACTGAAAAACACACACGAAGTCTATGTGACAAAACGAGTCAACTTTTAACACTAGACCGAAAATTATGTGAAAAATTTATACGTGAAAATTTGAAATTATTTAAAAATCTCAGATTTTACAGTTACACTATATTTTTCATTTAATAAAGTGTTTAATCCGATTTCTAATCCCTTCATATCTTTCTAATATGATTTCTAACTTTATCAAACTCATCTCCACTCTCCAGCGATTTTAAATTTTGTCAAGATATCGATAGAGTTCGAAATCGAGTTAGAAATCATCAGAAGTGTTAGAAATTTGATTAAAACACATGATTAAATAAAAAAACATGATACATACGTTTTGAGTTTAATGGATAAATTGATATTAATGATCCAATTGTTGATATCTAAAATGTTGAGTTTCGATTTGTCAAAAAAAAAAAAAATTTAATTTTGATTTTTAAATAGCCAAAAATGTTAAAATTTAAATTATATTTTATCCTATAAACAATAATGGGAATTCAACAAATAAGGGACAAAATTCTTCACTGGATTACTCCAAAGAAAAACCATTACTCAAGATTCCCATCAACCACAAAAATCCATAACTCGATTATATTATGATTTATTACTCTGCCATTTTTTCTAGGAAAAATGACAAATCAACCCTCATCCTCTGCATTCAATGAAAAGTGCACTATCATCCTTTTCTTCCTAACAAATTAATCATTGAACTATGAAAAAATGACGCCGCTAACATTGTTGTCAAGTTTTCTGTTCAACGTGATAATTTCAAGCCACCGCGGCTCATCTACAAACCGCCGCGGCTCTATATTTAAATAAAATAACACTACAATTGATGACCCGTTGATTAAACCTCATATTGGTTTTTTATGTTCCTTCGCACGGCGAAATTACTGATGTTCATAATAATGGTAACGTGCGTAACCTATGTATCATGAAAAACAATTTCAACATGAACATAAAACGGATCGTTGTTATAATATATTAATAATAATATGTATTTAAAATCTCTATTTAGATCTAAGCTAAAAGATGAAGAATATTACTTTATAGCTTACTTCACACGGGTACAAAATCAACCTTCGATCTTCTCCGCCAATCCTCCTCACCTCGAATAAGCACGTGTGGGCGTGATGAACGAAACAAGATCACACTCAATTTATGATAGATTGTATTCTCAACACATGAGACGATCTATTTGGATTTAGAAAACACTTCTCTAAAACCAACACGGAAGACACAAATTTTTCTCTCAAAATGGATTCCTTAATCTCAAAGATTTCAACCTCAACTTCAACTTTTTCTCCAACCTTTTTCTAATGAGGTTGGACCTCTCTTTATAGTGGTATTGCTCCATAATGACCATTATGACATTTAGAGAAAAACACTACAAATTCTTCATTAATGTTATAATTGATTTCATACATTTATAAAAATGTTATGGAAATCAAAAGTCTTGTCACCATAGCTCAACACTTGGCACATTTAAATTATAACACATTTATAACAAAAATGTTATAGAAAACAAAAGGCTATGACATTAAATCAAATTTGACATTAATTCAAATTTGACAAAATCCATTTTAAAAACTATTTTTAAAAGTTACTTTATATTTGTTAATTAATTGAATAATCAATAATTCAATTATTTCATTTAATGAAATATAAAAAATATATTAACTATGACAACTTTTGTCATTTTGTCTTAATTAATTGAATAATCAATAATTCAATTATTTCATCTAATGAAAAAATAATAATAAACTTATTGTTGAGTGTATTAAATAATTAATTCATAATTAATTATTTAATCTTCTTTTGTTCATTTTTCTATTATTCGAATAATGATAGAATGTGATGAAGGGACCGACAGACCTATAGTTTTAAGCTCCAATAATATTTCGTTAATTAATATAAACTCTTTATATTAATTAACATAATTATTAACTCTAAAGTAATTCCACTAAATACTTAGAGTTGCACTCTCAAAACTATAGAGTATATTTACTTAAAGTAATGTCTATTGATATAGTCATTATATATGTATTAACCCTCCATTTAGATTCGCAATAGAGCTATGTTTATAATCCGTTAACCTCTCATATTGCTTTTTTATCCTTGACTACCATTAGTTCTTAATTGAATAATTAATTCATAACGACTATGAATTGCGTGCTAATTATTCGATCTTTGAACTAACAAACAAGAGAATCTATAGAAATGAATTTCATTGTATTGATATTAACATTTCAATCTATTCATTTTAGTTTACTCCCAATATACAAGGTATACGAATCGTAACTCGTATAAAACTTTACCGAGTAAATCAAAGAATAAATTAAAATAAAATAGGAGTTTATTAAATACAACGAATTAAGATCATGCATATATGACCATCATTATGATAAAATTAATTGTTCTATATTTAATGGAAATTATCAGAACAATATAATTTTATCTGGTCCAGTCCTATATAATTATATTATATAAAACATATTTATCTTATGTCACTACATATTTAGTCGGGATATGACTATACATTCTTAATGAGATAAACTATGTTTATGACTATGAACTATTTGAAGATTTCATACTTCAAATATAAGTCATGGACATATTCTAGTTATTACTCTTTATATTTTATCCCACATATATACAATATATATGTTAATATAAAGTTAGTATAAATAACCACGAAGTTTTCTATGAATTTTATAAAACATGATATAAAATATTAACATAATATTAATCAATATAAATTTATTCATATATTATAAAATTGTTCTATTACATTTGCTTCTTGGGCATATTACTCCCAACACCTCAACAGTGTGACAATAAACCGCAGTGGTGTGACGATAAACCGCCGTGGTTTATTGTGCCTCGTTCTACGTTCCCAAAACTCTACTATATAATAATCGCATGTAAGGTCTGGCGAGTTCACTACAAACCACAAAATCCTCGGCTATGCTGAAAGCAATGTTGGAGTAGAGCTCAACGGCAATGTTCTGAGGGTTAAGTACTACGGTTTTTCTGGCGAACAAGACAAAAGTTTTCATCTTCAATGTTTTGGGAGGCTAGGTTTCGGCCATTGTCTGATAGTTACAGGACTACGAGTGCTCTGAGCCGATCACATACAACGAAGCACCTCAGAGCACTCGGAGTCCTGTAACTGTACTGACAATGGCCAAAACCAAGCCTCCCAAAAAATCGAAGACGAAAACTTTCGTCTTGCTTGCTAGAAAAATCATAGTACTTAACTCTCAGAACATCGTCGTGGAGCTCTCCTCCAACATTGTTTCCAGCGTCGTCGAGGACTTCGTGGTTTGCGGTCAACTCACCAAAGCATCAGTTGAGGGATGCATGCTAGGTGAAATGCAATGCAAGGTGAAATGACGTTTCAAATAAAGTATCATAATGACGTTCACACTTGCTCGAGAAAGATGAAAAGTCATCATGCCTCTGCCAAATGGGTAGCTAGCGGAGAATCAGTTTTGCATCACGATAAGTCCATCGAATAAGGAATACCAGATAATGGAATTAAGTTAGCAAACATACAAGGATCATCTACAACAGTTTCTTTGAGGTAGACAATTGGATGTTCCTCAAGAAACAATACAAATGCTTGATGTGGTTACAACACACCGATTCTTAGTGCACATGTACCTGATATGGTTGTAACAGAATTTTGTTTGTGTTTGTCATGCACATATACAAGATATGGTTGTAATGGAATTGGTAATTTAGTTTGTAGTTGTAATGTACATGTACATGATATGTTTGTAATGGAATTGGTAATTTGGTTATTGATGATGAAATGAAAATTGGTTTGCAGTTGTAATGCACATGTACATGATATGTTTGTAATGGAATTGATAATTTGGTTGTTGATGATGAAATGAAAATTGATTATTATGAAATTGTAAAATTAGCAACATTTCCCCGAGCCAACATTTCACTTTTTGATCGACCACATTTCAATTTGCTTGAATTTATGAAGCCTATTTATGCACAAATTTTTTAAATTGTTGAACGAAACACGTATTAATCCGCCGCAGTTTCATAGTCAAACCGCGGCGGTTTCATAGTCAAACCGCTTGCGGCTTCATAGGAAATCATTGTAGTTTATCGTCACACTGTTGCGGTTTATTGTCACACCGTTGCGGTTTAATCGGCGATGTAACACCCCGATATTTTTTTAAGTTGGACAATTGTCGGGGTATTACCAAGGACATTCTAGAGCGTTAAGTTATGGGTCATTCCGCTAACGTTTCCCTCGTATACGCGATGTAATTTAAGTGTTGGAGTTATGAAGACATTACATAGCGTACCTATACGTGTCATCTATGACATGTATTTATGGGGGAAATGTTATGGGAATTGAGTTAAGTGGGAAAAAGGTGAGAGAAGGCTGTCCTGGGCGTTTTCGGATGCCTGCGGACGACACTGCAGACGCGTTATGTTGTCGGCAAATACATTACATTACGTCCCCCGATGTTTGGGACGGGTCTGGGGACGCGAGGTATCGTCCTGACTTCACTGTGCTGTGAAGTTGCGGACGAGGCCCCAGATGCTGCGGACGAGACAAGTCATCCGCAAGATCAATGCCACGTCTCCCTTAGCCTGGGGACGAGACTCAGGACGAGATTCGGTGTCCTAAGTCTAGTGTTACGGATGCAATTCTGCAGTTCTGGACGATGCGGACGAGAAGAACGGCATCCGCATCGAATCTATTCTATCTTGGATAGTTTCGGATGAGTCCAGATGTCTGAGGACGAGTTGGAGTATCATCTGATTTGCCGCTATCCTATTTCAGGACACTTTCGGATGTTGGTGCAGACGGTACGGACAGGACCAGGATGCCTTTTCCCATCCGAAACCTCAAAATAACCTGCGAAGATTTAGCCTTACTGACGGATGCGGACGAGACCTATGCGTCCGAATTAGCCCAGACCTACAAAATAAAATAGAAAGAAAATGATGGGAAATCAGGGAAAATCGTAGAAAGTCGTGCCAAATCGACAGGAATGACCCATCGCCCACCCTCAACCCATATGGCGCCGATCTCCTCCCTGCATGGAGCCATGATTGTGTCCCTCCTCCCCTTCCAGGTATTAACCCATTTCTTCTCCCTCCTTTTCATTCCATTTTTACCTGCGTGAAGTCCAGAGAGCAAGAGAGAAAGAGGGAGTGACCGAGAGTGAGGGAGAGTTGAAGGAGAGAAGTGTTCCAGTGAGAGTGCAAGATTAGTGAAAGTATAAGTGTTGGGCTATGAGGTGTGTGAACGTGAGTGAGCTAGAGAGTAGGTTAGAGTGGAGCTGAAGGTTGGAGCTGCCGTGAGGAGAGCTGTCCGTGGTTTAGAATCTTCAAATTGGTCAGGGAAATGAGGTGTTTTGGCCATTGAGGCCCTACACTACAAGTATGGGTGTGTGTGTGTTATAGTTGTTAGTTGCTGTAGTGTAGAGATTTATAGTGTTGAATATGTGATGTTTCCTTTTTATTGCTAAGTTTTGTTTTGTTGCCTATGATGTGATAAAAATGCTTAGTTGGATGAATATAGGATGTGATGAAGAAATGATGAAGGTTAAGGCCTAAGGTAATGGAACGAATGACAAATGCTTAACATTTTGCTAGTGTAAATGGTAGGTAGGTTGATTTGTCCTAAAATGCATACTGCTTGCATGAAGTAGTTGTTGGTTAGATGGTAGTTTCCCGAAATGATTTCCTGTTATATGTCCTTGACATGTTCTGTAATTTTAGTTAAGTGTTGTGGTGTTTCCTTGTTGTTGTAGGTATGCCTTGTTTCAATTTTTAGTAAGACGAATGTTTAGTAAACAAAGAGAAATAATGAATGCTAAAGTCTAAGGTTGAAGAACATTCAAATGTATGAAAAGAGGAATGTTTGATGCATAGTTTCCTGCTGTTAGAAGTCCATAATATTTTCTGTTATTTCCTTTATGTAGTTCATAGATTTCCCTGCTGGATGAATTGTTCTATGATGATTCTCCTTGTTGTTAGTATGCTGAAAATTGTAAACTGTTTAGATAGTAAATGATGATTTAAATGGAAGCATAGTAAGTAAAAGATTGTGCAAAGTAAAGTCTGAAAACGAGATAAAGGACTGTGTAGTTGCTATTTTAATTCCTTAAGCATGATTAGTTGACTGTCAAATCAATTAGAGGAGCATGTTGGATAAATATGAAATATTAGATTTAAATTAATTAAACTTGAGCATGCAATTAATTAGGTTATACATGTCATGTTAAATAGTTGATAATTAATAAGGAACACTTGAGTATGATAATCACTTAGTAAGCATAGTAAGCATGATTAATTGATTTACTTGACCGATGAGCATGTACGCTAACTAAGATAATTAGTAACTTGAACATGTTAATGAACTAGCATGAGAAATTAAAGTAATTGCTTGAGTATGTGTAATTAGTTTGTAATAGTTGTTTAGAACATGTTTAAATCATTTAGATAATAAAAGTAGGAAGCATGTAATTAGTTGGGTGTTTTATAAGTGCTTTTGTTATTGTCTTCTCGGTAGCATGTTATGAATTGTTAAGTAGAATAAAAGCATGTAAAGCAATTGAACTTGAGTATGTTCACTAAGTAGAATAATTATCTAGCCTACTAAATATAGGACGCATGTAAACAGACTAGGAAGTTAATTTGATAATTGGCATGCTATTCTCGTGTTCCATATTATAAATGTTCTCTGTCGTATATTGTGGTTGCTTTCATTGATATGCACTTTCAATTCCAGTTACTCATATGCGCACTTCAATTTATATGAACGTATGTTAGAAGCATTATGCATCATGTTAGGATGAGAATGTATGTTCATGCATCATGCTAATAGAAAGCCTAGGGAGTGCCATGGAATGGTACGCAAGCATGCATGAGTGAGGAAAAAGTTAAGAAAAAAAGTAAAGAAGAAGAAAAGCGAATTGGGAGTGGATAGGTAGCGGATATAGTCTGTAAACTAGGCGTAGCCCCTCCCTCATAGGGTACGGGAGTTCTAGTTTACTTAGAAGATAAGAGAAAAGGCTAGATTCGTTACGTCATTGCACGAGAAAAACCTCTCAATTCCAGCTCGAAGTACGAGTACGGAATAAAAGAATGATGGATTCCAAGGGATCAATAGAATGAAGAATCCCAAGAAATCAAAGTAAGACGAAGTAAAGTAAGAAATGGATTAATGACTAAACAAAAGGATTGATTTGGGATGGACCCTACTCCAAAATGGATTAAAGAGTGACATTCACATAACGATAGTTTACTGTGTGTATGTGCATTTCTTTTAATGTTATGTTGTGAAGTATCATGTATCATGTTAATAGAAAGTGTAGGAAGTGTCGCCTCGATGGTAGTACAAATGCATAAGTGAGTTAAAATGTTAAGAAAGAAGAAGGGAATTGGGAGTGTAGATGTAGGCACTATACGAAGAATAAATGCATGGACTAGAAGTGGAAAAGCTGAGCAAAGAATGAACAGTAGCGAGCAGGGATGATGAGTTTGCACGTGCGAGGAAGATCGTGGCTGGCCAGACATATAAAGAGGGTGAACGAGAAATGGTTTTAATCAAGTTTTCTAAGTTGTAATTAACATAAGTTTTATTTAAAGTGTATTTAATTTGGTTAGTCCTTTCATTCAAATGATTAACGCTTCCGCTATGTTTTCAAAGAGTTTTATTTTAACACTTCCGCAAAGTTTTAAATAAACGATTTTCATAACGCTTCTGCATAGTCTTATTAAATGAGATTTTATAACGAGTTTTATGAACGGTTGGTAGCGATACAGTTTTAAGCGCGCTCTGATTTGCTTTCAAAAAGAAATTTCAAATCTTCACGCATTTCAAGGAATTATAAAAATCTGGGTCGTTACAGACGAGCCATCAAATTGTAGTGTTATTTTATTTAAATATGGAGCCGCGACGATTTGTAGACGAGCCGCCGCTGCTCGACATTATCACGTTGAACAGAAAACATGACAGTGATGTTAGTGGCGTCATTTTTTCATAGTTCAGTGATTAATTTGTTAGCAAAAAAAGATTGATGATTAATTTGTCATTGACTACAAAGGATGATGATTGGTTTATCATTTTTCCTTTTTTCTAAGTCTTTTGCAGCTCAGTTATGACACAATCAGAGATCAACAATGAAGTTCGATCCACTTAACATCAGGGCATTGTCGAAATAATAAATTGCTTGGAATAGGAGTTGTTAAAGAAAAATTTTGGTAACCCATCAAGTATTAGCACTGTATAAAAGATGGGCAAGGAGATAAATTATTAAAAACTAAAATATTAAATGATGATAAAGTAATGTGACTCTACAATTTGATGTGTTCTTTTATACATTATTTTGTTATTTTGTTATTTTGTTTTCACTTTCTTGACAATTTCAAATGGGTTCTCTCTCTCTCTAAGAACCAGTTTATCTCTCTAGGCAGAGAATATTTGGTAGACAAGGAGACAGTGAGGGATGAAAATGAAGGCTGGAATGTCTGAAAGGTAGTAGGGGGAGGAAGCAGACAGTGCTGGAAAGAGAATGAGCAGACAGAAAGTGATTCAGTCCAAAAAGAAGAAGATTCTGCGTTCTTTCTTCATTTTTCCTTCCCCTTTTTTCTTGTTTTACTCTTGCTATTCTTGCACCCTTAAAAAGCTATTTTCTCATAAATTTCAATAAATAACAATAAAAATGGATAATTATTTTTTTCTTACTTCTGCCTTAATATATATTTATTTAGCCTATATTTGTAATCCAAATCTCTTAATTTATATATATATTTTTTTACTAGATTTGAAAGGAAATAGTTAAACTTGAAAAAATTAAGGTAATTATCAATATGACTTCTAAAGTATAGAGGTCTCTTCAACTGATACATTAAACTTTCAATTTTAAATTTTGACATCTCAATATTTGAGGCGTTACCAACTGTCACACTTCCATCACTCCAACTGTTAATCCGTTCCTCTTATCTCACACCATATCAAGATACTTAACGGCTAAGATTCGGTTCTTGCTCTAGAGGTTTGCTATCATGATGAACTCCGGACAAAGCTTGATTCTCTCTAGGAGGTCTATCAGAGTCTCGAATGAAAGCTTTAGTGAGTTGGAGGATGTGAAGGTTATGATTTAGAATGAGAGAGACGGGGAAGTGAATCGAAACACAGAGTTAGTCAAAGGAATCGATGAGATTCGAAGAGAGAGGGAGTTTGTAGGAAGTAAAGTTTCAAGACTTGAAGCGAATTTGAGAGATAAAGAGGAAGCGTTCGTGAAAAGATTGGATGAGGAAGAGAAGGAGAAGGAGGAATTGAAGAATGAAGTGAAGGTTTGTCGGGGAAGGGTCAATAAATTGGAAAATGAGAGGCAAGAGAAGAAAGAAGTTTTGAATAAATGTCTGGATTCACTAATTTCAACAAGGATTGCTTGACAAAGGTAATTGAAGGAATCGGCAAAGAAAAAGTAAAAGATGGGGGAGAAGAAAGCGAGGAAATGAACTTCGGATTGAAAATGGAAGATGAACTAAGTCCACTTTCAATTGGTATAGCGAAAGTGGACAAGCTTGCGAGGATGGTGGAGGTGAAGGTGGAAGAGTACAAAGAGCTCAAAAGGAGCGTAGCTTGGTGAGTTTGACAGAGGAGAATCGTGATATCAATAGTCTGGTTCAGATTGCTCTGGTGGAGAAGGAGGCTATAGAAAAGAGTTTAAATAGGTTGAAGAGGAATACTGAGCATAAGAGGGTTTCCCTTTTGCATATTGCAAAGAGGGGGTTGCAAGAGTTGGGTTTGGATTTATGATGGGTAGTGGTAATTATGAGCAGTCTGTAGACATTGTAGGAGGGGTTATCTAGCTTTGTTTATATATAGTATCTTGAGATGGGTTTGTTAGTCTAATAGACATTATATTATTTGTTTTGATGATAATTGTTTAATTAGTTAATAGATTATTTATTATGAATTTGTTGAATCAAGTGAATACTGTTGGCCTAATAGACATTAGGTTATTTGTTTTGATGATGATAGTTTTATTCGTATAATTAAGTCATTTATTACATTTATTTGAATTAAGTAAATACGTTTATTTGTTATTGTAAATACCCTTAATACAGGTATTATTGATTACTAACGTGTTTACCTAAGTTCATGTAGCTTATGTATTAATCATTGGGACTTAGAGGATTTAATAAGAGCATAACACGAAGTAGAGATCGACTAAAGTGAAGAAAGTGGTTGACCAGTTGGCTGAAGAAAAAGTCAAAATAGTGGAGGTGGTCGACCAGTTTACAGGTGGTCGACCGACAGTAAATAGAGATTGCTTGACATTTTGAAACTGCTGAAAAAGTGGTCGACCATAGCTCAAGTGGTCAAACAACAAAATGGACAGATTCGAGCCATTTTTTGAGATGTGAAGAAGCGGTCGACTGACAAGGAATAGGTCGGCCAGTTTGGCAGACCAGGGCGAAAATTGGATGACCAAAAGCATAAATGTAACATTCCAACGATCGGGAGGCAATCAACCGAAATAGAGGAGGTTGACTGCTCAAGTTGTGTCTACAAAATGAAGCACTCTAAAATGCATTTTAACGAAGAGAAACCATAGCGAAGCTCTGCAAAAATTCATACTCGATATTTCTTTTCTAGAATTGAGTGCCCTAACTCTCTCAACCCTCAACTTGAGATTATAGCTTTGAAAGTTAGGTTCTAAGTTGTAATTTTCATTTCCGCATTATTGTACTCAAACCGAGGGTGACGGCTTGTGAATAATCAAGCTAAGGGTGACGCCCTATCAATAATCATTGTAAATGTTTGGTTGACACCCATAAAGTCAATCATCACTAACCGGGGAGGTTAGGTGATTAAGGATCTACAAGTAGAAAATTTGGAGTGCAGACAGAGGTTGGAGTTGCCGAACCGCGTGAATAAATTTGATTTGCATTTTCTCTATCCCTTTACTCTTACATTTGCTTATATTTAATTGCATATCTATTGATAAATCACTTAGAGTTTAGAGATAATTAATATCACACAAAAAAGTTTAGCATGACTAATTCACCCCCTCCCTACCTCTATAGGCGTGCATACAGTCCAACACACGGTATCAGAGCAGGGTTAATAAACTTCTTGTGTGATATTGCATATAGTTATATAAATTTGTTTAATTTGCATAAATTGGATAAATTTCTTGTTATAAATCTATTTAGATAAATAGATTGAATTCTTGAATTATATAGATTATTATGGCTTTCAATTTAAATGTTGAAGGACAATCTTTAGTTAGACCTCTATATTTTGATGGTAATGATTATGTAAAGGGTAAATGACAAATCAACCATCGTGGTTTGTGGTCAATGACAAGTCAACCATTATGGAATTTTTTCTAACAATTTAACCACTGACGTATGGGAAAATGACAAAACCAACATCGCGGTAACAGAAAGTTTCAAAGAATACAACACGTTAAACCCAGTAAGATTCATCCTCTTTCCTCCGACCGTCTTTTCATCTTGCATCTGTTAATTTTTCTTCCGCCATTAACAACAGAAGCAAAAGTTGGCCATAGCGAATCAGCTCCAAGACATCGCGATTTTCACTGTGTTTACGCAAGACACCGCGAAAACAAATCACAGAGACCGCGATCTCGCAGTGTTTGAACGCCACTGCGAACTGTGAAGGTAGCCATGCATGAAAAACAGAGATTCAATGTTTTGCGAATTCAATGTTTTTATTAGATTTTTGACCTCTTCAAGTTCAAAAAACCATAACTTTGACTACGAGCGTTGGAATTGGGTGCAGAAGATATCAAATTGAAGCTCTCTCAGAGATCTACGACACGCCATGGGTAAACCTCACCATCCCCTTTTCTCGGTCCCAAAATCAATCGTTTAAGTACTTAATTTTGTGATCAAAAATTTTTCCAGAACGTCGGGGCGTTCTCTGGCGTTCTGTTTTTTAGAATTTGAACGCCCTGTCAGCTTCTTAACGGTGAATGTAACTGTGATGTTGGATTTGTCATTTTTCCATATGCCAGTGGTTATTTCGTTAGAAAATATACCATAGTGGTTGACTTGTCATTGACCGTAAACCACGATGGTTAATTTGTCATTTACCCTGTGTATTGGAAGTCTATGATGAAAATTTATATTCAATCCTTATAATGAAAATGGTCTTTATGTTCCAATCAAACTTGAAAATGGAATAGAAATTCCAAATTTGATTTTGAGTTTAATAATGTAGATAAATACAAATTATGCATGAATGCTAAAACTATTAATAATTTATATTGTGCATTGAATATGGATGAGTTTAATAGAATACAAGCATGCGATAGTGCTTTAAAATTTGGAAATTGCTTTAAATTACGCATGAGGGCACTAATCAAGTTAAAGAAAATAAATTAAGAATGCTTATTCATGAATATGAATTGTTTTCCATGGAAAAGGATGAAACCATTAGTTGTATGTTTACTTGTTTACTAACCTTACTAAAGGTTTGAAAGTGCTTGGTAGAGTTCACCCCAATGAAAACTTGGTTAAGAAAATTCTTAGGTGCTTACCAAGATCGTGGGAACCAAAAGTGACAGCTATTCAAGAAACCCGCAATCTTAAAGCTTTAAAGATGGAATAGCTCATCGAATCATTAATAACACACGAGATCACCATGATGAGCAATAAAGAGGAGGAGCAAAAAGAGAAGAAAATCTACAAACCAAGATCCTTGCTTTCAAAGCCTCCTCAAGCAACTAAAGGGAATCCGAGAAAGAGGATAAAGATGAAGATATCATATTCATAACCCTGAAGTTCAACAAATACCTTCAACGTAAGAAAGAAAAAGGGTGATGCACTAGTGGAAGGTGGTAAAGAAATAACTATAAGTGGAGGATGGCTTGATGAAGAAGTTGATTGACACCCGAAACCGCCAGTTCTGGTCTGGTTCTTTGTAGTGTTTCTCTTGATGTGCCTACAAGATGGAATTCCACATATTTGATATTGGAAAGCGCAGAAAAATTTGAAAAAGCTTTTTGAGAAATTGAAGGAAACAGATGTTCATTATCTCGCTGATTTGGGTGGAGAAAGTCCTCCCACAATAGAATATTGGGATAATATTCGAGAACTTGTCAAATTTTTGAAGATTTTTTTATGATACGACTATAAATGTTTCAGCCTCCTTGCATGTTACTTCAAATATATATGTTAGTGAAGTATGCAACTTGAAAATGGTTATCCAAGAATATGTTGAATGTGATAATCCATTATTGAGGAAAATGACTATTGGAATGCAAGGCAAATTTGATAAATATTAAGGAAGTTGTGATAGAATGAATGTCTTCATGTATGTTGTGGTTGTTTTAGATCCTAGATATAAAATAAAGTATTTGAAACATTGTCTTTTCATGGTAATGGGTAATGATAAGACAAATGATTTGTTAACCCAAGTAGAACTTGTCCTTGAAAAATTATATCTCGAGTATAGAGGTGATTCAGGATTGGAAAATTCAGAAGACAATTATAGTATCACAAGTGTACCAACAACATCTACAATCTTGAGACAAAAGAGCAATTTGACCCACAACAAGCTACAGGAGATGTTTTATAGTCACCCCGAAGAATAAGATGTTTCAACTACTCGGTCAAAACTTGAGTAATATTTATATGAAGCATTGGAAAAATTTTCAGACAAACAAGACATTCTCATATAGTGGAAATTGAATTCATTGAAATTTCCAATACTAAGCAAATTGGCAAGAGATATATTGGTTATTCTCATTTCTACTATTGCATCGGAATCAGCTTTTAGTAGTGGAGGACGGGTACTTGATTCATTTCGCAGTTCTTTGTCCCCAAAGACTATCGATGCACTTACTTGCACTCAAAGCTAGATTCGATCTTCGAAACATGAATCAATCAACTTTAATGATGGTCTGGATGAACCAGGTATCTTTTATAGTGATAGTGTTTTTCATTTATATTTGTTTTATTAATTACTATGTTTTATAAATTTTTTTTGTATTTATATTTTTAAGATATTATACAAATTAATGACGCTGATGAAGTGAATTAGTCTGAATTTTATAGTGATGAATGATGAAAACGTATAACAAAATATTTATATTTTTATTCATTTTGAACCATATTATCATCATTTCTTTTTGCTTGTGATGTTGTATCATTCCAATATTCAATTGATTAATGTTTTTGACATGCAGGAACTTGGAAATAACTAACTCAATTGAATATTTATATTTTAATTCATTTTTTTTTATAATTATCGTTTGTCAACTAATTACTTCTAACTCGTATTGTATTCATTCTTTGACAGTTTATAATCCGAAATTTGAAGATACTAGACATTGGACTTGGAGTCTTGGACAATGAAATTGGACACAAGAATAATTTTTTTTGGTTCATTAATCTAAAGTTTTATAACTTTTTTTTGTTTCTGAATGCTTTTTTTTGTTTTGTAACTTTACATTTTCAGTTTTTATATTTTTTGTTATTTTATATATTTGTTAGTTTATTTATGGTTGTTTTATTTATACTAGGTTAATTTTGTGTGTATAGTGTAATTATTTAGGATTTTTTTTTTGTATTTTTTATTTTTATAAAATTTATAAAAAAAAAATTATATTCGGTACCGAACCGGAACCGGTACCGAATTTTCGATTCGGTACTAGGTTCCCATGGGACGGGGACCGGTACCAGTTTTGGATTCCCAAAATCAGAACCGGACGCGGACCGTGAACACCCCTATTTCTCTATCCCTTTACTCTTATATTTATTTATATTTGATTGCATATCTATTGATAAATCACTTAGGGTTTAGAAATGATTAATATCACACGAAAAAGTTTAGTACACCTAATTTACTAATTTATTTACCGAATTTTTGATTCGGTACTAGGTTCCCATGGGACGGGGACCGGTACCAGTTTTGGATTCCCAAAATCAGAACCAGACGCGGACCGTGAACACCCCTATTTCTCTATCCCTTTACTCTTATATTTATTTATATTTGATTGCATATCTATTGATAAATCACTTAGGGTTTAGAGATAATTAATATCACACGAAAAAGTTTAGTACACCTAATTTACTCTCCCCCCCACCCCTCCCTTTAAGCATGCATACAGTCAAACAAATACATCATTAATCTTCATTGGACATATCCTTAATACAAATATTATTCTTTACTAATGTGTTTGCCTAAGTACATGTAGCTTATAGATTGATAATTGGAACTTAGAAGATTCAAAAAGTGAAAAACATGAAGTATAGGTCAACTTTAAACTAGAGGGTGGTCGACCAGATAAGCCATAGAAGGGCCAGGAAAGTAGTCGACTGGAGTTGAGGAAGTGGTCGACCGAAAATCAAACAAGGAGCTCGGGATTTTACAATGGCTATAAAGCAGTCGATCGGAGCTAAGGTGGTTGACCAAAAATTGGACAAATTTGAGCAAAGTCTAAGATGTGAAGAAGCGGCCGACCAGAGTTGACAAAGTGGTCTACTGATCTAACAAGATGTGTAATGGTAACATTTCAACGCTCAGAAAGCAGTTGACCAGATGAGTTGGGAGGTCAACCGATCGAGCTGTTTCTATATACTAAAGCACTTCGAATTGAAGAATAACCAAGAGAGAATTATACCGAAATGCTGTTGAAATCATTTCTCAATTTCTCTTGCTAGACCTAACTCTCTCAATCCTCAACTTGAGATTTCATATCTTTGAGAGTTAAGTTTTCTAAATTGTAATATTTGCATTTCTACTATTTGTACTTAAACAGTGATCAAAGAGTGATGTCTCGCAATAGTCAACAAAGCTAGATAGATGCTCATGAAGATCAATCAAAAGGTGACGCCCCGTGAATAGTCAAAGGAATGGATGATGTCTTGTGAATAGTCATCATAAAGGTCTGATTGGCACCTGTGAAGCTCAATCATCACTAATCGGAGAGGATAGGTGATCAAGAATCTCCAAGTGGGAAACTTGGAGCACCGACGTAGGTGGGTTTTCCGAACTGCGTGAACAATTTGGTATCCTCTCTCTATCCCTTATATTTTTATATTTGCTATTGATTGTATCCGTTGTTTATATTAAATCACTTAGGGATAGAATAATTAATATCGCACGAAAAAGTTAGCTTACCTAATTTTCTCTCTCTCTCTCTCTCTCTCTCTCTCTCTCTCTCTCTCTCTCACGGTGTGCATATGGTCCAACAAGTGTGAGATAAGAGGCATGCATTAACGGATGGAGTGCTAGTTGGTAACACCTAAAACATTAAGGTGTTAAAATTTAAAATTTAAAGTTTATAGTATCAGTTAAAAAAAGTCTCATATTTCAAGAACCATATTAATAATTACCCCAAAAATTGGGTCCACTATGATTCTCTTTATTTATTTTTAATATAATTAGAAATTTTATTAGTTTTTAAATAAGAAACTAAATGGATTGAAATGTAATTTATACTCTATGTTTGACAAATAGAATCTCTATTTTTAAGGTATAACAATTTCAATTTTGTCCTCAATTAATTTGTTAAATTTAGCACGTGTATATTATGCTTTTCATTTAATGAGATGTTTTATCTCGATTTTTAACTCTTCATGTGATTTCTCATTCGATTTTGATCTTTGTAAATAGTCTTTCAGGCGGTTTTGAACTTTGTCAATCATAGATAGAATTTAAAATTGAATTATAAATCGCTAGAAGAGTTAGAAATTTAATTAAAACACCTAATTAAATAGAACACGTCGTTTACATATGTTAAATTTAACGAATAAATTGATGATAATATTCAAATTGATGACAACCAAAAGGTAGAAGTTTCAAAAAATTAGTTTAAGATTTAATGCGTAGATGGTTCTAAAATATCATGGTCAAAATTACACTTCTTGTAAATAAATTTTATTCAAATGATCAAGTTCAATAAAAAAAAAACAGATATTTTACCCGTTAGTAATTTTAATTAAAATATGTTTAACTATTTAATTAGAGATAAAATAGGCGAGATATAGGCTTTGTCTCCGCTTAATCCCTTTGTTTATAAAAACCCCCTCCTACCTTACCACCCTCTCTCACAATCTAAAAATAAAAATAATATATTATATATCTACAGTGTCATTTTGAATTTTGATGTGTCATTTAATCTCAATCTTATTTAATAAAGGAAAAATGACAAATCAACCATTATAATTTATGATAAACGAAAAGTTAACTGCAAAATTTTTTTTGCTAATAAATTAACCACTGAACTATGAAAAAATGTCGCCACAAACATCGCTGTCTTGTTTGCCGTCAAAATCCGTCGACTATAACGTCGCGGTCACATTAACACCAAGAACCGTCGAACGGAGTCGTCCAAGGCAGCAACAACAGGGGAAGTCCGTCAAAATTCGTCGACTATAATGCCGCAGTCACGTTAATAGAAATGACCGTCGAATGGAGACGTCCAAGGCAGCAACAATGGATGTCCCGCAACGATGAGGGACATCCAATGCTAATCCAACAGACTAACAAAGGACATCAATTATCGGGAGACATCCGTCCTGCCCGTTAGAACGAGGGACTGACGTCCCTCGATCAGAATGAACGGCAATGATGAAGTTTGTCATTTTCTAAAGGCGATGGCAGATAATGGTTCTTGGCCGTTGGATCAATGAGAGACATCCCTCAATCGGAATTAACGGCTAGGATGGATTTATACCATCACTCAAATAAGGGCCACGTGCAAGTCACCCGTTTTTTTAAAAGGCAAACTATCTCAATTAAGACGGATGTCCCTCGATTCACAACGGACGTCCCTTTCCCCATATCAGACGTCCTTCGTCCAGAAACGGACATCACTCTACTTGATACTATGTCATTCTGCCCATAATGGACGTCTTTAGTCTCACAATGGACATCCTTTGACGGATTTTAATGGTAAACGTGACAACGATATTTGCAGCGATGTTTTCTCATAGTTCAGTAGATAATTTGTTAGCAAAAAAAGTACAATGGTAAGTTTGTCATTGACAATAAAGTATGATGGTTAATTTGACATTTGCCCTTTAATAAAAAGAGTGATTTGTAAATATGTATATAAATAATCTGTCACTCATGGTAAACCATTTGTTGCCAAAGTATATCACACTTAATTTCTTAAAACTTAAATCCCAGAATTTATTCTCATTTAATGTTCTTTCTAGAAAATTTATTGTTTGAAAACTCTTACAAAAAAACCTAGAAAAAAGAATTCAAAGAAAGGGAGTTTCAGGACATAAATAAAAAACTTAAATCCTAAAATAAAATTATGAAATAATTTGTTCCCGAAGAAATTATTTTTATAAGTTCCAAATGACAAAATTCTAAAACAATTAAATTGCAACTGCTGTTTTTTTAATAAAAATTAAATCTCTAGATAACAAAACAATAAAGAAATTAAAAAAAAAAAGATTAAATACAATCTCCAAGTAATCTTAGAAGATAGTCAAAGCAGAGATGCTACGAGAGATGTGTAATCCATATACTTATAAAGCATTATCTGACCACCTCCTCTTTTTTTTTTTTTTTGACAAATATTTTTGTGTTATAAATAAGGGAAAATGTCAAATCAACCATCATGCTTTGTGATCAATGACAAGTCTACTACTAAACTTTTTTTTACTAACAAATTAAACACTGAACTATGAAAAAATATCGTCACAAATATCGCTGTCACATTTGCCGTCAAAATTCGTCGACTGTAACACCTGGTCACATTAATGCCAAGGACTGTCGAACGGAGACGTCCAATACAACAACAACGGGAGACATCCGTCAAAATCCGTCGACTGTAACGCCACGGTCACGTTAACGCCAAGGACCCTTGAATGGAAACGTCCAAGGTAGCAACAACGGATGTCTTGCAACAATGAGGGACGTCCAACACTAATCCAATAGACTGACGAAGGACAATAATTATCGAGGGATGTTCGTCTTGCCCGTTGGAACGAGGAACAGACGTCCCTCGATCGGAATGAATGGCGAGGATGGAGTTTGTCATTTTCTAAAAGTGATGGCGGACGATGGTTCATAGCCGTTGGATCAAAGATAGACGTCCCTCGATCGAAATGGAAGGCTAGGATGAAGTTTGTCATTTTTCAAAGGAGATGGCGGATGACGGTTTTTGGCCGTTAGATCGAGGACAGACGTCCTTCGATCGAAATTGATGGCAATGATGGATTTAGGCCATCATCCAAAAAAGGCAACATGCAAGTCACCCGCTTTTTTAAGAGACAGACTATCTCAATTAAGACAGACGTCCCTCGGTCCACAACGGAAGTTTCTTTCCCTATATCGGACGTCCCTCGACTTGAGACTACATCGTTCTGCCCATAACGGACGTCTCTAATCGCACAACGGACGTTCCTTGATGGATTTTGACGACAAATGTCACAGCGATGTTTGCGGCGACATTTTTTTCAAGTTCAACGGTTAATTTGTTAGCAAAAAAAGTACAATGGTTGCTTTGTCATTGAAAGTAAAGTACGAAGATTGGTTTGTCATTTTTCTAAAATATAAAGTAGTATTATTTAAATAAACTTGCATAGTTCTTGTATTTATTTTTAGGAAAATTACCAAAACAACCACTGAACTATAAAATTAATAATAACTCAACTATTAAACAATTTTCGCTAATAAACAATGACAAATGAACAACGCAAATATCACTATCATGTTTTCTGTTAAAATTTTCAATTTCATTCCACATCAGACAAATTTTCTTTATGTAATGGAATGTAAGTATTAATTAATGGAGCCCTAGTCGGTAGTTATGTTGCGGAATGAATACTTTCATATGTGGAAAGTATGACTTTCTATTGCGGAACGTAAGTACTAATCCATTGAGATCCTATTCAGTAGTTTTGCTGTAGAATGACTACTTTCCGCAATAGAATGAATACTTTCCTATGTGGAATAACTACTTTCTCCTGCGGAATGAATATGTTCTGCTGAGGAGAGTAATACTTTTCTCGGTGAAAAATATTTATTCTACCGAGGAAAGTAAGTCTCTGTCTTCTGTTGCCCTAACATATAAATTCACATTCCACGCTCTAGATAGATCACACTACTCTCAAAGCGATTTTCTTCAGTGAACTCCAAATCCTAGTCTGTGCATTTCTCTCACTGTTTCATTCATTCCAATGGATTCTACCAAGACGAACAAATTGACTCTCAAACATAAAGGTACTCCCTCTCAGTCTTAACCTCAACATCAACTTCAATCAAAATAGAATTGGCTTGTGATCGTAGATGAATCACAACCGAGTTCATTCACGCTCAATTTCAGCGCAATGTACAAACTGGGGTTGAAACACAACCCCAACCTCAACCTCAACGACGACTAGGATCTCAATTGATCTGTTTTAAACCTATAATAGACTGTAATGACCCGGTTTTTTATTTACTTTAAAATCGCGTGAAATTCAAAAATTTTCTTTTTATATAAACATCAAAGTATTTTTTTTTTATAAAACCCGATCGTTAAAACTTGTTACTTAAAACACTTATCAATTGCAGCAGAAGTAATAAAATCCTTTTATGAAACGCAACGGAACTAAAACAAAACGTTAAAGAATATTAAGTAGTTTACAAACCCTTTTACAAATAATTTCAAAATTCTTTATCCCAACCAGCCACAAGATCCACCCGTTCAAATCCTTCATCAACTGTCTTTGACTTGTTCACCTGTTTCTCGTACGTACCTATATTACAAGACCTAACTAATGAGCATAACACTCAATAAGTGATAGAAAGAAATGCAATGCAAATGATATGCATGATCATACAATGCATTACAGAAGAGAACCATATTTCTTCTTGAAGTCAGGGTGGAATACTTCATAGGGTCATGTGGCTAAACCATTTCACTCCGATGATGAGGTATATCCATTAGGTGTGTTCCACATGCCGGTATCCTCACTTTTGTTAAAGACATTGGGGGTTTCAGAACGGGGGAAGTGTGAACCCTAGATTCCACGTAGCTAACTCCTATCTCACTGCTCCCTACGTGGGAGTATCCTACCGTATGGAATGTCACCAAATCACCCGAACCCCCACACGCCTATTTACATATATTAATTATATCATGTAATATGTTCGTGAATACATACAATCCTATATGATGATATAAATTTCTAGTAAACATATCATTAAAAGAACACACAGCATGCAAATCCTGATTCTTGCGATGTAGGGTCCGAAGACCAAAGCACAGTAAATATCAACTTACCATGTCCATTACAACCATTTAATTTACATGTCTATTAGAACAATCTAATCATCATGTCCATTACAAAAAGGGTTGTAGCTGTAACATCCCGTTTTTCAATTTTTTTTTTCTTTTTAAAATTCGTTAGTAAAACACTGAAGGGCAAATAATAGAGTAACCATAAGTGGAAGTCTTTAAATCAAAACATATAAACGTCACCTTAAAACAGTTTAAAGTAAACATCATTGAAAAGAAACAGTTTAAAATACTTAAAATTATTTAAACACCCTTTATTCTAATTCATGAGCCATAACCCCCAAGGTCAACTTACGTTGGGTAGTGAAAGTGCTATCGAGTCATACTTCCTTCACGTGCACATCATTAGTTTCATAGTCATCACCTACATCACAAGAGAAATTGTGAGTCTAATGCCAGTAAGAGATATAATGAAATGCAATGCTTAATCTATGCTTATGCAGTCATGCAGTCTGTCTCAGAAAAGAACCTATTCTTTTTTTCATTTAGTTTACGTTTCACTTTGTTAGTCCAAACGTTGGGGATTTTTGGTACGAAAGCAAAGATGGACTCTATAGTCCATGTTAGGTGCAACTGTCACTCCATCCCTACGTATGACGAGCTATATCCATCAGTGGTATAATGCCTAGGACTGTCACCAATCTCCCGAATCCCCACATGCCATTTATGTTTATTCCATTCATTTCCTTTAATATGCAATGTATGTTCATATCAACCTTATCATAGCATTTCTACTTATGATGCATGTCATGGATGCAGTTCACACAGTTTAATAGTTTATGCTACACATTGAAGAAAACAATATAATATATGTAACAGTTTACTGAAGTAAGAAATCACAAGTCATTTTCAGTCTATCTACCACATGCTATAAACCAACAATTCACAAGGCAGTAATAACATATACTAACATATACTACATTCCCAACATATCAACATGCTATAAATCTTAAACAAATAAGGAACTATCCAACTATATTCTCATTATGCATACTTAATTAACAGAGCGTAGAACAACTTATATCAAAGCAAAGTAATCCACTGAACAACTTTAACATTTCATGTTAGACCAAAAGTAGTTCTTTTCAATAAATTATTACCAATTAGAGAGTGTGCATATAGTGAATAACAGTTAGCCAATCAGCACAAACATCAATCTAAAATTACCGAGAACACCAGCTAACAGCAGAGTATTTCTTCAGTATTCAAATCAACGAACAGGGAACAAAATCAACATTAGAACCCTATCTCTAACATATTCTTTTTCATTCTATGATCATGCAGAGAGAAATTTTACCAGCATAATATTTTCATTAGTAATTTCTTATCGAAGCAGTGGCTATAAACATGACAGAATTCCTATAACATACATATTCTTCAAGATGCACACAAAGACAACCTTATTCTTGTGATGTGCCACCTCTGGCAAAATATATGCATAATCTCTTACCTCTCTTTGCTAATTCCTCTTCTGTCGAAATTCTTCTCCCTCAGCAACACAGCAATGCTACGCTCTCTAGAAAAACAAAACACAAAGAGAACTCCAAAAGACCAAGATGATTTTTCCTTTTGTTTTCTATCTAAACTCCCTCTTATATGTTCTATAACCTACAAAGAAAGTCAATGAGGCACGACTAATCGGTTTCCAGACACCCCTTTGATTTTCCAGACATTGATTAACTATTTTCTTGGCCATTTTTGACATTCCAGTCGATCAACCTCTTCCCATGATTGACCATAATTCATCAAAGTTATACTTTTCACAGCCACGATCGACCATAAATCTTTAACGATCAACCACAAATCTGCCTTTTTCATAAAATCGGTCGATCACCCCCAGTGGACGATCAACCACTTCAGAAATCGCTATTCTCTGTATAAAGTTTGCTTTGGAGCTAGTTGATCACCCTCATTTAGCTGATCGACCGCACACCAAAAGCTTGCTCTCTGTAATTTTCTATCATGAAGGAGATAGACCACCTATTCCATGGATCGACCACAATCACATAAAATCCTTATTTTCTCCATTTCTTGCTAATTCTTTCAACATATAAATAGTTACAATACTCCATTATCATCCAATTTATCCTTAAACATCAATAACCTCATCATCATCAATGATATAAAAAACTCGAAGTTACAATTTCACTATGCCCAACTACCACATTGCGCATAATCGAGGTTTTACATATAAATGATTTTTCTAGGTATTACAACAGTAGCCTCTCATATATCTGGACCTGACTCCTACATAACAATTTAAACACATTACAAATAAAGTTAATATAGTTAAAAAAACACTTGAAAGTGTAAACGTAATAATGTGCTCACCTACATCTCAGCAATTGTGAAACCCATAAATGTGTCATGTGCGCTTCTTCTCTCGCATTTGCCACTTCTACCTCTGGATCTACTGTTGCCACTTGCCTTACCAGTGTCTGGGCCTCCACCTTAACACACACGGAAATTGTGCCCCACACCCCCACATTGGCTATATATCATGTTGACATTTCTCTTGGCCAGGATTATTTGGCTATGGGGTTCGTCAACATCCCTTACTCTTTTTTTTCGTAGCCTTCCTAGACATCTCTTAAATGGCAATTACATAATTGGATCAAGGTTTCTAACATGCCACATGAGTTGTCCACTAACTGGGTGGACAAAGTGCGAGTACATCCTCATGTATGTTTTTTGGTGGTAGCATTCATGCACAAATTTCTTAATTGATCTCCTCATAAAATGCATACACAAGATTGCATGCACACGGGATTCTAGTCAACTCCTATTGGTAACAGTTATAAGTACGCTTGTCCAAATCGATTGCGTGCTATTTGTTGCCATTGCTCACCTTAAATCGGCCATCTCTTGCAAAAACAGGACTCTAATTTTGAGCTGCAAGTTGTAGTTTGGCAAGATGCTTCTTGATCTGCAGACACAAAGGTCCATCAACTCATCCATCTTTTTATATTTCTTAACTATCCTCGACATGATGCCTTTTTTTATCATCTCAAACATAGTGACGATTGGTTTTTTCTGGGCTGGTAGGATGTAGGCATTGAAGGACTCACTCAAGTTGTTGAGCCTTATGTCACACTTTGGGATCGAACTAAAAACATGTTTTGACCAAAATCTCACATGGATTCCTCATAGATATGCATGTGTTGTTTGGTCAAGCAAAAATAGCTTCTTCATCTCTCTCAAAATGCGTTGATGTTGTGGCCCTAGAAGTGCTCTACATTACATCTTTGAACCACTTGCCACTAAATTGTTTTTGGAAGTTGGCATACAAGTGTCTAAGACAAAAAAAAAAAATGTTCTGCGGGCCTTGCAAACTTTCCAATAGCTGGCACTAGCCCAACAAAAATTAACAGATTGAGCCATATATTCATATGCAGCGCATAATATAAACATACATTGCAAAAGTAATCAATTGTGCCATTTTTCGATTGAAAATGATTGTCCACCTTATGTTGGTTGACTATTTAGATCCATAAGCAATAATTACAAAAACCAACCCCAAGACTACTTACATTCTACTTCAAATGCTGGTACATCAAACAGATAAATTTCATCGTTTCCATCAATCTAACAGCTATAAGCAGTTGGCATGGACACGATCCCTTCAAGTGATAATCATCCAAGCAAATAACAAGTCTACCACAATTAAAAAAAAACATCTTATATGCAGCCAAACACATGTACGTCCTCTTAAATGTTGGACTTTGTGAAAGATCAATCTTACCTAGCTGAACACACAACGAGCTTCTAGGATTAGACCTCCGAATCTTCTCCTTATACGACTATCTAAGCTTGTATTGTTCATTGTCATCCCCTTCATTCAGTTTTCAGGCTTCATTTCTTGTCCTTCTTGTAAGGCTGGGTGTAATGTTCACATAAAAATCCTTCCTAATTGTCTCAATTATTGAAGAAATGTCTCACTTAGTCTGACTATTGAATCGTCTAGGTAATGAGTTGCCACCTATTTGGCAGAGGCATGAAAACTTCACTTCTTTCTTGAGCAAGTGTGATCGTCGTTATAGCTCTTTATTTGAAACTTTAGTTCATCTTGCATTTTTTTCGACGTACATCCACCAAGTGTATTCTTCCTAACACGTAGCCCTCAACCGATAAGACTCACTATGCATGAATTTTATCTCGTACCCATTCTTTAGTTCATGATCCATGATTTCTTTTTTAATTTTGTTCAAAGAACTATACTTATTACCCATACACATACCAACAAAATAACATTCCACTTGTGGTTGTCGTTGATGCCTACTCTTCCCACGACGTCTTCAAATTTGCACAATAAATGGAGCTCCTCATTGTTTAGAGTTTTTGAGATGGAAAGCTCTAATATAGCAGTTTCATCTCTGAATGCACAAACCTTATGTGCCAAGACTATTGACATCGGCTTCACTTCTAATCTGTAGTTAATGGATTCCTAATCGCTCCTCAATGACATTGGTGAGTTACAATTAATAAACACTTCAACTTTGTCTGCTTAAGATCCACTTAATCTCTTGGAAAGATCTAGGGTTCGATAAGAGTTGAGCTTCCGTAGTGTGGGATCATATACAGGATTATAAAATTTTTTGCAGCAAAATTATAGTTTCTGCAGGGGAAAGTATACAAAATTATATATTTTCCACAGCGGAAGTATACTTTTTGCTGTGGAAAGTCATCATTTCTCTTCGAAAAGTTGTAATTTTGCTGAGGAAAGTATGACGTTCCGCATTAGAAAGTGCATCGTTATGCAATGGCAAAGTGAGTTATTTCATCTGACGCTCTATACTTCATCCACTTCTTTAATCCAATGGGTAATCTGGAAAGTAGTCATTCTGCAACAAAAAGTAAGTCCTTCTGCAGCAAAAAGTGAGTCTTTTCATATGATTGTCTATATTTAATCCGCTTCTTTCATCCGACGGCTAATCTGATCGTGAATATGCTTCCACTGTGGAAAGTGAGTCCTTTCGCATTGGAACTTATTCATTTCACAACGTAAGGTCTCACTTTTCGCTCTATTTGTCATTCTTCAGTATAGCAGACAATGAATATTTTGAAAAGTTTCCTCAAATTATTGAACTATTTGAGTTTATCGAATACTGATTTTTTTTTTCAACGTCATTGATGAAATGCACAATAATTTTACTGGTTTAATTCCAAAATTGATTTCAAAGCTGAACAAACTAAAGATATTGAAATTCAAATTCAACGAATTTGGACAAAAAGAGAATGTGTCAGCAGTGGAAAGAAAATTTGTTCGCTGTGGAATGAAATTGAAAATTTTAACGGAAAACATGACAACGATGTTTGCGTCGTTCATTTCTTATAGTTCAGTGTTTTGCTTCTAAATAAAAATTATTTAGTGCTTAACTTATCATTGATATCATAATTTAGTTGTTGTTTTGTTAATTTTCCTTATTTTTACCTTTTTTATTATATATATATATAAAATTTTAAATGAATCGTAGACTTGTGAACTTCATCTAACGAATTGATCCAAAGTGGGTCCAAGTGATGATCAGATATAAATCTTAATCCTCTTGCTTGTTGTGCATGCTCTTTCCACTACATTTACTATTATTTGTAATGGGTACACGTGTAATAGTTGGTTGAGATTTGATTCTTTCCTCTTCTTAATCAGCTGCATTTGTATACACTAAGTTTATTAATAATGTATCGTCTCTCCCCAAGTTTATCTTGGGCAGCCAAATGGCTTCTTCAAGCAGCACGAGTGTTCGTCCTCTTTTTCCGTTGTCTAGTGTCGCCTACATTCCAAATCAACAACTTTCTCATCTACAAAAATCAACTTTTGATCATGGTTATATCAAATGGTCTAGAAGCGATCTTGGAATACTCATTCAATGAAGTTCGATGGTTTCCTATTTGATCTTGTAAAACTTTAACATTCTTATGAGTTGTAAAACTTTTATATTGTAACATCTATATCATATTTAAAATTATTTCTATTGAACACTGAATTCTACGTATAAAATCATTCAATAAGTAGCTAACAAATTTAAAGAAAGAAGAAAAGAATATTATAAATAAATAATAAATTTATCTAACATAATATTTCATTCATTAAAATAATAATCTAAATAAACAATTGATCTTTCCTCTAACGGGAGAGAATTAATTCAACATAGTTAAATTTAAAATAATAAAAAACATACTAAACATAGTGAAATAAAAAAAATAAATTGAATAAAATATATATCTCCAGATGTCACTGTAATGGTGTAACACGTGCATTAGCCTCTTTGTTCGGTGTCAAAAATTCTCACCGATCGCTCTCCATAATACGCCCCAAGGTTGCCGAAGGTCCCTCATTTCATATGATTATTCTTTATTTATAGAGTATTAATTGAGGTTCTTAAAATTCCTGAAAAAATATTTCAAAACTATCGGGAAAGTAGATTTGCTCTTAGGATGCGACTTAACTCAATTTTTGTGACTAGGCTGCGGCTTGACTTTTATGAGTAGTGACTCAACTGCTACGGCCTAATACTGATTTTTCTTCTTTTTATAGCACCTTGACTTCCAAAATTTACTATTTTCCGTCTTCATTTCTCTTGATTGATTATTTATCTATATCGTAACTCAAAATATATTAAAATAACTAAAAACTCAAGAATGAGCATCAAACTTTGATTGGAATTATAAATAATAATTATAATTTTTATAGAGTTATCACTTCCCAAATTTTTTGATAGTTCTCGTGCAAAATAACATGAAAAGTAATGAAAACAAAATAAAATAAAAACATGGCATGGATATTAGAAACTGAATACTTGAAATGAAGAGCAACTAATGACACTAATATTTCTAGTTAGAATTAATTTATGCAACTAATGACACGATTTATTATTATTTATGAAAATATAAAGTAAATATTGAAGAAAATATAAATTCTTTTTTATAAAAAAACAAAAGAGATTTGTTGTAGAGTTCCTCCTATGTTCTCTTTTTATTATACAGTTTCCATCTATTGAGTATCCAAAATGTTCACTCAAAATTAAAAGTGAAGTATATAACTGTTGAATTATTTTTATTATCTTTATTATTATTATTTTTTCTATGGTTTTGTGATAAAGTCCTTCTCGAGTTCGTCCTTTTATTGTGTAGCTTAAATATCCAAATAGCTCATTCAAAATTGAAAGCGGAGTAAGGAGTCGCAAAAACCATGAGAGGAATTTGTTATTTACCATTCATTGATTTTTTTTTTCAAAAAGGGAAGATCAAAATTATTATTTACATAAATTTATCATTAAGTTTCAAAATGTATTACTATTTCAAACTTTGAGCTGTAATTGCAGACTCATGAATATGATACTAATAATAAACAAGTTGAACCTACATATATCCATCATCTCATTGTTACATTGAGTTGCAAATACTCTAACCCAAAGTATTATCATAGGCTTATTCCATCGAACCAAAGAATATGTCATACTAGCAGTTAAAACTTCTTTTTATTTTAATTATATTTATTTTTTATTTTTTTAGTGGATAAATAACAAGTGATAATCATTTGAAATCAAACAAATATATGTGAAGTATAGGTGATAAGCATATGAAAATAAAGTTAAACCCCCTAAACTTAGTAGATACTTTGCCTCCAATGTATGAACATAAAGCAATAAAAATAAAATAAGAGGAGAAAAGTATTGCTTTGTCGAGGAGAGTGCTAGTCATCCTTATCGGCTCCAGATGGGGAATGCGATTGTGAATGCTGCTCATGTGGTTGCTGTGGGAATTGTTAGCCTAATAGACATTAGATTGTTTGTTTTGATGATGATGGTTTTATTTAAACAACTAAGTTGTTTCTATGCATTTGTTTGAATCAAGTAAATACGTTTATTCTTTATTGGAAATACTCTTTATACATGTATTATTGCTTACTAACATGTTTACCTAAGTCCATATAACTTATGTATTGATCATTGGTACTTAGAGGATTCAATAAGGGCAAAACATGAAGTATAGGTAGATTACAGTGAAGAATTGGTCGACCAGTCAACTGAAGAAAGAGCCATAACAGAAAAGTAGTTGACCAATTTAAAGAAGAGGTCGACCGCAAATATTACATATTGCTCAAAATTTTGAAGCAATGAAGAAGCGAGCGACCTATGATGGAAAGCGGTCGACCGGTGTGACAAATCGAAGCCAAAATTACTCGACAACAAAATGGACAGATTCGAGCAGTTTTCTAAAATGTGAAGAAGAGGTCGATCGGCCGGGGGGGTTGGGGGTGGTGTGATACCTTTTTTTTTTTTATGTATTAAATCTGGATAATTAATATATATGAATATTATATCATGTTGCGTAACGGTACGCATTTATTTACACTTGGAAAAAATGGGTTGATATTGGAAGATAAGTTAAATGTAAAAATTTAACAAAAAATGCATAACTGTGAGTTTTGGATGCTTGCGGATGATCACAGACGAGGATGGATCGCGTCCGCATTAAATCTGTCCAAATCCTGGTCACATTCGGATGCTTGCGGACGATCGCAGACGAGGATGGATCGCGTCTGCATTGAATCTGTCCAGCTTTCGGACCCATTCGGATGCATGCGGACGCTACATAAGGACGCCAAATTGCGTCCGAATGTCGCCTGCGGACGGTACGGAAAGGGGTGGGGATGCGTTTTCTTGTCCGAAATCGACTTTCGGACGAGTACGGACGAGGCCCGAACGACTTGTTGCGTCCGCTAGGTTGAAAATCTGCCAAGAAAACCCATTTATATTTCACTCTCTCTCTCTTCCGATTTCGTATTTCACTCGACATATTCTCTCTCCCCAGCTCCTCTACAGCACGTCTAGTCCACCTCTAGAGGTGTGGAAGCCTTTCCACGTGTCCCTTTGGCAATGGACCTCTCCCTCCTTGGTGTTGGTGATTGTCACCTCCTAGCTGAAGCTTATCCCTTCTCCCTGCAGCAGCTCTCCCCTTCATCTATAAAGGGGGTAAGTCCTCTATACTCTTTTACTCTGGCAACCGTGAAGTGTGAGGGAGTGTTATATTGTTTTGAGAGTGAAGTAATTGGTCAGCTAAGTGAAGAGTGGTGTGAGTGTTGTTGGACAATTGGTGTGTCACTTGTTGTGAGGATTTCACCCGTGAAGTTGGTAAAGGTAAGGTTTAATTGTTGGGAATTTTATTGATTGAACTATGGACCTCCGTCTTAGGTCAAGCTGGTCAGGAGGATTAAATTTAATCTCTAATGCTATCTTTGCTTAGGAACTATTGGGGGTTTGAACAATTAGAAATCTCATCTTGGCTGCTGTTTTGCTTACTGTTTTACTGCTGGATATTGAGGTAAGAATTTGGAATGTGCAGTTGGCCAGAGGAGGCCCTACATTACGGGTTTTTGACTGCTAAATTGTTGATTGGGACTGTCAATTGCTGGATTTTACTGTCAAATGTGAAAAGCATGGGTAGTAGAAAATGATAAACTAAACTTGTGAAGCATGAAAATCTGGGTTTGGTGATTTGTTTGGAAATATGGACTGTTTGATGTTGTCATGAATATCATGGTTTGTTTACTGTCAATTGAGGATAATAGGAAATAATGATCTGAATAATGTAAAGCACGAAAGTTGGAATTGAGTATTGTGAACTGTTTCTTTGTGAAGCATGAAAGTTGTTGTTTTGTAAAGTATGATAGTCTGGAAATTTAGTAAACCAATATGTTGCTCATGCTTGATATCACAGATATTGTGGGTTGTCATCTATTGTTATCCTCTATTGGATTATGGAAATAATGCACGTAGGAATATTGAAATTTGTGAAATGGGCATAGGATAGTTGAATTCTAGTGGAAATTGAGTCATGCTCTGTGAATAAATCTGAGTTGTTTTTCCTGCTCAAGGTTGTCAAAGAATAACTCCATAATTGATACTGCCCTTGTCGTATATTTGTGTGAAGTCTCTACGTTAAGTTCAACAATTTTCACTAATTGTAGGAATGATAGTTACAGCATTACTAAATTGTATTTCACTTTCAATTTAAATTATAATTGTTGTGTTTCCCTCGTGCGCTCATACTGTGAATTAATTGTGGCATTCATGGATCATCCTAGGAATTGTGAAACTACTTACATATCGTATGTCATACCTAATATATGTAAATAGGCGTGTGGGGGTTCGGGTGATTTGGTGACATTCCATACAGTAGGATACTCCAACGTATGGAGCGTTGTGATAAGAAGTTAGCTACGTGGAATCTAGGGCTCACCTTTCCCCCATTCTGAAACCCCCAGCGTCTTTAACAAAAGTGAGGATATTGGCATGTAAAACACCCCCGATGGATATATCTCCTCGTCGGAGTGACTGGTTAGGCCACATGACCCTAGGGAGTATTCCACCCTGGCTTCCAGAAGAGATACGGTTCTCTTCTGTAATGCATTGTGTGATCATGTATATCATTCGCATTGCATTTAAATTTTGATTCTTGTTGGGCTTTAGGCTCATTATTTTCCCTGTAATGTAGGTGATATTTTTAATGATAATGACGTACCATTTGAGGAGGAGGTGTACCAGGATGACCCCACATATTATCAACTGATTTGACCTGTTGGGTGTTGCTCATATGGTGTATGGTATTTTGATATTCTGGGGTTATTACTATTTTGAATATTATAAACGACTTGTAATCTGGGACTTTTGTTAAAACACTGGAAACTATGTTTTGAAATTCCATTACTTATTCCACATAGTTTACTCTGATGCGTTTCTTTCAAATGAATTTCGAATGTTGAATAAATTAAATGAAAAAAATTTTATGTGACGGATTTTTAAAATAAGGAAAACTGGTTTTCGATAAACGGGGTGTTACAGGGGGGTGTCAAAGCAGTCAACCACCTGAGTGCATTTCACACAATGACTATATTCTAACGGTCGGAGTGGTCGATCGGTTTTGCAAATTTTATAAATAGAAGACACCTCAAAGCTCAAACTAATAAAGAAAAACTATAGCAAAGCTCTGTTAAAATTTATACTCATTTTCTCTTCTGTAATTGAATATCAAACCTAACTCTTCAACTCCAAAACTTGAGATTTTATATTTGGGAGAGTCAGGATTTTGAATTTTACTTTTTATTGTACTCAAACGGTAAACTAAGGGTGATATCGCATGAACAGTCAAGTGAAGGGTGATGTCCCATATTAGTCAACTAGTAAAGGTTTAATTGACACTCGTGAAGCCAATCATCACTAACTGGGGAGGTTAGTGGATTAAGGATCTCCAAGTTGAGAACTTGGAGTGTAGACGTAGGCTAGAGTTGTCGAACCGCTTGAACAAATTCGGTTTGCACTTTCACTATCCCTTTATTTATTTGTTATTCATTGTATGCATTAAATGTGTTATATCACTTAGGGTTTAGAATAACAAATATCGCACAAAAAAGTTAGAACGCCTAATTCTGTTCTACAGGAATGACATATGAGATACATACCTAGCTGGTGAATGTGGTACCCATCTATGAGATTGTCCAAATCTACATTACTACATCTCCATCATAAAAAAGCTTTGGTTAGTCATATATGTGTAAAACCTATTGAGATCCTCAAAATTGACCTCCAAGTAGGATATACATTGGTCAAAAGATGTGAGTTATGAGGCAATAGATGCTTGATCCATTAGGGGAGAACTAGTAGCACCATGTGGAGACGAGGGAGGTGACATCATTTGATGAGGGCCCATGTTTACTCTGGCTTAATCATTCCTTGATAAATATCATGTTATTGAAGAAACTTTGTGTTAATATCGTCTTTGGGTGCTAGTGTTCTTTGTCGGGGCTCCACTGTATGCCTGTTGCTCACGTAGGGTCATGATGAGAGATGGGTGGCCTGTAATACCCCAAATTTTTTGTCAATCTTAAGGAGACAATGTTAATACTTGAGGATAATTTGAGTTGTGTTAAGTGATTATGGTAATTAACTAGTAAATGGTAGATTATGGGTTAGAAATTTGTTTAACTAGTGAAGTAGTAGGGGGTGGTCGATCATAAGGAGGTGTTGCGGTCGATCACGGGTGAAGCAAAATATTACAGAGTGAAAAATTATAGGGTTGTGGTCGATCTTGAGAAGGAAGGAGATCAGCCGATTAAGTTTGTCAAAACATTACAGTGACAAGGCTTTTAGAAGCGGTCAATCGTCCACTCAGTTGGTGATCGATTGGTAATTCTTAGAAATGTAAAATTCATGGATTTGGGGTCAATCGACCATTGACGAAGATCAACCGACATTCGAGAAAATAGTTGATTCTGAATATTTGTGGTGGATCGTCTTAATGAAGGTGATCGACCAGAAATCTCAAACGTCACCTAAATTTAGCAAGTTCTTGTCTTCTGATTGGAGGGATGATTGGTGGGAGCTCCATGAGTGGGCATGCAGTCCTCCACCTATTCCCCACCTCCAGATGGTTGCTGGGAAGAAGTTAAGCTATAAAATATATAAGGCAACTTGTGTAGAAACAAGGAGGAAGGGAGGAACCGAGAGAGAAAACTGTGAGGGAGAAACGGTGAGAGCTGGAGAGCTAGAGACAGAGAGTTACGGTGAGGAAGAAGAAGAAGTTGAGAGAAAAAATAGAGAAAGGAGGGTAAGGGAGAGGAAATCATAAGGTGAAAAGTAGAAGAAAAGAACATGGGTGAAGAAGAGTAGGCTACTGTTTCTTTTCCTTCTGAAGAGTTGAGGTGCGGGTATGTTGGAAGAACTTCTAGTGGAAAGGTTTGCTGCAAGAATTAAGGTAAGAAGTATGTTTGTGCTTTCTCATTTTTGGGCTACATCACGAGAGGTAGTCTTTTAGGATGTTGTTTCAATTAGTTCTCTGTTTTGATAGTTCGATAGAAATTGTTTACAGAAAAGGTGGATCTGTTGTTTACTACTTGATAACCATTGAGCCGAAGGAAATATTATGTATGTTTGTTACTGCTTGTTGTTGCCTTGATGTTTTGTTTAATAGATTTTATAGTAAGGATGACAATCATGTTAATGTTTGAGGATTGTCGCTGTTGTTTGGTAAGAACGTGCTTGGAAGGTTAGGCTGCTATGTTTGGTTCATATTACAGGGAATGAATCGTATTGTTGGGTATGTTTTATCGCTGTTAGATTTTGATCATGTTAAACCTTGGAGATCGATGTTGTTGTTGATGCTGGAATTTGTTAAATGTTGTGATTTCATTGTCGTTCAAGGATGTATCGCTTTGATGTGTTGTGTGATGTTACTATTAAGAACTAGTGGTAGATGTTGTACTTAGTAACGGTTAAGGATTTATATGACTAATGAAGTGTTAGAAATGTGTAGAAAGGTGTGCATTCATACAAGTCTATGCATCGTGATTTAAAAGAAAATGAAACCATTTTACTAGCGTAAGTTCTATATAAGAAAGATAAGAATGAAAAGGAATTACGTTAAGGAAAAACATGAGAAGGGTTGTTGGGTTAAAGTTCACCCCTCACCCCCGAGATAAAAAAGGAAACGTATAAGTTCATCATGATGGAACATGTTCACCATCATAATACAAGTTCACCATTGCGGTATAAGTTCACCAATCTGGTCTAAGTTCACAAGTATGGTACAAGCTCACCGCCATAACACAAGTTCACCATTAAAGTATGGTACAAGCTCACCGCCATAACACAAGTTCACCATTAAAGTATGGTACAAGCTCACCGCCATAACACAAGTTCACCATTAAAGGATAAGTTCACCACTGCTAGCACATCCTTTTTAGTAGTGGCATAATTCTGTTGAGCATTATTGAGAGTATGGCTGGCATAATAAATGGCTTGAAATATTGTCTCATCTCTATCCAATAACAGCTCCTAATGCATAGTTACTTGCATGGCACATCACTTCAAATGGTAAGCTCTAGTCATGTATTGTCAAGATGGGTACAGAAATAAGTTTTTCCTTCAGTGTAAGCAATGCTTGCAAGTATTTTTCATCAAACACAAATGGTGCATCTTTTTCAAAGAGATGACAAAGAGGTTTAAAAATCGTCAAAAAATTCTTAATAAATCTCTTGTAAAATCTAGCGTGACACAAAAAGCTTCTGACTACTTTTACATTGATTAGAGGGGGAAGTTGTTTAATTGCAGCAATCTTTGCTCAATTAACTTCTAATCCTTTAGATGATTCTCGATGTCCCAAAATAGTTTCTTCTTTTACCATGAAGTGAAACTTGTAATACCCCAAATTTTTATATCGGAATTTATTAAGAATAATTGGAAATTAATTAGAGATATTTGGATTTATCGGATGTTTATCGGGATATTACCAAGAACATAACCGTTATGTTATAATTTAAGAGAATTTATTAGGGGTTTAATTGATGAAAATCCATTTGGGAAATGGAATTAAGAAATTTAAATAGGATCCGTAATAATCCTTTAACGACATTTGGAATAAGTTGAGAGTTACAAATTGAGTCGGTTAATATGTGGTATGAATATTTGACACTTAAATATATATTTTTAATGTTAATTAATTAAGATTTAAAATGAGATTTGAAATAAAAGAAAAAAAAATTGTGGGAAGGGGGTGAGGTGGACCCGTTCACTGCGTGAACCAGTCTGGATAAAAGAAAAATGGACTTTGGCCTTTGTGAGAAACAGAGAGAAGAACAAGGCGGGAGGGAGGGGAGAGAAGGGAGAGGTGAGCTTGGACCGGTTTGGGTGACTCGTTGTTTGCTAAGCAGACAACACCGTACTCCCTTCCAGCCTGGAGTTGCATCTTGCGTGACAGACAGCTTCTGGAAATCAAAAAGAAACAAGGCGTGTTGTCGAGGGAATGATGTTGGCTAGAAATGTTAACTATGCAAAGAGGAGGGAAAGACAGAGTGTGAAGGAACTGGAGACTTCCTGCTAAGAGAGCTTTGGCCGAGAGCTTCTGGTAAGTTTTCTTCTCAGTTGTTTTGGTTAGTTGGCTTTTATTCTTTGGCTTAGTGAATGGGTTGCTAACTGTCATTGTTGCTATGATGGAGAGACTCTCTAAAGGAGCTGCGTACTGCTGGAGAAGAGTGGAGAAAGAAACTTTGGGAGGGCTGTGTGTGTTAGAGGTGAAGCCTCTGTCCTGGTCTCGGGCATCGGCGAGGTTTCTCCTACGCTATTTTGGTCACTTAGAATCTGTTGGATGCTTGTTGTTAGAAGGGAATTTGTAGGTTATAATGGACTTGGTAGTCGCTATAAAATATGTTGTTAGTTGGCTGCATATCCTAGTTTAATGGATTTTATTGGTGTTCTCCGTTTAGACTATAACCGTGGGGGAACATCCATGTTTGGATTATATTGGAAAAATGGGTGGGTTAAACTATTTTTTGGATAATACACTACTGTTTAGCGATGATTCTACGTTCTTGGGTAGTGTTGTGTTGGATTATACTCTGTCAATTTGGAATGTATATTGTGTAATTCGATTCGATGATTTTAAGGCTCTGAGGGGATGTAAATTTGATGCAAAAGGCTTGATCTATATATAACCTAATGTTAGTTATTGTTTAGTTTAGTTGCTAGAGATTGTACAATTTGGAATACGAAAAAAGAATGATAGTAATAAGTTACAATTATTAATGATAAATGTTTCTAATGGTGATCGAAAAGAGATAGAGGACAAAGATTTAGTGCTAATCCGCATTAAAGATTCGAGGTAAGGAATGGAGTAGTCTTGGCCAGGTGGAGGCCCTACACCCAAATAAACGTGTGTGTGTGTATGCTTGATGGTTTACTTTGTTGTAGTTGATAGAATATGTAGAAATTTCTTGATGAACTCCGTTGGTTTCCTGCAATATTTACTACTATCCTTACTCTTCATCTTGTAGACGTTTCATTTGTCATTTCTTTCTATGTACGTTGCTGTTAATGTTTAACAAATAAATAATAAGAAACAAAAATGTGATCTAAACGCTTTTAGAGAAAGTGTGAATGGAAATGAGAACCATGGCTGAAATGTGAAAAAAAGATGAATGGAATGAATGACCATTGTTATGACCTTATTTCGATGTTCATTTACTCTGTGAGAAAGGATGAATAACTCTAGAAATCATGAGATCCCCTAGTGATTCAACCCTTGTTATTTTTATGCTCTGTTATTACCAAAACGCAGTTATTTTCGTACTTGGTGCACGCATGTCTTTCATTATTACTTCTTGCATAAGCATATCCTTGCCATCGTTAAATCACTGTCCTGTATGGAGCACGTTGCACACTGTTTATTTTTGGATTTTATCGCTGCTGCTCATAGCCATTCAATATGCATGTTTTGCTTTTCGTTTCATCATTATTAATATTGTCTATAATCTTTAAACAAGCATGTTACGTTGTTACGTTTTCATAAATCATCACTGCCTTGGATATCAGATGAGAAACATGTTATTGTTGTTCTACATATTTCATTCTCGCTGCTGTTATTATTGTATAGAAAGCATGTAGCTTGCTGTAAATTACTCTTACTGTATAGAGCTGTCGTCATAACTTACAGTATGTCTGCTGATTGATTAGAAGCATGTTCACTTGTTCGTATTTCCTGTCGTTTCAATCGACTAGAAGCATGTGTAGTCATTTATAAATTTTGCTATTAAATTCGATTAAAGCATACTTAGCCAATCATGTTCTTTTCCGCTGTTATAATCAATTAGAAATATGTTTAGCTGTATACATTTTCTGCTGTCTCGCTTAGTCATTAAAAGCATGTTAGTTCTCTTGTGTAGTCGATCTAAAAGCATGTTTAAATGTTGTAATTTACTGTTGTATAAGCATGTTTAGTCCTATTACGCAGTCGATTAAAAGCATGCTTGTATGGTCGTATTCTCCTGTTGTTTAGTCGATTTAGAACATGTTTAGACGTTCATAGAGTTGATTAAAAATATGTTTTCATTACTCGCACCCTTACCACTAACTAGTTGAATAAAAACATGCTTAGGTGAAGTATAATTAGTATTTACTTCCAGCTATGTTAGTAGCCATGTAAGCTGCATGTGTTCGCTGTTTGATTCAAGTGTTCTTGTTGTTCTGCTTTAATGTTATTGTAGCTTTTCTAGTTGACAACAAACATGTTTGGCAGTTTTAAATTCAACACGTGTTCGCTGCTGTTTCCTTTAGGTTTTACAAGCATGCTCGTTGTTCTAATTCAACATTAAGTTATTATTCCATGATGTCATTACCTTCCTTATATAAAAGCATGTTTCGTTCTTGTTTTATTGGACGTTAATAGTATGATAGCTTTCATCTTGTAGTGATGCGTCGTCGTTACTTTCGTTACATAAAGCATGTGCTATTATTCGTGTTACTCATTGTTTATTGGGAATCCTTTAGTGCATTGTTATTTACTTTCCATATATGTGTTATTTAATTTGAAAGTGCTAAGTTGTATTCACGTTAATAGAAACCAAGTAGGGGGTACTCCCTAGGGGTGGTACCCACATGCATGAGTGAGGAAAAACACTAAGAACAAGAATGTTTCAGGATGGGCGGGACACGTACATCATTAAAAGAAACCCTCTTGCGGGATACGCCAGAAGGGCAGAAACCCTAAAAGCGGGATACGCCAGAAAGGGAGGAACCTTGAAGGCGAGATAGGCTAGAAAGGGGACGACTAGGGAGTTGGGGTAGATGGGTAGTCCGGATCTAGCCTAGCAGCTAGGATACACCTTCACCTAGTCGGGAAAGGGACTAGTATGTGCACAGAAGGTTAGAAGTCGACCAACTAGGCCATATCAAAAGACAACCTCCAATCTCTAGCTCGAAGTACGAGTAAAAGAACGAACGAATAAATGTAATGAAAGAATTGGTTTGGGTGGCCCCCATTCCAAAAGAAATTAAAGAGAGACATGTATAAATGTTTTTCCCCCATTTTCTTACTGGGCGTAAGCTCACGTCCTTACTTGTGGTGTAGGTACAAACGACGAACAGATAATAAGTAGATGATAAACACATAATGAAGCAGGGATGAAAGATTTGCACGCGCGAGACTCGTGGTTGGCCAGACAAGAAAAAGAATGAGTAAACGGTTGTAATCACATTAAGTTTATTATATGATGCTCCATTGATTAAATTTCCTTTTAAATGATTTAAAAATGCTTCCGCCATGTTTTACAAGGGTTTATTCGATAATGCTTCTGTACATTTTACTAATTGGTTTTCATAACGAGTTTTAAGAAATAGTCAGTAGCGATCCAGTTAGACGCACTCTAATATGTTTTGCTTTAAAAAAAATTTCAAATTTTCGCGCATTTCAAGGAATTACAAAAATCTAGGTTGTTACAAAACTTCTCCCAGTTTAGTTCCAAGTTGGTGCCTTAACATCTTTGTAATACAAGAGAGGTTGTGCAGGCATGTGTTGAATGTGGATCCAAATACATAAAAGCTGTCAATAAATACTTCTATAATCTCTTCAACCATGCCATGAAAAATTTTCATCATATATCTTTGAAAGGTAGCTGGGGTGTTGCATAATCGAAATGGTATTCTTCTATATGCAAACATATCGTATGATCTGTTATCTTCTCTTGATCTTCTAGAGCGATAACTATTTGATTGTATCTAGAGTTCTTGTCCAAAAATAGTAATAATTGTAACCAGCTAGTCTATCCAACATTTGGTCAGTGAATGGTAGAGGGAAATGATATTTTCTTGTAGCCTTATTTAATTTCTATAGTCAATGTAAATTCGCCACCCTGTAACTGTTCTTGTAGTGATCAATTCTTTGTTCTCATTTTTCGCCACAGTCATCCCTCCTTTTTTAGATACACACTGAATAAGACTTACACATGGACTGTCTGATATTGCATAGATGATTCCAGATTTTAACAATTTTAACACTTTTGCTAGGACAATTTCTTTCATGGTAGGATTCAGTCTTCTTTGATGCTCAATTGATGGCTTGTAGGATTCTTCCATTAAAATTTTATGGGTGTAGATAGTTGGGTGTATTTCTTTAATATCATCAATCGTCTAACCAATGGAGTTTTATGCTCTCTTGACACTGAGTAATTTTTCTTCTTCCACTTTGGTTATTGAAGACGAAACTATCACTGGTAATGATGACTCGTCATCAAGAAAAACATACTTAAGATATTTAGGCAATTGCTTAAGCTAAGGTTTGACCTTTTTCTCCTTATCTGGCGTGTCCTTAGTAAAATCCTCAATTTTTGTAGGATTTGATTTCTCTTATGGTATTGATTCCAATGTAAACACTTGATCTATGATTTCAATGTCAATTGCATATTCTCAAGTGAATGAATTGACAATGTAGTTTTCTAATGGATCAGTGATGCTCTGCGATGAACGACTTGGCTATACATGTCTCCAAGATTTCAATTATACTGCATGTGTCTTTGTCAGCTAGAAATTTTAAGACGCGATTCATGTTGAATCTGACTTCATCATCATGTATTCTTAGTGTCAACTCACCTTATTGTATATCAATTTTTGCACGTCCAGTAGATGAGAATAGTCTTTCCATGATTTATTGCGTTTCATGATCTTCTTCTATATCTAAAATAATATAATCATCTAGAAATATGAACTTGTCTACCTTGATTAGCACATCTTCTATGATACTGTGAGGATAGATCAAAGATATATCTGCTAACTGTAGAGTAATCATGGTCGACTTTACTTCTTCTAACCCAAGTGTCTTGAAGACAGATAATGATATCAAATTAATTGATGCTCCCAAATTGCACATGGCTTTGTCAAATGATGAGTTCCCAATGGTACATGGTATGGTAAAACTTCTTAACTTCTTAGGAAGTCTCCTTTATAATATGACATTGCATTCTTTAGTTAACTTTATAGTCTCAAATTCTTCAAGTTCTCTCTTCTTTGACATCACCTATTTCATGAAATTCGCATAATTTGTCATTTTTTCTAAGGATTCAGCAAAGGGGACGTTGATGTGAATCTTCCTAAAAATTTCAAGAAATTTTTTAAATTGATTATCAATTTTCTTCTTTTCAAAGCTTTGTAAGAATAGAAGTGCAGGCAGTAGATGTGGAGGGTTGCCTAGAAATCTGATTGATTTGGGCTTAGTAGTCTCATTCTTGGACTCATCTTCCTTATTAGTCAAAATTTCTCAAGCTTGTGGTTCCTCTCTTCTCTTTGGCTATTGTAGTTCTTTAACTCTTAGAAGGGTCAATGAATTGCATTGCTCTCTTTGATTTTTCTCGGTGTTGCTCAAAAATGCTTCCTTATTTGGATTATTTAAAGCACTACCTAATTAGCCAATTTGATTCTCTAGAGACTTCATAGATGCATTCATGTTACTCAAATGAGTTTCGTAATTGTCAAGTTACTTATCATTTATTAAATCTCACCCTAGTTTCCACCATGAAAGTGCTCACTAAACTTTGAAAGGAGGACTTCTTCTCATTCATTTGACTCTGAAAACCAGGAGGCGGATTTTGAGTGTTTTTATTGTTTGCATAACTAAAGTTCTCATGATTTTTAAGCCCCGGATGATATTAGTTAAGCATATTATTATTTCTAAAGTTGTTATAACCTTTATTATTCATCTATTGAACCTGCTCCCTATTCTCTTCAACTACTATGTATGATCCACTAAGATTTGATGATGATTCTCCACCCATTAATCATTATTTTGCTATCAGATTTGCAATATGATATGTTAATGATGATATTGTGTAGTGAGGGTTGTAATTGTGTCAACCTCCAAGCATCTTACTACTTTTCTTGTAATCGAATTTGAAGCTAATCTAGAAAACAGTGTTCAAAGTTCAAGCTGTTTAAACTATCCAATTTCACTCCTAATTTGAGCAATCTTTGCATGTGGAAAAAATTTAGCTAAGAACTTTTCGACCATATTGTCTCACGTTGTAATACTACCTAGTTGCAGACTTTGCACCAAACCCTAATTTTGTCTCTTAGTAAAAAAGGGAATAGCCTTAATTTAATGACATCATTACTACAGCTGTTTAATGCCAAATTTTATTGTATAATAATTAGTAGAGGTGTTGAATCATCAGAGAATATGCAATTTATTATTTTCACAAAGTAGTAATCTGATTAATTTTAACTTTATCTGAACAAGTAAAAATTTGATTTTGAAAACTAAATTAAACTAAACAACCCAAAAAAGCACATCACCAACGCAAAACCTTTAATTTAGAATAGATTGAAATGATATATTTAACGAATATTTTTCATATTATTTATCAGACTATATTTCTTTATTTGAACAATTATTTATAAAACTAAAAACCTTAATTTGTTAAACTCCGTCTCTACTCTCAAGTGTCAAACTAACTTTAATTTCTAAAATCGCCATTTCAATATTTCTATAAAAGTTGTTCTTTTAGTCATTCAATGAAATTCTAGTTTCCTATTTGATCTTGCAAAACCCTAACAATCTCAAGTTGTTAAATATTTGCATTGTAATATCTATATCCTATTTGGAATTACCTCTCTTGAGTGTCAAACTCTAAATATAAAATTATTCAATAAGTGGCTTAGAAAATAACAAGAAAAAAAGAAAATTAAAAATAAATAATGAATCCAACTAACTGAATGTTTAATTCATCAAAATAATAATCTAAATAAACGATTCATCTCTCCTTTAAAGTGAGAGAGTTAGTTCAACATACTTGAATTTAAAACAATAAAAACATGTTGAACATAATGAAATCAAAAAGAAGAAATAAGTAAAAGACAATATCAGTATTCGGATGTCACTGTAATGGTGTGTAACACGTGTATCGGGATCCTCGTCCGATGTCGAAAGTCCTCTCTGATTACTCTCCAAAATACGTCTCAAGTTTGCCGAAGGTCCCTCCTTTCATTTGATTATTCTATATTCATAGAGTCTTGATTAGGGTTTCCAGAATCCCTGAAAAAATCTTTCAAAACACGCAGGATTTCATAATTTTGGAAAGTAGATTTACTCTTTGGCCACGACTCAACCCTTCTGAGCAACAACTCAAGCTCTGTTTTCGTGGTTGGGCCACACTTGACTTTTCTCAGTGTGGCTCAACTGCTACAGCGTGAAATCGATTTATCTTTCTTTTATGTCATAGCACAATTTTCAAAATTCATTATTTTTCACCTTCATTTCACCTTATTGATTATTTATCTGCATCATAACTTAAAATAGATTAAAATTACCAAAAACTTGAGAATAAACATCAAATTTTACTTAGAATTATAACAATAACTCTAATTTTTATAGAGTTATCACTAGTTAACTTTGCTTTCAGATAGGAATGCCAACAAGTTTCCCTCTCAATCAATTATGTACAAGATCATTTTGCTTCTCTAAAATTTAAGAAATGGCAAAATTCTCACATCGTATCCTTCTTCACCCTCTGTTCGGTATACATGCAAATCTTCTCCTCCACAAAATCAATGGCACCTTTCGCAGTTCAATAACAAGAACTCTTCTCAGCCAAAATGTCAGATATATTAGTTTAATAGAATTGAATTTATTTGTTTTGATCATTAAAGTGTTTAATTTGATAAATTTATTCTAAATTAATATATTTTTACCCACCTTGAAAATTCCATTGCATTGGGTATTAGAATGTTTTGTAGCGTGTTTTTAAGTATATTCTTTCAACTTAAACCAAAAAGATCCCTCAACTTCACTTGGAGTGTTGAATTAGCTGTTGTTGTTGATCATAACTGTGTTGTGGGTGCCCAATCTCAAGAGATGTATTTGACAAAATTGCTCACGTTAGCCCAAGCATTCTTAGCGGTCACCCAAATCTGAGAGACATTTCTAAAAATAAAAATGGCGGTTGGCCAGATTCTCAACTTGATAAACCAAGGGACTTTTGTAGTAGCCCAAACCCAAGGCATGTAGTGAAATCCACAAATTTTTAAATTTATAAAATTTTTCAATATATGTTTCACCTGTTTTTTAGGTCAATTTGACTCCTATTGACTTGAATTATTGTGATTTGTTGTTGCTTGACCCACCACATGTAAATTTTTTAATAATTGGTCAAATCGATGGAAGTTTGAGGTTTCTACATGGATAAGAAAACCCGAAATAGTGTTTGGTGAATTTAAGTTGTGAAACCGTGGGGATAACGTGAAATTTTCCCATCAAATTGGTATTCAAAACTTTTATTTAATATACAAAATATATTATATAAGTATTATATATATTAAATTAATTAAAAATTTTATTTAAAATAATTTTTTCCCTCTTTTTCTCACTCTCGGTGTCTCTCTCTTCCGGCAACCAACTTCGGTGGCTTCTCGGTGTCACCTTGAGTAACACCTTTACCATAAATCGATGGTTCACATTTCGTAATTCGATTTAGTATATTATTTGCCAAAAATAGTTGCGTCGTTTGGGAGAACGGAGCCGTCAAACTTGCCACTTGAAAAGTTTCAATCAAAACTTTAAACAGTTGTCAATAACGATCTGAAGTCTAATGTCGACATTCAACCCACCATTTGAAAGCCCTTGAAGATGATAACAACTTAAACCCAAAGGTCACTCAAAATCGTAACTAGATGTAATCGCTGGAGCTTCACAAGAGAATCGAGACTGGCATTTTAAGCCAAAATCTTGACCATTCTAGACATAGTCTCAAAAATCGACACCACCATTGAATTTAGGAGTTCAAAAACCTTTATAACCTGATTACTTTCATTCTAATCCGTTGCCATTTGTTGGGAAATCGCCATCATTGGAGGTTGCCAACGTGGCATTGTCGTTGACAAAGCTTGGCATTGATTATGCTGACCTGGTGTAGACCATGGTGATGTGGTCTTGACCCGTGGATGTAGCGTTGTGAACCTGCTAATTGGGTGTTGACCACTGACGTGGTAGATTATCAACGTTGGAAAATATAACAGGGCCATATTTTCTAACTTATTTCGAAGTTCTGAATGCATGTGTGACTTTCGTTTATTGAAATTTCATCCTGATCATTCAACACAATAAATCGATGTTTAAAACTTTATTTTTGGTATTAAAAATGAAAAATCTTCATTTTGGGTCAATAGGAATTAGACCTTAGATAAATCTTAAATCTCAATTAATTAGAGAGTTTTGAAAATCGAACGTATATGATTGAAACTTTCAAATTTATATCACCAAAGCACGTATGTCTTGTCGAGTTTCGAAGTCAATTGTAAGTTTGCTTTTGGTTTAAGTTCCTAGTTTTGGGTTAAGACCTATACATTAATTTTAGTGTTTTAATTGAAGTTTTGATGTCGGTTTCATTTTAGATTCCAGAGGCGTTTTTGATTTTGATGTTTGTCCCTAATAGTGAGTTCTGATTGGCTGGTAAGGTTTTTGTTATCATTATAGTAGGGGTTTCTCTATTGTACTGCACTGCATTGCTTCATGTTTTTCAAAACCTTTTATTTTGTGAGCTATCACAAGTATAACCCAATATGTCCTTTTTAACAGCATGTCAATTTTTAGACTATATTTTACACATGCATGGTTTTTCATCATATCGATATATGCATATGGTGGATACACCTCCTATTGTTTTAGGTTGTATTGGGGCCCCACAACTAAAACAATCGGAGATTGTTTCCTTACACTTTTTGCTGCGTGAAGGTATTTTGTTTGTACATGGAATTAGGTAATAGGACGGTGATCACGTGTCATTGGGTTTGAATCCCTAAATCTAGCTAGAGTGTTTTATTGCTACATTTGATATGCGATTTAGTAGTCTTCGGACATTCCTTTTTCTCGCTTATATTACAGACTAGATCTACAAATCGTCGTCATTCCTTTTATGCACATTGAGGACATTTGATGTGTAAGAATCTGAGTGATATTATTTTCACTGTGACTATTTTCTTTGAAAAACAGTGGATGCATTATTTTGTGCATAGTTACCTATGTATGTAGCCACGTTTTCAAGACCTGCCCAACCGATGGCTCATGGAGCCTATTTTTAAAATGATGAAAAAGTTTTTGATAAATGTAAATCCGTATACCCCCATTTTTCCACTTGCTCATTGTTTTTAAAATAAAATGATCAAATCAAATTTTACATGTATTTTGGTATAGTATAGGATTCTCTACTGAGTTAGTCACTAACACTAAAAGACTCCCCATTTTTCCCTAGAAGAGATTGTTGAGCCTAGGTGTAGTTGATCGTTGTGGAGCTTCCTTTTGTTTCTCTTCCTTTTCTTCCAACATTTTATTTCCTTTCCCGTGGTAAGGATTTGTTTATTTCCTTTTTTTTTCTTGTCTATGTGTTAAGTTGGGTGTTTGATACTCTATTTTCTACATAGCTTTTCCATGAATTATTTAATGCACTGTCTTATTATTTTGTGGGCACTATGTAGACTTCAGCTTACCTTATATGGGCTAGGGGATGATGTGTCACCGAAAACTACAACTCACTATGGAGTAGGGAGATTTACTAATCATAATTTTAATGTTTATTTTGTAGGTTCTCACGGAGAAAAGAGTTTTCAAAATAACCATTAAATCCATCAAGCAACTCAATATATCCTGGAGTTATTAAAGATAGGGCATAAGTGTAACTTTAAGTACAAGATTAAGAGAATTATGAAGCTTTCTTAAAACTACCAACAATCTGACTCTTGAGTAGTATTTGACTTATTTGGCAACCTTCATCATCTCAAATCAAAGTATATTCTTCACAAAGATTGTAGAAGACATCTCAAGCTTTCTAGAACATCATTTTTTGTTTAAATTAGGGACCATTTGCTATGTCAATGGAGCCCTAAATAGAGAGCTTGTTTTTGTCAAAGAAACACATTTTCTTTACCCAGACTTGAAGACCAAATCCACTTGAAGATGGGCCAAGAAAATTAATCCATTAGGTTATTGTTGCACATAAGATTTAAGAATTTTTTATAGTCCATTTCATTTATTTTTTGTTAATTTTGATAGTCAAGTGCTGGTGTCACTCAATTAGGGCATGTCAAGTCGAGTATGCATCTTTGTGATGGTAGTTTCATAACTTTTGCATTATGAACTTTAAACCCTAATTTCAAAGGAGTTATTTAAGCTCTCCTTTGGGCTCATTCTAAGGAGGCATATTAATCCAATTGTTAGAGTTGCTTTTTAGCCTCTTCCCTTTGCCTCTAGTCTAGCAAAAACCTACACTACGCTCGATTGTTGAAAATCGCTGTTTTGTGTTCAATTTTTGATCCTTTGTTAGAGTTGGTTAGTTTTCTTTTTATTGCAGTCTTCTCACTTCCTACCTTGTGAAGTGAATCCCCTAACAAGGTTGTAAAAATTCAGAATTGGTTAAGTTGGAGTGCTTCTTTTCGTTGAAGGCGGCCTTTTGATTAGAAAGTTGTAACTAGGCATCTATCTAATCGACTTGCATCCCTTCAACCCTATCTCCACCTTCCCTTTGATTTTGCCCATAAAATTTGAAGGTATTATTCTCATGCATTGCCTATTATCGTGTCCAAAAATCGTCCCAAAATTCATTCATTTAGTTTTTTTTTTATTCATTTTGAAATCCCTTCCAAAACTGCCTAATTTCCATATTCTGAATCCAAAACACTTTTCACCAATTCAGCCTAATTTCTTTTCCATAAAGAGTTAGCCCATCAAATTTTGAGGAATTTATTTTCACAGACTCCTTGACATTGTATCCAAATTTCACATTTAAACTCCCACCATTTGATCAATTTTTATTGTTGTCAAAGTTCATCCTAGAATCTTTGAATTTTCTACAACACTCAGAGAGTATCACATCTCTTCAGTTTTGGTTTCACATCACTAAGGTTCAAATTTTTATTAAGTCTTCCACTGTAAATCGAGTCTTGGGCTAGGCAATTGAGTCCTCATCAAGGATCAAGTAGTGCAACTTGGCGTTTCTATCTTGGCCCTCCTCCGGGCATGACACATGTATTTTTGAAACATAACGTGTGGCCACCCTGATCAAGATTACAGACCGTGGCAAACTGCAAGTGAAACATCACAGTAATCTAGACCAGAGACAATTTCAAATTGAGGACATCTACAATAGACTGGATCCATGATCCAGTAGATTGAGGTGGTAGTCCAGACACTTATCAGCAATAGACTACCTACCACAAAAATTGCCTCTATTGAGCACATCGCGGTCGACTAAGGAATATCGATGGTCAACCACTAGCTCAAAAAAATGAAGTTTGTTTATAAATAGAAGCTCTATCCATTTTGCCAATTGTCGAATATAACTTTACCGCATCAAAGAACTATACATTAAATTTGAGATATCCAAGCTTTCAATATTTTGAGCTACCCATCCTAACTTTCCTCTTTTACTTCTCTTGAGGTATTAAATCTTATGAAAATTAGATGCATGTGCCAAAATTTTCAAACATCATTTATTGTTCGAAGAGAAAAGGGTGAAACCTTGGAAGTGTAAAATTTTGATTAACACCAGGAAGTTCAATCAAATCTAACCGTCAGGGGTTTAAGTAAGAGAATCTTCAATGTAGAGTCTTAGAGCATAGACATAAATAGTTTGGCAGAATCAACTTAACAGGTGCATTTGTAATCTCTCTGTAATACCTGGGGTATTTAGTTTCGACTAAATAGTGGATTAAGCAAAAATGTAATATGTTGGTCTGTCACACTTTATTATTGGTAGCCTTAAATAAGGAATTTATAAGAATAGGGTATATTATTATGAAATAAGGACTTATATAATTATAACTGAATATTTGTACAACATTTTTGGGCTATCGAATGTTGCGGTTGATCGGCAAATGACATTGATCGACCGACGTTAAAATACAGTATGCGAATATGTGCCTGGCAGTCGATCGTCCAAAGGAAACGATCGACTGGCGTCTGTGATTGGCAGTCGATGATTGTGTCTGGCAGTTGATTGTCCAAATACTAATCGATCGACCGGCCATCCCAAACGTTGTCTGAAATGATAACCGTCGCCTAGAAGCTTCGTGGTCTGACTCTTGACGCTTCAAAAGGTGTTTAAACATTTCTCTTCATGGCTTTTCACCTTCGTAGGGTGGCTGAGGAGTCGTCTGGGGCATTGTATAAGTAAAGCGTGTGTGTTAGAAGTTTTTCCTTCTAGAAAAACTGGTGAGAGTGTTGTTCTGTGTGTTAGAGTTCTGTGAGACGTCTTGACGGTGAGGAGGGATGCTGCTGTGGAAAGTGAAGAGAAGGGTTAAGCAAGGTAAGGAATAACGTGTGTGCTTTGTTTGTAAGGACCTACATCATGGGAGAAGGGTGTTGCTGTGTAGTTTTGTTGTGTTATTCATTGATGTTCTTGTTGTTGTTCTCTGGAGAGTTGTTTCAGTAAATATGATTATTGTTGATGGTCTCTCTACATGTTTTTGTTGATAAGTTATCTGAAATATTCATGCCATCGACGATAGTTCTCTATTTATATTATTCCTTGTTGGTGGTTTGTCAATAGCTTGACGAAAATATTCAAACCCATCGATGGTCAGTGGTGAAAGAAATATGGGTTGCATGTTCTCATTCCCTGTTATTCAAATAATGACAGTTATTTTGCTAAATTGCATGTTTCTGTTAGTTTCCTTTCTGCTAATGAACCTGTATTCTTGAGAATGGAACTGCCGATATAATAATATTCTGTTGTTGTTGCTTGGAAAAACACTCCCTGAATACTTCTGTTGGGTTTAGGGTAGTTCAATCAGTTGATGTATGTTGGTTAATGATCTTATTAATGGTCACAAATGATAAATAAGGAGCATGGATACTGGAATATATTTTGTAAATGAAGTTTACCATGTGTTTTCCTTTTGACAGTATAGGTTTTCCCTATAATTGTAGGTCCTGTAATTATAGGAATTAAAATGGGTGTTGTAATTAAATTATTAGTTATAGTCTATGAATAATAAATTGTATAATTCTTACTGTGTGTGTGATAAGTGCATGTTAAATTGATTGCTACCCTAGGTTAGTTTCTTTACTGGTAGATAATATGTTGGAAATGGAACTGTAATTATATGTTGGAAATGATGTGTGAAAAAATAAGGGGATAGATATGTTGTATGATTGTTAGGGAAAGTGATATTTACTAAAAGCATGCTTAGTGTTAAATTATAGTTGAAGCATGATAGTTGGTTGTATTATTGTTTGCGATATATAAATTGTTGTGTGACATTCATATAGGCATGTCTTAGGATTGCATGTCATACATTGCACAGAACTAATAATGAAGATAATAAATGATGTTTTCTATGTGGGTTCAAAAACTGAAGAGGTTTCTTTCATGTAGAAAACAACATGTTTGGGTAAGTTCAGAAACTGAAGAGGTTGCTCTTACTCAACGGGTGGGTGAGTTCGGAAACTAAAGAGGTTGCTCTCACCACAAATTATAAATAATCCGTTTGGCTGAGTTCGGAAACTAAAGAGGTTGCTCTTACTCAACGGGTGGGTGAGTTCGAAAACTGAAGAGGTTGCTCTCAACCAAAATTTAATATACGTAAATGTAAGTGTATTCGTTTTTTGTGAGTTTGGAGACTGAAGAGACTGCTCTCACGTAAAAACGAATTCAAGTTGTGAGTTCGAAAACTGAAGAGGTTGCTCTCACCTAGCTTACGAATATATCAAACTAATGCATGTAGAGTTATTATAGATATGACATCTGCATTTCGTTCATATTCCTTACTGGGCAATAAGCTCATTTTTCCTCATGTGATGTAGGTATCGATTGCAAATCGAATGAGATGAAAGTGGAAGAAGTGTGATGCAATGCAAGCTTGTGTTGCCATGCTCGGATCGTGGGGGTTATGGCTCTAAAAAATAAAAAGTTGTTTAAATTGCATAAAGACTCTATTTATGGTTTTAAGTATTTTAATTTTGTTGTTTTCGTAAAACAGTTAAATGTTTTTATTATTCTGCGTAACATACTCTGATGTTTTTATTAAGTATATTTTATATGAGTTTTAAAATGTTCAAAATTTTTATGAAAATGCATAAATAGAAATGGGATGTTATTTCTCACATTCTAGAAATACAAATTAATAAAATTTTTAATTAATAAAAAAAAATTAATAACCTAATTTACTCTTCTTTTAAATTATATTGATCTTACAAGGTATGCTTCAAAGTGGGTCATACTGCAAGGGCTAACTTCTCTTATAAGCCCTCTCCACCTAAATTGTTATATCTAGGTTCCCTCATTTATTATTCTCTCTTCAAGTGTGCCTCTGATTTCTGATAATGCATAAAGATATGTTTTCTATCTTACGATCTTTGGACCCACTTTGGAACAAATCTTAAGATACAACTATTTTTCTCCATAATTTTTTTTTTAAATTGACTTAGTTTGGCAAGAGATGTCAAAAATTCTCTGGTAGAACGTGTAAAAGTTTCCTTTTAAGCTCATTTTCTTCTTTTAACATGCATTTTGAGCTTTCTTTAAATGATTACAACTACAAATTAAATAGTTTCAATTAAATATTTTTGTGGTTATTCGACTTTATTTTATGGTATTAGTATTAATTTATTTTGTTTTAACATTTTTTTGCACTATAATTTTTATTTGAATCAACATAAAGATGTTCTAAAGGAAAATATACAAAAATCCATCTAAATGCCACAACCTTCGTCACGCAGCGTTGCTTTCATCTAACATGAGTTACATTTTTTGTTCTAGGATGATGTCATTATAATTTAATGCATCAATGTGACTTAATTTAATTGTGTGATCTATTCAAAGTTTAAAGCTTTCAACTTTTGATCAAATTTTTCTTGACATTGATATAATTGTAAAATTTATTTAACTTAGGGAAAATGACAAATTAACCATCGTGATTTGCGATCAATGATAAGTCAACCACTATCCTTTATTTTCTAACAAATTAACCACTGACGTATGGAAAAATGATAAAGTCAACATCGCTGTTACGTTTGCCGTTAACAAGCTGATGTGGAGCTGCGGCGGTTCGTGGACAAACCGTCATGGCTCCGTGGTTTTCCAAGAAAAGAAGACCAAACCGCGGCGGTCTCTTGAGACGCCACTGCGGGATCTTGAGGCGCCACGGCGGTTTGTCATGAGACTGTGGCAGTCTTATGAATCGAACATGTTTTTTATAGATCTTTGAGAGAGCTTCGATTTAATACCTTCTGGAGCCAATTCTGACACCTGTAGCCAAAGTTATGATCTTTTGAAGTTGAAGAGGTCAAAAATCTAATAAAAGGATTGGATTCATCAAATATATACATAGGGACTTTGAAGTAGCCATGAAACTCTTTATTTTTCATGGCTACTTTAAAGTCCACAATGGTTCTCAGTTTTTAGTGTTTCATGGCTACTTCAAAGTCCCTATGTATATGTTTTACTAATCCAATCCTTTTATTAGATTATTGACCTCTTCAACTTCAAAAGACCATAACTTTGGCTACATGTGTCAGAATCGGCTACAAAATATATCAAATAGAAGCTCTTTCAGAGATCTATGACTTGTTATAAGGTCTACCTTATGAACCATCTTTCTCAAGCCCAAATTCACACGTTTAAGCCCTTAAATTTGAGATAAAAATTTTTTCGATTCATGAGACCGCCGTGGTTTCATGACAAACCGCCATGGTGTCTTGGGACACCGCAGCGGCCTCTTGAGACACCGCTGCGGCATCTCAAGACACCGCAGCGGTGTTTCAAGAGGCCACCACGGTTTTGTCTTCTTTTCTTGGAAAACCACGAAGCTGCGACGATTTGTTCACGAACCGTCGCGACTCTATATCAGATTGTTAATGGCAAACGTGACAGCAATGTTGGCTTTGTCATTTTCTCATACGTCAGTGGTTAATTTGTTAGGAAATAAAGGATACTAGTTGACTTTTCATTGATTGCAAACCACGATGGTTAATTTGTCATTTTCCCTTTAACTTATTAACTATACATTATAGCTATAAAGTATATAAGATAATGTGGGTGAGGTCTATAACCCTTATACATGTAGATATTTTATGTTCTAACAATGATATTTTATGCAATGTTATGAATTTGTGCTATGAACTGATTTCAATCAGAACGAAGGTCGATAACTCGTTATATTTTGTGCATTGGCCGACAAAGTTTACTTGAGTCAAAATTTTCACTAGAGAATATGAGGAATAATAAATAAATGGGAAAATAACAAATCAACCATCGTACTTTGTGATCAATGACAAGTCAATCACTTAACTATTTTTTATAACAAATTAACCACTAAACTATGGAAAAAGGTCCTTGCAAACATCATTGTCACATTTGCCATTAAACCCATTGAGTTTGATCTGTAGCGAATCGTCTACTGTTCATGCACGGATCGTTATTTTAAAAATAACGTTATAATATTCATGGTCCGCGGCGGATCATCATAAGATCGACGGAGGATTAAATATGATCCACGGTGGATTGACGATGATCCGCCGCAAATCATTGTGCGTCGTTTGCCTTTTATAAATTCAGACTACAGCCCTCGCAATTTTCTCAGTGATTTTGTCAGCGATTAGCGAACCCTAGAGATTTATGAGAGCTGAATTGTGCTGCACTTTGGCAAAGTTGAAGCATTTTTTGACCACCAATTGGTAACTTGGAGTGTCGAGGAATCTGTTATTAACTGCCAAGTTGAAGTGGAGCCCATGTCGACAGTTTTGACAAATGAGGTACGTGCAATTGAAGACGAAACTGCTATAGTGTTGCATTCCGGCTCAGCTATTCTAGACGAGGAGGAGCTCCATTCATTATACAAATTCAGTAGTGACGAAGACATGGACATGGCTGAGAGTAGGCCTAGACGCCCACCACAAGCAGAATGCACGTTCGCTGGTATGGGTCTTGGCAAGAAATATAGTTCATTGAATAAAATTAGAGAAGAAATTGTCGATCATGCATTGAAGAATTGGTATGGGATAAAATTCACCCACAATGATGCTCATCGATTGAGGGCTGCCTGCCAGGAATGATGCACGTGGCAGATGCAAGCCTAAAAAATGCAAGGTGAAATGACGTTTCAAATAAAATGCTACAACGACATTCACACTTGCTTGAGAAAGATGAAAAGTTGTCATACTTCTTGCCAAATGGGTGGTGTCACATTACTTGGACATATTTAAAAGTCAGACCGACTAGGATCTTTCTTCCATAATTGAGACAGTCAGGAAGAACTTTAATGTTAACATCAACCTAGCCTTGCTAGAAGGGCAGAAATGAAAAATTAACGAAGGGGATGACAATGAGCAATATAAGCTCATATGGTCCTATGCCGAGGAGATTCGAAGGTCTAATCTTGGAAGCTCGCTATGTGTTCACCTAGAGATGAGTGCATTTAAAAGGATGTACATGTGTTTGATGCATGTAATATGGGCCTGTTGAACTGTGGTAGACTGGTTATTTGTTTGGATGGTTGCCATTTGAAGGGTACGACTCCGGTCCAGCTGCTCACTGTTGTCAGCATTGAGGAGAACAATGGAATGTATCTGACTGCTATAGCCATGGTTGAAACATAAAATATGGATTCTTGGAGCTGGTTTCTAGAATTGTTGCTCGACAATCTAAACACCTCGTCCAGCAATAGGTGGACAATCATTTCTGACTGACAAAAGGTGCGGTTGATTGCTTTTGCCTTCTATGTTTATGTTAAACATTGTTGTGTACCAATATTTGACTCATACTATGAATCTTTGTAGGGGCTGGTGCTAGCTGTCAAAGAGGTGACAAAGCAAGTGGACCATCGGTTTTGCATCCGACACCTGTATGCAAATTTTCAAAAACAATTCCAAAAGAGGTTGTTCAAGGATGCAATATGTGCTGCTTCTAGAGTCCCAATAGAGAGGCACTTTAACAGAGAGATAGTGAAGTTATTTTTGGTTGACTAGAAGCCTACAACTATCTATGAGGAATAGATGCGAGATGTTGGGCCAAACATGCCTTTTGCTCCATCCCAAAGTGCGACATAAGCCTAACAACCTGAGCGAGTCCTTCAACACCTGCATGCTACCAGCCCGAGACAAATCAATTCTCATTATGTTCGAGATCATACAAAAGAGCATCATGGGAAGGATCATTAAAAAAATGAAAAAATAGCACGCTCGATGGACCTTTTGTGTCTGCAGGTCAAGAATCGACTTGCCAAACTATGACTTGCAGGTCCTAATTGGAGTCCTCAGTTTTCAGGCGCTACCCAATTTGAGGTCAACAATGGTAACAAATAGTACAGTGTTGATTTGGGTAAACATACGTGTAACTGTTACTGGTGGGAGTTGACTAACATCCCATGTGTCCATCCAGTCCCGTGTATGCAATTCATAAGGAGATCTCCCGATGACTTTGTGCATAAGTGCTACCACCGGGAAACATATATCGCGATGTACTCCCACTTTGTTCGCCCTATTAGCGGACAAATAATATGGCCTCCAGTGACGCATCTTGATCCAATTATGCCACCCCCATTTAAGAGAGGTCTCGAAAGGCTGAGAAAATGAAGAATACAGGATGTGGACGAGGTTCTAAGTCGGACAGTTCTGCGCAAGAGACATCTAAAAATGACGTGTGGCCAGTGTTGGGGTGTGGGGAACAATTCTTGCACGTGCGAAGGTGGAGGCCCAGAGTGATGGACTAAGGGTCCATTTTATTATTAATCAAGTTTCCAAGATTAGTATGAAGAGATTCAAGGTCAAGCATAGGTGGAAGTCCAAGGAATATTTGATGGGCTTTCCAAAAACTGTCTTCTTTTTTACCTCTGATGAGTATTTGACTATTGTGGCATCTCAAACGACGTCATTTCAAAAAGAGTTCTCATGAAAATTGTACCTGACTTCTTAAGCTTTCTAGCTCGAGTTGGATCACTAAAATTGAACTTCATTTGCTATGTCAAAGACTCACGGAATAGAAAGCAAGGAATAAGGAAAGTACAAGTGTCCAAACTTGGAGACCAAGAAAATCTCTACATGGAAACCATCCAAGTGGCCGAGCACAATTATGGATTAGCTACCAAATACATCTAGACTTGTAGAGGAAGAAAGAAATATATTAATTTAATATTCTTTTAATTAGTTAACATAATTTCTATTAAGTAGAAAATCGGACAATTTATTCTATGAGCCGATTAGGGTTATCATTGCATAGTTTATTATTATTATATGTTTTGTAATTGGCTATATAAATCCACCGTATGCACATGTTTAAGAGGATTGAGTTTGAATACAAAAAACCTTTTGCTTATTTTGAAATTGGTGATATTCCTTTTTCAAACACTTTGATGAGTTATATCCAAAGTTCTCCCTCATGTGCGTTATATCACGGGATTAAGATTACTTGTAAGTTGGGTAGCATTTTTTATTGACATCCGCATTCTTCATCCTTGGAGGGAGAGTATGTGAAGTGGTGTCCAACTTTCCAAAGGAGCGTCATCAACAAATCAATCCATACGGGAGTGTTCATCGCAATTGTTTCTATTTCTGGCGACTTATTTTGTATCACAAATATTTCTTAATCAGTGGATGATATTTATGTGATTATTGAAAGGTTCATTTCTTATCTTATTCAAGAAGATGTGGTCAAAGTTACAGCTCAAAAGCTTCTAAAACAAAGGAGTTACATGCTTCCAAAGTCAGATCTTCCATAATTGAAATTGCAGAAAAATAAGGAAACTCAAGATTGGGTCAACCAACTCGACCAATTCTGTGACCAAAACATTGACCGCCGCTAAAGATTGAATCTGTATTATTTTTTAGACGAGGAACTCAATCGCAGCCTTAATCGCTCTGCAACCACAAAGCCAGAAGACAGCCTCCATTGGTTGTTCAACATACTTCAACAATTATCCTACTTCTTCAACCAATTATTCAACACTTCTTCCACATATTTTACAGGTTATTTCTTTAACCCTTTCGTTGGTGCATCATTTGGTATCAGAGCTAAAACATCCTACTAATTCATGATATTTTTTTTACACAATGACGAGGTCATGAAATTACTCATGGAGTTATTTCTAGGATGGGGAAAATTCACCACCATCTATTCCCAAGATATCAATCCTGCCGTTCAATGGCTCAAGCAATGATTATAATGAGTCGGTGGAAAAAGTGGAAAGAATATTTGAGTGTTATGAATTTTTGGAACTAAGGAATGTGCAACTAATAACACTCGGGTTCACGGAGTATGCAAGCACATGGTGGAGCAACATTAGTGCAAAGAGAAGACAAGGAAGCAAAGAGATTCGAACTTGGATTCTATTAAAGAGACTCATGAGTGAGAAGTTCGTTCCAAGCCAATATGAGCAAGAACACTACTATCAATTGACACACCTCAAGCAAGGTTCCATCACCGTCGAAGAATATGTTGTCAAGCTTAAAACCCTAAAAAACAAGATGTGATTTGCAAGAGCTAGAAGGTGAAACAGTATCAAGATTCGTCCAAGGACTTCACAATGACATTGGAAGCATGATTGAACTATGACCTTATAGCACATTTGAAGGTGTGATTAAGACGACTTTAATAATTGAGAGACAAAAGAGAAGGAGTTTTTTTAGGGAAAAATTTGCTCCATTGTCACCACCACTCCCAAGGTATGAAAATTCTTCCGAAAGTTAACAAGCTCAACTTGCAAAAATTAGCGCCTTGTTACAACAACTTGAAGCAAAAATATTGAGCACCCCGATTTTACCAACACAAAGTCATGATGAGGAATTAGAAAGCGAAGTAGATTGTCTCGAGGAACAAGTATCCGAACCTATAGAAAGCCAAGATGATTCCTTGACAACAACAATATAAAAAGAACCACAAGAGGATGTCGTGAGGAACAAATTGTGCATAGCCAAAGTTTCAACAATGACAAAGTTTGCTCTTTATTTATTAAGGATGAAATTTGTGCTAACATGGTTTCTTTGATCATGATTAAGGGGCTTAGCTTGGAGTTATTAATGTAACATCCCGTAACATTTTTTCGTATAAAATTTTTCTTTTCTTTAAATCATTTGCATAATTGAAAACTAGAGTCATAAACATATAACAGAAGTCTCAGAGTAAACATACAGAGGAAGTCTTTTACATTTAAAAATCACAAACAAATTTCTTAAATACCACTTAGATAAACTTAAAACATTTATTTGAAGTCAAAAAACATTTAAAAGCATTTAAAACATTTATTTCATTTCCGTGAGCCATAACCACAAGTCAATATCGCCAACAGCACAAACGCCCACACATTGATACTCCATCAACTACGTCCATTAACAATTTTATCCAATCATCGGCTCCTTACTTACATCAATGGGACCTAACTATGAGCCTAATGCTTAGTACGTGATGTAACACCCCTATATTTTTAAAGTGAGTAATTATAATTATCGGCGTATTACGAAGGGCGTATTCGTAAGAATTTCATTTATTAAGATTAAATGGAAGATAGAAAACCGGTTTGGCCTGGTTTGCTGGTCCGGTTCACAGTGTGATGGTTTGGTTTAGAAAATTAAAAAGAGGAAGGTGAATTAGAATGGCCCATGGCCATTCGCGTTTTGCAGTCGACGAAAGGGAGAGAGAGAGCCGAGGCGAGAGAATCGGCGACGAAGGAGAAGGAGCTCGGACGGCATGATCTAGCAATGTCGATAACGATCCGATGAGCATGCTTCGTCGCGGTGGCTGGCGACGCGTGGTCCTGCAAACGGCGAACAACGGTCACGGGCTATCTAAGGCTCAGGATCGGATCATTGAGTTGCATTTTCCAGCGTCGATTCGCGGTATGCATCTCAATTTTTTGTGTGTGTGTGTGATTCGATTTTGTGTTTGGTAGTGGGTTTTGGTGGATAAATCAGCAACTTCGGGATGAATGGAGTTGGCAGGGAGCTTCGGTTCGACTGAGTAGCAGCTGGTCCGATCTACGTTTCTCATTGGACCGAGTCGGTCTATTCTCTAGTTCGTGCCTGAGTTGGATGTATATTGCAGCTTAGATTTTTGGCCGAAAAATCTGGATCGGTGGCTAATTTCATGGGATAGGTGGGTTTAACATTTCAAATTGTCATCTGTCTTTATATTTTGGGTGAGATAAAGACTTGCAGTGAAGGGAGTTGAGAGAACAAAGAAGGTTCCTTCTCTGTGAACCGATGATAAAAGAAGAAGAAGGTAGAGGAAAAGCATGCTCTCTGGAGGTGAACCTCGGACGTTTCTTCTGGATGCCGAGAAGGTGAGGGGTTCCCTTCAATTTTTGTATTTTATGAGTCTGTGTTGGTCACGTTAATTACCGCCTTGAATGATGAACATGAATATGTTGTATTGGATTTGTACTTTGTCAATTCGAAAGGATACCTCACTGGAAATGCTTCGATCTTTAATTGGTATGCTGAATTGTTATTTGGATTCTGTTTGAGTTTTGTCTCGGAATTGTTGGTCGATTTCAATTCAGCTTTGTAGTTCTGTAATCGTAGACATTAATGTGTTAATAATGTTGTCGGTTGGTATGTGTACGTTGGATGTACACTGTCGGGTTTTATGCTATGTAGGAATGATTAATTGTTTGGAATCAATAATCTATTGGAGATGAATTGCTCTCGGGTGTTGGAGCTGCTGTTGTCCGTGTCTAGGAGCTGGAGCTACTGCTGCGTGAGTCGTGGGGCTGCTGTCCCTGTTTGTGTGTTCTTCAATTCGATAAGGGATTTGGGTTGTTTTGGCCATTAAGACCCTACACCACAAGTATGGGTGGGTTAGTTAGTGTTGATGTTAGCTTAATATTAGTTAAATGCATGTTAGCTTAATGTTAGCTTAGTGTTAGTGAAGTTTATTGCTAGTTGTATGTTTTGTTAGTATGTTGTTGCCTTGATAATGTTGCTAATGCTATGTAGAGTTAGAATGTTTTGCTATTCCTTGTTAATTATGTGATTTCCTTTACTGCTAAGTGGTATTGTTAGTTATGATGGGTATTGTTAGTTATGATGAGAAATAGAGAATGAGAAAGTGAAGAGAGAAATGGGTGAGGATGAGATAAGCATGAACGAACCGAAATTTCCTTTACAACTATTGTTTATTTTCTTACCTGTTGTTTGGTATGAGTATGTTGATTAATTAGTTTAATCACTTAATTAGTTATTAACTAACGAAGCCAAGCATGTTCAACCTATCCAATAATTTATTTAACTAGGATAATTAGCTTACGTAAGCATGTTTGCTAGAGGTTCGATTCATAGTTGTTAATTACTTCGATAAGCATGTTAATTCTGATAATTACTTGTTGAGCATGTAAATTGACTAGTGAATCGTAGTGTGTAATTAGCATGTTGAATTTCATGTTTAATTGGTAGCATGTTAGTTAACTAGGTTAATTTAACTAAACGTGATTACTAGTTAAGCATGTTAAATAATTAGTATGTAAATTATAGTTAATATGTTTACTTTGGTTAGCATGTTAAATCGACTAGGTCATGCCATGCCTAATTTACTAGTTTGCATGTATGACTAATTAACTAGTTGAAAGTAATACTCAACCCTTGAATACGTTAGCAATAGAACGTTAATTAATTAACATTAAGCAACATGTTAAAAATAATTAACTGAGTATGTTAATTAATCTAGCAAACAGGTTTAGGATAATTTAACTAATCTTGTAATCCAAGCATGCAAGCCGGCTAATAACCTAATGATAATTAATAATGTTACCATGTTAATTAACTAGGTCAATTAACTGAACGTGAATACTAGCGAGCATGTTAATCATAATTAGCAAGTATGTTAATTAACTAGGATTAATTAGTGAATATGTTTAATTACTAAGCATGTTAGATTTAATGAATTCCTTGCATGTTTGACATACTTGTATGCATTCACTGTTTCGATTCAATGCTGCTTTATTTTCAATGCAAGTATTATTTACCTTTCTTCATATGCGCTTTCACTTTCATTTAATGCGCACTTCAAATACATAATCAATGTTTTACTTTTCTAAAGAACATAATGATAAAGAGGATGAAAAGAGAACGAAGTAAACGTGAAAGAGTTAAGGGTTCAATGACTAAGTGAATGAATGTTTTTGTAATTGTTTTGATATTGTCTTCTTGGTATTGCTTACGATCTCAATTATGACTTTGTGTCTTTAACATGTTATTTTCCGATTAACCAAAGCATGATTAGTTAAACCAAAGCATGACTAGTTAAGTAGAATAAAAGCATGAAATCAACTCAGGAGCATGTCAATCGCCTAGGATAACTAAGTAGGATAATCACTGGGAATGATAAATGTAGGGAGCATGTAAATGGACTAGAAAGTTAACTAAGACAATTAGCATGTTAATTCCTGTAATTAATATTATGAATGTGTTCTGTTGTGCATTGTTCTATTATTGGTAGTCTTCATTGTATTGCGTTTCAATTCCTACTATTCAGTTACTTCTTTTATATGCGCACTTCCATTTCTGTTAATGTTATGTTAGAAGCATCATGCATCATGATAGACTAAGAATGTATGTTCATGCACCATGTTAATAGAAAGAATAGGACGCACGCATAAGTGAGGAAAATGTAAGAACAAATGGTAGGATAATAGGATGATGGGTCTAGTCTGGCAGCTAGTTGCCCCCATGAGGCTAGTTTAGCCTGGCCGCTAGTTTGCCCACAGGAGACTAGTGACTAGCCTGGCAGCAGTATGCCCAAAGGAGGTTAGTTGTAATCTGGCCGTAAGGTGCCCACAGGAGACTAGTGACTAGCCTAGCAGCAGTATGCCCAAAGGAGGTTAGTTGTAGTCTGGCAGAAAGGTACCCACAGGAGGCTACCCCAACGAAAGAACGAACGACTAATAGGAAATAGTAATAATGAAATGAAGGGCTTAACAAAAAGGACTAAAGAGTGACATTCATATTGCATTTCCCCTTTTTCCTTATTAAGCCTTTGGGCTTACAGTTGCTTGTGGCATAGATGTAGGCACTATTACACTATGTGGAATGCACGGACTAGGAAGGAATAGCAAAAGATGATAATCAGACAATAAAGGCAGCGGATAATGGGTTTGCATGCGCAAGGGAGCTCATGGCTGGCCAGGCATAAAGACGGTAAAAGATAGTCAGTTGAGATTTAATTAAGTTTTCTAAATTGTAAATGAAGAGTGTTTAATTTTTGATTAACACAGTATTTCAATAGTTTTGTATTTCTTTATTAAATGATTTTAATTACGCTTCCGCAACGTTTTACATAAATGGTTTTATTATAACGCTTCCGCACATTTTATCAATTGGTTTTCATAACGAGTTTAAAGAAAGAGTCAGTAGCGATCCGGTTAGACGCACTCTCATACGTTTTGTTTTAAAAAGAAAAATTTTAAAATTTACGCGTTTTAAAGGATTTACGAAAATCCGGGTCGTTACACGTGATATAAACGTAAAACACAAAATTCACATATAATTTCTATAGCATCGCATAAGATTTTTTGTTTCGTCTCTCTGTTACTGTTCATGTCTTTTATTGTCATTTCATCTGTTTTTGTGTCGGGCGTATCCAACCGGACCACATAAACATCTGTTTACCGTTTCTATCTTTTATTGTTATTACATCTGTTTATGTGTCAGGCGTATCAAACCAGACCATACAAACATCTTTCTGGGCGTAACTAATCGAACCACAGCTAGTTTACTTATCTTTGGTTTCTGTGCCAGGCGTATCTAACCGGTCAATAAAAACAGCTATTTACGTATCTTACTATTTCATTCTATTGTCTCATATTGTGTCAGTCTTTTACTGTTTATGTGTCGGGCGTATCGAACCAAACCACACAAACATCTGTGCTGGGCGTGACGAACCAGAACACAGTTATTATTTACCTCTGATTTCTGTGTCGGGCGTAACTAACTGGTCCACAAAAATGACTATTTACGTTTATATCATTTTTCGTATACTTTGATTTCTATGCCGGGCGTAACAAACCGGACCACAGTTGTTTACATATATTCCATTTTCATGTACTTTAGTACTTCAAGTCTTAACGTTGTCATGCAGATACAATCCTATCTATCGTGTTTCTTAATTGTATCCTTAAAACGTGATTCGTTTTTAACTAAAGAAAACTCAACTTAAATATATTAAACATATAACAAAACAACATACATCTCCATTAATAACATACCATATGCATCTAGTAAACAAACATTAAACAACCCTAATTTTCCATGATGTAGGTCCTTTCGGACAAACCACATGCAGTACCACGTACCTGAAGTCCTTAACTTTAAAAAGGTTTAGCACTTAGAGTTTCTTCTCAAAACCTATTTATCACAATATAATTTATCAATAATAATTCTTCAATGGTTAACCCTAGCTCTAAACAAATTGTTGTATCCTCTTAATAATTTGTCTCTCAATCACAATTCCAATCTAACAGTGTATTCCAACTCTATTAGCATAAATGCATGCATATATGGTACACTTATTTGCACGCAATGACCAATATTAATTCTAACCTTATCTTACAATTAATCTCAACAACTAATACTACATAATAATAACCAACTTCATTAATAACACCCTAACATATAAATTCTAGCTATTATACATGCTTAGTGGCTTAATCCATTTCCAACTAATAGCCAACCCTAATCCATAATATCTCCATTATCACTTAAACTTCAACAACAACAATCACTATCCAAATTTCAAAATTCCTTTATCTAATAATAATCAACAGAGAGAGAACAGATGAATAAATCCCCAACAAAACGTAAGTGAAGATTGCTTACCCACATCCATGAATCAAAAATCCAATGGAACTCCATGATTTTCTTCTCCTACGAAATTCTTTTCTTTTTCCTTTATTGAATCTCAAAAAAAATCACATAATCTACTCCTTCAGACACACGGTTTCCATGCTCATAAACCTTTAGAATTTCTCTCTCGGCATTTAACAAATCCAAAACACCCTCACTATCTCTCTCTCTGAACCAACTCCCTTTCTCTCAAACCAAAACTCTAGAATTTCAAAAAACTTCTAACAACTCCAGACGCAAGACCTCCTCAAGAATTTGGCAGAGGCTCCGAATGCATTTCATTCTCTCCAACTTCACAGCACTCCATCTCTATTTATAGGATATGGATTATCGACTCTTCAACGCCTCAATATTAATTCTCTAAAGATAGAAGGCCATGAGACACAACTCTTCGATGTCCAAACGCATGCAACTTCGTTCATTTCAATTTCCAAACGTTCAGACAACGGTTCGCAATATCTCTCATCGGTTAAAACTCTCCAGATGCCTTCATAAATGCTGGCGGTCGATCATGTTGGTCGTTCTCCTCCATGGCAATCGACTGCCATTAATTCTTCAAAAAAATCGTCTATCTTCATGTCGGTCGATCAACGTAGAGGTGGCTAACGAGCCGAGCCGAGCCGGCCGAGGTTGAAAAAGTCTGGCTCGTCGAGTCTGCCGAGCCTAACGAGCCTGCCGAGCCTAACGAGCCGAGCCTAACAAGCCGAGCCTAACAAGCCTGCCGAGCCTAACGAGCCGAGGCTAACGAGCCGAGGCTAACGAGCCGACCGAGCCTAACGAGCCTTAACGAACCAAGCCTAACGAGCCAAATATACATAAATAATAATATCTTATATAAATATATTATAAATTATTTTCAATATTATACAATTTAAAACTATAATAAATATTTATTATTATAATGTAAAAATACTATAATTAATAATTTAATTGAATAAATATTTTTATTACAATTGAATAAATGAAAATGAAAATTACAATTTCAAATTTAAATAAAATTTTAAATTACAATTTCAAAACACAACTTACGTTACGAGTTAAAGAAAATATATGAAAATGAAAATTACAATTTCAAATTTAAATGAAAATTTAGTTTTCGACATCCAAATTTTTGAATTCTTCAACTATGACATCCTCTCGTTGTTGATCTCTCGTCACAGCGTCGTTCCAATCGTTCATGCAAATGAGTACCTCAACAATTTCTGGTGCAAGTCTTCCTCGTTTATCATCGTACACAAGTCCACCTGCACTAAAAGCAGACTCCGATGCTACTATAGAGACCGGAGGTGTTAGTAGATCACGTGTCATTCTAGAAAGAATAGGAAATAAAATAGAGTTGACTCTCCACCAAGCCAAAATATCAAAATGATCGTCGCGAGGAATGGGATGGTAGGTGTTAAGATAAATATCAAGTTCATTTCTTTGTGAAGTATAAGAATGAACATTGCTAGCTATTTGATTAAATATATCATCCATAAAATCTTGTGGATCTTCACCACAAGCACCACTACTAGAACTAGCATGCATATGTGAAGAAAGAATTAAACGCGTAATATTAGAATATTTAAGTTCATAAGAAGAAAATAAATTCTCAATTTCATTTTTTAATTGAGCACCATTAATTGAAGAAGAACTACCTAAATTAGAAGAAATTTTATCAACCATTATACACACTCCATTTAATTTAGATCCAGGATATATTACGCATGCAAAACAAAAAATATTAGGTATGAAGATCGTTGTTGTGTTGGGACCGTTGGGCAACGGTCCGACCGTTGCCCAGATAAGTCTGAGGCTCAGACTGAGCCTCAGACGAGACGGAGTCTGGGTCTCGGAGACCGAGACTTGAGTGGAAACTGGAGACTGGAGTCTCGAAGGTACTCCAGTCTCCAGTCTGAACTCTGAATTTCACAGTGTCGAAAGTTGAAACTGGAGTCCAGACTCCAAACTGCAACGCGAGACGACGACCCTCCTTCAGCCTTTGACGCCCCGACGACGAGCTTCGGCCTTCGACAACGAGCTTCGGCCTTCGACGACGAGCGCTGGCCTTCGACGACAAGCTTCGACCTTCGACGACGAGACTTTGGTTTCGACGCCCCAACGACGAGCTTCGGCCTTCGACGACGAGCTTCGGCCTTCGACGACTAGCTTTGGCCTTCGACGAGCTTCGACCTTCGACGACGAGCTTCAGCCTTCGACAATGAGACTTCGGCCTTCGACGCCCCAACGATGAGCTTCAGCCTTCGACGCTGGACTACCTTCGATGCCCAGACTGCAACGTGAGCTGACGACACTCCTTCAGCCTTTGACGCCCCGACGACAAGCTTCGGCCTTCGACGACGAGCTTCGGCCTTCGACGACGAGCTCTGGCCTTCGACGACGAGCTTCGGCCTTCGACGACGAGCTCTGGCCTTCGACGACGAGCTTCGGCCTTCGACGACGAGACTTCGGTCTTCGACGCCCCAACGACGAGCTTCAGCCTTCGACGAGTCGAGCTCCACCTCCACTCCTAACGGCTCCAAATCCACGCCCTCCACGCTAGTCGAGCTGGAGGCTGAGCAATTCACAGCCTCCGCGTCTGGGCTCGCGCGAGCTTGGCCATTCATCTGCCGGGCGGGCTCGGGCGAGTTCGGCCAACACTACTCCACTGGAGAGTCTCCAGTGACTGCAGCTTGGACGGGCTCGGCCAAGCAACTACTGGGCGGGCTCGCCAGGCTAGCCCGCAAGGCTAGCGAGCCAGGGCTCGGCGGGCTGGCAAGCCCGTAATTTTGGGCTCAGCTCAGCCCTCCAACCAGGCCCGGGCCGAGCCCGCTCGTTAGCCATCATTAGATCAATGCCAGTCAATCGACACCTCATCAAGACTGTCAACTCCAAGCTCTTTATTCTCGTTTAAATGTCTAGATTATTCATATAAACTCACTCCACACATAATATATATATATACACATTACGCAAACCTCGTCATATACCAAATGTCTCACCATTGTTCCTTCACATTAATCCTAACTAAATCCAATATGCCCTAAAATATTATAAATCATATACCTTTGTCCATATAAATTAGCTATCAATCCTTACAATAGTTATAATATTCAATTACGTCCAAATATGTTTTATCTTACTAGTTCTACTGACTATCAATCCTATTTGATATCGTCAAATCTAACTGAAAATATCACTAAATAATTCTCTAATTAACCTAAATCTTTCCTATAAGCTAATTATGAACATAACGGGGTATCATAATTTACTTATTCCAATTATGTTTCTCTTGACCAATATCTTTACTTGTTCAGCTCAGCTCCTATCATCCCCAAAATTATTATTTAAGCTATGCCTTCAGTTCAACGAAGATTCGGGATATTACATTTAATGCATGGTATCTCTTACAAACTTTGGTGGTACATTGACAAGGATCGAAATAATCATGGCCAAAGTTTAAACACAAGAAAGGGTTGTCCTTTAATTAAAGATGAAAAGATTGATGACAACTTGTCATCTATGGATTTTAAGGAAAGGGACATCGAGGTAAACGGAGCTTGGACTGAATTTTCTTATGGAAATTTTACTAAGATAATGATATGTGATATGGCAAGTACAAGTGATCCTTTGTTGGAAGTTACCACAACATGCACTTAATGGATAATCAAATTACCATTCTTCAATCAAAGATGGTGAAAGGTTAGTCAATCTAGCTCCGATTCAACAAAAGCAAATTGTTATGGATTATGATGCCTTAAAAGGAAAACAGATGAAAACTACTATACTTATGACAAAGAGGTACTTGCCGATTGATAAATTGATTGATTAGATTTTTAGAGTTTGATGGAATAAAGTAATATTTGGTTATGTCTATGGCAATATGGAAAAAGTTGATTTAGTTGAATATAATTACTATTTTGGATTATGGAAACTTATTATATCTCGAGGATAACCTTACTATTGCATGAAGATATTAAATTGTAGATGTTTGTGGCCTTCTCTTCTATCCTCAGCTCCTCCTCCAAGATCGGTACTCCATAATGCTCAACAATCCTCTTAATGAGCCAATTAAAAGGCAGACTCTTTGCCAAATTGTTGAGCACCTCGTACATGTGACTCAAAATGACAAAGTTGAGGCCAACTTTTTTCTTGTTGAACACCTTCTTGAGCAGATAAAGATCCATGTAGCTAACATGGTTTCAATGTCCATCCTGAGACAAAATGGTGTGCATCATGATGATGTGGATCACTTGGGCTGACATTCAAGGCATTGGACTTTTGCTTCTTGTACGCTGCAATCTTGGGATCACGGTGCAACAATCTAAGCATGGCCAACCCTTCTCCTCTTCTGATGAAAGGTGGCTCCCAAGACACGTGGTAATATCGATCGCTTGGTCCCTCCATTGAACATCCAAGCATCACGTTAATATCGTTCGGAGTCAGCCTCAACTCCCATCCAAACATATAAGTCCGGACCTCTAGTGGTTGGGTGAAATGTTCCAAATTTGCATAAAACAGTTTGAAAATCCGCTCATAGTAAATTCCACCCAATTGGCACAAACCGGCTAAGCCAGCCCCCTCAAACAATTATTCAATTTCATGTTCAGCCAATGACGCAAAGTCCACTCTTCTAAAAACAATAATTGAATGGTGTTTAACATTAGCTTCATACCATTCCTTTGCATCCGATGTCCTAAAGAGTGGGGAGTGGAAACCTGTTGTAACCGGTTGGAAATGGACCAGTGCACCTGCTGCTGGTCATTGTTGATGATGAGGTTAAGGTTGAGGTTGTGATTCAACATCGGCTTCTGTAACAGGGGCAACCATGGGTCCTCCAACGTCAATTGCGGTTGCTCCAACTTGAACCGCAGGTGCTCCAACTTGAATCGCGGGTGCTCCAACTTGAACTGCAGGTGCTCAACCTTGCACCATGGCAAGTACATTGCCGTGTAACTAACCGACGAGCTTAGTTGCAATCCGAGTCTCAACCTGAGACGGCCTACCCTTTCACTTGAGCAGCATTTTCTTTGTTGCACAGGAATCCATTGGTATCAATTAAATAGTGTCGAACGAAAGTCTGAGAGTACGAATGTTCGCCGAAGATATCGTGGTTCGCAGTGAACTCGCCACGGCGGTCAATCGAATCTTATATAGTAGGGTATAGGAATGCAGAATGACGCACAATAATCCATGGCAGATCATCATCAATCCACCGTGGATCATACTTAATCCATAACGGATCTTATGATGATTCACTACAGATCGAAATCAATGTGTTTAACAAAAAATGTGATAACGATATTTACGAGTACATTTTTTTATAGTTCAATGGTTAATTTGTTAATAAAAATAATTTACTGGTTGATTTGTCATTTCCCCTAAATAAATAGATTGGGAAATAAATAAATATTCATTTAGTTATTAACTATCTCGGCATAGAAGTGGAGGAGCACGTGAAGAGTTAATGCATCATAGATTAACATTATTTTCTGTTGACCAAGACCAGGTGTAGAAAAAGTAAACAAGAACATTCATGGATAGGAGTGTTGTTGCCTGAATAAAATTATTGATATAAAACTATATTGACTTTTCTTACTAAAGGTGAAGTGTAACTACTATATCACAATTCTCTTATTTACTTAGCAATGTAACAACTAGAATCGCAGCATCTTAGTCTTGATGTTTAAAATTTATAACTGAGTCGAAGATGAACTCATTTACGCATTGTTTGGTGAAGATGAACAAATTTCCTAGTAATAAAAGGGTAAAAACAACGAGACAAGAATCCACACAAGTAAAAATTCATTATAGTTATGATTGACCTTTCTTCGTTCATTCGATAATTACTTTAGATATACAAAAATTCTCTAGGAACATAAGCTAAATCCAGTCTTCTCCCTCGCAAACAAACTTCTTTAATCTTATTGTTAAACCCGACACGACTGAGCTCTCTTATTTGTCCACCTTATCTAAATCATGATGTCTTATTGTAACTTCGACGTAATAGAATTTTAACTAATATACTTATTTTTAGTGTATTTATAAATTGATAAGGTTATATATATGGGTAAAAAATGTAGTATTAAAGAGAATCAAGCCTTGAGCATGAATTGTAGACGAAAGAGGACAATAATTTTTGTAGGGCATTAAATTTTGGGGGGCCTGGTCAGTCTGCATGTTATTATGGGACTACATCTACATGGTGCTATTATGAACACATCTCATGGTGATTATTAGTGCCAAGAAATTAGGTTGTTTTTTTAAGGTTCTTTGATTCCTTAGTTACTAATCTGCCATTCATTTTCTTTAATCACAAGACTATTTTCATATGAAGTTCTAAAGAAGAAGGGAAATAAACAAAACAACCACTATATTGTGGGATTAATGAAAAGTCAATCTCTAAATAATTTTTACTAACAACTTAAACACTGAACTATGAGAAATGAACGGAGCAAACAACACAATTACGTTTTTCTTTAAAAAGCATTGTCGTTCTGCTACAGAACATTGTCTTTCTATAGCGGAATGTTATATTTTCACTAAACGGATTTAAAAGATTACTTTTCATTGCAGAAAGAAAATGTTCTGCAGAGGAACGACAACTTTTTGCTATGGAAATATAATTTTCTACAGAGGAAATATTACTTTCCTCTACAAAAAGTGAGACATTGGTAATGAGCACTGAACGACGACGAAGGACTAGGAAGAGGAAAGAGAAGACAGTGATGAGAATTGGATGGGTGAAATCGAGAGGAAGGGTGAGTCATGCTACATGACGTTCAACAATGTTTCCAAAAAACTAAAAATTTGGGAATTGTTTTCAACGACGAGAAGACCAAGTCGGAGCTTCTCGGTATCGTCTTCACTGTAAGATTACTTCAATTATTGCGATTTTGGTATAAAACTGAAATAGAACTATAATTGCAGAGAGTATGTTTCGACATTCTTTTCACGATAATGTTTCTTTCAACAGACAATAGTGATGTTTGTGTCACCCATTTTCCATAGTTCAGTGTTTAAGTTATTAGCAAAAATTATTCAGTGGTTGACTTGTCATTGATTCTATAGTACAAAAGTTGTTTTTTTAATTTCTCAAAGAAGAAGGACATAACAGAATCCTTTGAAGAAACTTTGGTTGTATGTAGTTTTACATATCATGTAAGCCAAGATGTATTTTATATTGTATATTGTAGATATAATTGCAATAATTATGTCAAAAGTTATAACATACATATGCAATATTTGGGCTTAGAGTGTATAGGATGGTCTATGCTAGGTCCAACATCATGCACCGAAGGGAACCTAAGACAGAATTGGGGAATGACCTACCTTGAAAATAAACCGAATCATTCGACCTTTTAAATGTAGTTACTCAATAAGTAGTGAAAAAGTTAAAGGAAAAATAAAGTTTATCATGGCTTAAGCCAAATGGGCTAAATCCAAAAATTCATCAAACACCTAAGATAATGCAGTAATATAAGTCCATAAAAATAATTGTGTCAGAATTAAATGAGATAATATAATAAAAACCGAACATTATTTAACTAAGTTGAACCTTACACAAAAATTCATCAAAAAATAGACCAAAATCACAATTCAACTTGATAACATGCAAGAACGGGATGGTTTGAACGTAAATTTTCAAACTTTAAACTTTAAATTGATTTTCAAATTACCCAACGAAAACCTAAATCCCAAAAATGGATGAACGACAAAATAGTTTTGGGTTTTACCACTTGATGATGACCGAAAATTTCAAATATTCAAATCCTCAAATTGGAATAATCCAACTAATTTACAACATGAAGCTTCTACACCAAAGAGTTTCATTAAAATATCAATTTTTCCTTTTCAAACTATATTAGATATGGGAAGATGTTGCTTACCAAAAGTGTCTCAAATTAGAACTCCAATGCCCCCTAAAGAATCTCCTAAGTCGTTACACACCCCACTGTGAAATTTCTCCTATTTTGTAGACAGTTTTACCCCCTTTCGAAGTCTCTAAAAGGCAAAGGCAATGAGACGTTTTATGAAGTAATTAGTGAGATATTGTTTGGAAGAATTCTTTTTCCTTTAATAAAAGGATCTTACCGAAAATATGCAAGCATTACATACTCCCTCACTAAAATTTCGTCCCTAAAATTTAGAATAACCTCTAACGCTCCACCAAACAAGTGAGGGTACCTCATTGTCATTTTCAATTTGATTTCCCAAGTAACTTCTCTTTCGCTATAGTTCTTCCATTGAACACAAACCAAAGGAATTTCACGACAACGTAAAACTCTAACCTCACGTCCCAATATACTCTCAAACTCTTCCTCATAAGAAAAAACCTCCTAGATAGGTATGGCTATCTAGGAGATGACATGCGCAGATCAAAGATAAATCTTCTCTACATGGAAACGTGAAAAATGTTGTGAACATAATTAACCTTTGGTGGCAAATCCAACTGATAAGCCACTAAACAAATCCACTCAATATTCTGAAAAGGAGCAATAAGTCTAAGAGCTAATTTCCCATTCTCACCAAAACGACTAATATTGTGACATAGTCAAACTTTTAGATATGCAAAGTTCTCAACCTCAAATTTGACCTTTCAAGATGATACACTAATACTAATTAAAAAAAAAGACATTATCACATACAAATTTCATCTAGAAGATTCTTCAAACTATCACCAAAATTCAAAGCACTTCACTTCATCATGCCCTTGAGAGTAAGTATCAATTGTTCAAACTATCCATATGTTTGAAAGGGATGTGTTGAATAAATCATTGGCCTGAGCATTTATACATATGCACTAAACACTTCTTACATAAAGAGATGTATCACATAATTGAGATATTAATATGAAATATCAAAATAATTAGATGACACATAGACATGGGATGTGGGATCTTGAGAGTTGATGAAAAGTTGAACGTTGAAGTTAAGGTTGTGATAACTAATTATGTAAGGCTTAGTATATGGTTAGTTGTGATATTTGTATGATTTACTGAATCTTTAAATTTAGATTCTTATTGAGTTCAAAAAACTCATTATTGTTCTTTTATCAAATTTCTTAAGAATAGGTGGTAGCAGCACAAGGACAAAAGGTAAAAATCTATTGGACTAAATTGTTTGCACAACATAGGCCTAGAGTGAGCATTTGAGTTTTTATTTTGTTGTATTTAATTTTAGTTCAACCTATGTTTATAAGATAAATTCGGATAAAGTTTTGTAAACAAATAATAGTATAAATTTTCTATGTGGGTTAGTTTTATATTTGTGTGGCCCAATTTTAATAATGTAATGTATCATTGTAAGCTTCTACTTTGAGTTATGAGCATTCTGTGGCTGGAGAATCCTGTTTGAGATGCGATTCCTGAAGAGATTAGGACTCAGGTTGTGACAGAGTGATATCAGAGCATTAGGTTAAGAATTCTTAGGAGATGTTAAAAATTGTATAATTGGGAATCTAATACCTTGGGCTAGGAAAGTTGAAAGTGATTAAGTCTAAATAACATGGGCCATAGAATATGATATCTAGATGGGATTCTAGATGAAATTTAGTATGATGTCCTGGTATTTACCTTTATAAGCTGTGTAAATGTGATACTAATCTGTATATTTTGGATTTGATAGTTAGATAAAGAAATATCATCTAGGATAAAGGATGAGAACAATTAGAGTGGAAAGAATGTCAGGGATGATTTGGAAAAGAATATTGGAAAAGTAAAAGATCAAATTGAAATGCCAAGTGGAGAAAAAACATGTGGAAGGAAAAAGGTTGTTCATAAATGAAAACCTCAAAAATACAAATGAGATCTGGTCACTGGGAAAATTTAATTGATGGAGGAAGAGTATGCACGAAAAACCATAATGAAGAATAAATAGTAGACCTGTGCTACTTTTGTCACGAGAAAGATCATAAGGTAAAGAATTGTCCATATTAGACACATGAAGGTATGAATTTTATACCTAAGGTGTCTCCTTAATAGAAGAATCATCTTCTTAAATGATATTAAGAAAAGTAATTTCTTCTTAAAGAGATTATTCAAATTTTGAGAACGAAATTTCTTAAAAGAGATGAGAATGTGATGATCTGAATTAGAATTAACCATAATAATTATTTTACCATAATTAAAATGTGATTAAGAGATAGTAAGTCATGAGATAGTAAGTCATGAGATGACTTTGAAGAGATGTCAAACACAACTTTCGACTTCAATGGCTACCTTCAATGAAAAAGAACACTCCAACTTGATGGTTCATGAGTTTCAACAGCTCTACCATGATTTCACCTTGCAGGGTATAGAGAAAATAAAGCTATAGTAAAGAGAAAGATTGATTCAACTCTCACAAATAATCAAACACAACTCAAAATTGGTTAAAAAAAAGCCGAATGAGATGCGGGTTTTTCAAAGAAACAAAGAAAGAGTCTTGACTATGAGTTTTACTGAATCAAAATCTCCTGCAAACTATCCCAAAAGGAGCTTAAAACTCCCCACCCCCCCCCCCCCCAACAAAAAAAAAATTAGAGATTGTGTCTTAAAAGAAGATTACCAAAAAGCCCTTACAAAACACACATAATCGGCTAAAACATGGTCTAAGCTAAATGACATCAACACATGACATTTTGAAACCAATACAAATTAGAATAAAATAACTAAGCATAATTTTCAAAAAATTCCCCAAATCTTTAACGCAGTAATGAGTCCATGGAAATTATCTTCACGTTCATTCTCCGAGTGGATTTGGCTTGAACTCCGACTAAGGATGTTCATGATTCTTTAGCAGAATCAAACGAAAGGAGGGAGATTCAACATCCTCAAGATGAATTTTGGATAGTGATCAAAGAGAATTTTTAACGTCGGAAGAGGAGTGTAATGACTCGGATTTCGTAAACCAATTAAATCATTCCGAATAAATAGAGTTATCAGAGTGCAATAAAATCCGAATCGTTAATAAATCATTCTTTCATTTTTCATTCTTAAAAGAAATTATTCGTAAAAATTTGCGGAAGCATACTTAACGAGAAAACAACTTTTACTGGAAACAGCATTCAAAACATAGCGTTCAAAACATAATTGAAGTTCAAATCCAAGATTACGAGATTACATAGCCCAATTGTTCAATTAAAAACACGACTTCTTTTCTTTTATTCATCATTTCCGTACCATACCGTACCATACCATACCATACTATACCATACTACACCATACTACTACTCCGCTGGCACCATTGTCGGACCAACCACAGGCTCCACCAGAATGTCCTCTTCCTTAACTGCTGGCATAACTCCCTCGTTACCTACACCACAAGTAAGGACGTGAGCTTACGCTTAGTAAGGATAGGGGAAAACAATTATGCATTTCATTCTTTTAGTTCTCGTTGGAAGGGGCCACCCATTCAACTCTTTCATTACGTTCGTTTTTCTTTATTTGTTCATTAAACTCGTACATCGAGCTCAGAGATTGAGGGTTTTCCTTTGAGATGGCCTAGCTGTACGGAAACTAACCACCTGTGGGCTACTAGTCCCTTTCCCGTCTTGGTAGGGGTGTAACCTAGTAGCTAGACTAGATCCGGACTACCCATCTACCTCAACTCCCTAGTTCTGGCATATACCCGCCTTTAGGGTTTGTTCTTCCTATCCCGACATATACCCGCCTTTAGGGTTCTTTCTATTCCGGCATATACCCGCCTTTAGGGTTCTTTCTATTCCGGCATATACCTGCCTTTAGGGTTCTTTTCATAACATTTTCCTCACTCATGCATGTGAGTACCACCCAAGTGGCTACTCCCTACTTGGTTTCTATTAATCATGGACTCAATTTAACCTTTTCCTTAACAACATCTTAGCATATTACAAGGAACACATTTCATAACGACATTAGCATACAACCAACCACAAATTATAAGCATATATATTGAAGAAACAAGGGCATATAAGATTGAAGGAACAATGAGCATATAACACATGGAAATCCTACTTTTCACTTCATTTCATTTATCTTTACTTTTTCATTCTAATTTAGTTTAACCATTCATTTATCTTTACTTAGTTTAGTTTAACCATTTCATCACTCATCCTACTTAGTTTAGTTTAACCTTTTCATTACTCATCCCTTCTTAGCAGTAACAACTCATTATTCACCTCTATTTAGCAATTAACTAATTCATTACTCATCTCTACTTAATTACAATTGAAGCAATACACAGCTTTTCTATACTCTTTTCTATACTTAGCATGATGATAAGCAAATGACTAATGACAAGTAGTGCATACATATTCTTCTTCATAATTTAACCTTATTAACACCCTCAACATGCTTCAATATACTTAACATATCCAATCTATGAACATTCTTAAACATTTCAGTTTATCATTCTAATGATATGAATAAACCAGAAACTAAAACAAACAACAGCAAAACAAGTAATTTCACCATACAACCACTAAACTTTCATGTTCTACCTTTAACTTTGTAACTAATTCTCATGCTTAACCCATTTTCATTAGATCAAAAGAGTTTCTGCATCAAACCAGAAACAAAGCCAGAAAACATAAACCCAAAAGCTATATCTCATATCCTTAATTTCCTCTTTTTACACTTCCTCTTTTAACTCCCTTCACTACTATCTCATCTCTCCTTTCTTTAATTTCTTGTCTTAATGGCTTTCACATTTTTCCATTCGTGTTATGTACATATAAGTTATGTAAGGTTCAACAAGGAAACTAAAATTTACAATTTCTACGCCAGAAAACAGTTTATGATTTCATACCAGAAAACTTATTTATAACAATCAATCACTTGGCTTTTCTTTCCGTCAACATCATCAATTTCTCCTTTTCATCATATCAAGCATATCTTTAACATTATCAATCATTTCGTGCTACCCATTATCCAATCATTTTCGTGATATTGGTTTTTACTATGATAACATACAGGAAAACTTAAACCATAAGTAGCAAAAGATTTGAAGACAAGAATCAAGAAAACAATACTTGTGGGTAGGGCTTAATACGCCAAGACACACCCTTCCTTACCAGTTGAAGTCGTATAGCAGCTCCTTTCTCACTTTCTCAGCTCCCAATACTCAGCAACTCCCAGTATTTCCCCCAAAAAGCACCCGGAAGGGAAGAAAATGAGAGAAGAAATAGAGGAAGACTCACCTAAACGACAAGGAGGCAAAACGTGCGAGTAGGGTGGGCTACACAGCGGCTACCATGACTTCCTCCACCGAAAGCACGAGGAGTAACTCGCAAACGTCCAATTTTCGTCGATTTATGCTGACTTTATTCCTGATTTTTCGCGGATCTGGTGCATTGCGGATGTCGTACCGTCGTCCGCAGCGTCCGTGGTTTCCAAAATTACAGTGCAAATGGCATCCTAAACAGGCATCCTCTGCATCCGAAATACCTTCGCGGACGCCATTTGATCGTCCGCCTCGTCCGATCAAGTCATCCGCATGAAATCTAAAATTGGACAGATTCAATGTGGACGCGAAATCCTAGTCCGCATCGTCCGCATGTATTGTCCAGATGATCCCTATTCATACAGATTCAATGCGGACTCTAATTTATGCATCCGCAGCGTCCGCATTTCCCCTGCCGTCGTCCGAAACCACATAATTCCATCATTTTTCACATTTTCTCTTAAATCTTTCCCCAATTAAACGTCTACGAGGTTATACCTCGCAACTTAACATTCATAATACGATGTAACTTAGGAACATCCACACTTTTATTTTTAAAACAAAAACGATTACATCGTTAATCGAGAAAATTGGAATCGGGTTATTACAAGGAGACAAACACACGGGTTACAAAATTACAGTGAAATCTAGAGACAGATTTTCTCTTCTCCCTATTTCTTATCTTTGATTTTCTTATGTTCAGCAAGTTTTTCACTGTTTTTATTTCGATAATGTTGAACTAAATCTCTCCTTCTAGAGGAGAGAATGATCGTTTATTTGAAGTATAATTTTTCTGATTGAATATTCTGTTGGTTAGATTAATTATTTATTTGCGATATTTTGTTCTTCATACTTTCAATTTGCTGGCCACTTATTGAATGATTTTATATTTAGGGTTTGATGCTCGAGAAAGGTAATTCTAAATATGATTTGAATATTACAACATAACAATATAATAACTCGACAGAGTGTTAAGGATTTACGAAATCAATTAGAAAACCATGAAACTTTATTGAATAACTAAAATAATAATTTTTATAAAGATATTGAAATTGTGATTTTACGAATTAAGGTTAGATCGGCATTCGAGCGAGAGAAGTTTAACAAATTAGGGTTTTCAATTTATAAATAATTGTTCAATTATGAAATATTGAATTTGATAAAGAATATGACAAATATTGGTGAAATCAATCCTCTAGATCTTTTTAGAATTAAAGTGTAATGACTTGATTTTTCTTACATTTGAAAACGTGTTAAATTTTTAAAATTTTTGTAAATACAGTGGAAGACTTTTTGTTGTTAAAACTCCTTTGAAACGATAAATAGAAATCTTTTTTAAAAACATTTTATAAGGCACATCGGAAAGCTAATAAAACAAAGCATTTTATAATAGAAATAATAACTTCTTTCCTTTTTCAATTAAAATACATTTACAAAATCTTTTCAAATCCTTTCTTGTACATCCCTTAGCCTAGCCAGCCACAATATCTGCTCATGCAAATCTTTCATCAAATGTCCTTGACCTGTTCTCCTATATCTCGTACATACCTATGTCATGGGGCAAAACCATGAGCCTAAACGCTCACCAAGAAATAGGATGTAATGCAATGTTTATGTTCATGCTCAATGCATGATCATGCAATATGTCTAAGAAAAGAACCTATTTTTTCTGTTATTCCCGATAGAAAGGGTACATCCTATGGTCATGTGGCTAACAGTCAGTCCGATGAGGAGATACATCCATTAGGGGTATCACCACCAATGACTGTCACCAATCTCTTTTGTTTCCAAGCATTGGGGATTTTCGGTACAAGAGAAGAGGACACATCCTATGGTCCATGTGGCTTAACCGTCACTTGCTCCATACATAGGAGGAGATACATCCATTAGGGGTGTCACCACCAATGGACCGTCACTAAATCTCTCAAACCCCCACCCGTCTTTTTACATTTATTATGCATCTCATGCATACGTCAACAATTTCATAAGCCCTATTCATGATGCATGTATGTTTTGTCATATATAGTTCACAACAATGTACAGAATATACCATGTAAACATAATATTGAAGCCGTGATAGAACAATGCATGCTTTAGCTGAAATAAAGAGCAGTTCATATACTAATTAACAGAGGCAATTTATATGCTAATTTACCAAGAGTAATTTACACGTTATTCAATAGAGGCAATTTATATGTTAGTTAATAAACAACAATTTATATGTTATTTAACAAAAATAATTTATATGTTATTGATAGAGGTAAATTCACATGCTAGTTAATAATAGTTCATTTATTAATTAAAAGGGAGGATTCGTGAGGTGAAGGGAAATTTAAGAGCAACCCAATCTGAAGAAGTAATTTAAAAATAGCATATCAATAACCTTCTTCTCTACCCTTTCTATTTTTCAGGAAGATATTGTTTCATAAAAAGGCACTCGAGGGCATTGTACATTCTTTATGCATTCTTTGTGAGCCAACACTTCACAATCCAAAATAGCAGAATAATACACCAAGCCATTTTCCATTATCCATAACCCACAGTTAGCAACAAATCTCATACCATTTTCTTACTTTTCCATCATAATAGAATTTAACAGGCACCCAAAATCATTTAGTAGACAACACATCACAACAAGCAAATGTTTCATGCAATAATCCATAACAATATTTAACCTAACAAAGTAGGAATCAACCACAAACAAAGTCCCATGATGTAGGGCCTCCACTGGCCAACTACATCTCATTCCTTACTTGTATCGCAAGTCCAATTCAACAGAAACTCCACCTCCTGCCAACGATCCTCCGATAAACCCAAGCTGATTGCTGCACCACTTTCCTCACTCTCTTCTCGTACTCTTTCTCAGCCCACAGGAACCACAAAGCACAAAATGCCTTACGTTGCCATTGTCATTGCTTTATAGACAAGTAAGGAGCTTCATGTGAAGGTGATGGCTGATGGACAATTGCCTATTTTAAAGGAGGAGGTCCAATTCATCCCCGCCACGTGGAGAGTGCCTTATCATCTCTAGAGAATCACGTGAAGATCATCAAAGAAATAGAAAACTAGCTGTGAGAGAAAATCTGATTTTTCGCAAAAAACATGTTGCTCGTGGCAAGGTTCTATTTTTTGGGGATGTCCATCCTTGTAAAGGACATCTATTGCCTTCCCATTTTAGATGATCGTCCTTTCTAAGAGACGTCTGTCAACTTCTTCACCATGAGGGATATCCGTTCCTCAATGAGAGACGTCTGTTCCTTCTTAAAAGTCTTTCCTATTTGTTCCAAACAACACTGTCCCACTTAAATCTTAACGTCGTTCTATTTATTTCTATTTCGGATGTCCTTTTTTCATAAAGGGCGTCCTTACCTTCCCATTTCCTTCTTAGTTCCAAACGACACCGTCCCACTTAATACTATCGCCGTTCCCTTTATTTCTATTTCGGATGTCCTTTGTCCAAAAAGGATCTTCCTTCCTTCTCATTTCTTTCTTAGTTCCAAATGACGCCGTCCCGCTTAATACTAATGTCATCTTCTATTTTTCATTTTGGATGTCCCACTTTCCATTAGCTATGTCCATCACTTCCTAAAACGACGATGTATTCTTTTAATTCCTCAATGCTGGAACGACCGTTTTCCCTTAGGGACGTCCCACGCATCAAAACGGTGTCGTTTCCTACTTACTCTTAACAAACGACGTCGACCCCTTATTACATCAAACATTCTCCTTCCACAAGAGACGTCTGTTACTCCATATCTGTCCTCCATTATTCACATATGTCGTCCATTCCTCCATAAAGAACATCTCTTCCTCATCTTTTTGCCACTGTTTTGCCACTACCACATTTAATTCTCCAAAATCTACACTTAAATCCTTCCTTCTTATCACTACTCTTCTCTCTCCTCCATTGTTCTTTTTGTTAGTTTAATACTTTCTTTAATTAATCACCTTAATTAATCCCCATTTAATCTATTCCCAATTAATTATTTACTAAAATTCTCATTTAACCAATTCTAATAATTTCCATTAAATAAATCTTTCATAATTATCCAAATAATCCAATTATACTCAATTAATTTTCCAATTATCCTTACTAAATTTCATTACTTGAAATCGGGGTATTACATTCCTCCCTCCTTATATAAATTTTGTCCTCAAAATTTGCTCAGCGTAATTACTTCCTCGATCTAATAGCTCAAAGTAACCATTAACTGTCTTAGCATAGAAGCATCTAAACATCTTCTTACCTCATATTTGTCCACAAACTTCCAAAGGTTTTCTTCAATTTTGCCTTCGCTATGCACAATGACTTAGCAAAACGCTAAATCATGCATTCAGATCCTCCGATCGTCATCTACAATTGCTACTAGAGAAAAGCCTTCTTCCAAATTTCTTCTTTTTTCAAATAATGTGAAACCGATTTTTGCAACATGACCAACTTTATTGTATTGAAAACATTTCCTAATCCATCCATGCATCTTCCTTAACTATTTTTCATTACATCCAAAGGGAAAACTTATGTAAACTATACTTATTTAATATACTTAACGTCCTTATACACCAAATTATTGATTTCGCATACGATACCACAAGGTATGTACACCACATATTATATCTTCCATGATAGAAAGCCCCTGTGGTGCCACCATTTTCTACTCCTTAAACCAAAACTGTACGAGCTTTGACTCACATTTCATTTAAAACATTGCTCCGAACCCGTAAAACATCTTCTGAAACGATTTCTTCTACACCTTTGACGATGCTTAACTCCTGAAGATCCAACATTTTCTCTTTGAAGTGAAGTGCCTCCTTGAATACACTTCTTATTTCCTTGTGCCTCACTCTCAAAGAAAAGTTTCCTTGATCTTTTGAGTTTTGGTTGACCTTCCATCATCTGTTGGGACCTTACTTCCTTCACTACTTTCCTATTACTCCCCCTTGAACTTCATGACTTGAAACTCAGCAAGCATAACTTTCTCATAACTTTTTCTTGCTCTTCAATTTCAGCGTACTCAAACATATTTTCCATTCGAATTCTTCCCACAAATTCTCCCTATAAACCAATCAATAACATATTCGGAGTACCGACCTAGCAAATCTTCAAACCTATGTTTTGTCATATTATAGATAACCCTTATATATAACAGACTTGAAACTTCAACTTAAAATATAAACGAAATCATTCCAAATCATATATTTCTAACTTCCAATCAGAGTCAATTATTAATGCTATCCATACCTGAACATCCAGTAGGCTACCTAAATTCTTAGATAGATTCTTCACCCTTCAATTTAACTCAACACATATCATATTCTCCCTCTATTTCAAGAGAACTCCTTGGATCCATAAATCAAAATCGGCTTTAGACCTAACTGTTTCAAAAATCCATCAATTAACATGAAGCAAACTAAAATCCAACTTAGAGGTAGTAATTAACTCATTATACATACAGACTTCCCACAAAACATACAACCTTTCTTACACTTTGGGCAGCAACTTCCTTGTTAGCTTCCTTCTTCAAGGAATTACTATACCTCCTTGGACAAGCCCTTAACTTCCAAAGAACGTGGCTGAAACCTTATAACTTAATTGATTTTATTTTGAGAATCGATCTTCTGCTTCTTCAATATCAAGAGCCTATGATACAAACTCTGCATAGGCCACAGTGAATACCAGATATCTTAACAGCTTTTTAAACTTCTAACTTTAGCCCTTGCACAACTGATGCACCTTATGTTCATCATTGCTCGCAAGATGTGAGGCAACTGTGACAAGACTTCAAACTTACGCACATACTCTGTAACCATTTCTTCTTGCTAAAGCTGAGCAATTTCTACCAACTTATTCGTCCGTATTGTGCAATTGAAATACCTCTCAGGAAAATTCGTTTGAATTCTACCCATGTTACCATAGTCACATCCTTGGTTATCTCAATTGAGCCTCATCCGAGATGGAGAACTTAAATCAAATTCAATATAGGTTATATCATCCTTTCTAAACTCCTCCTACCTTAAACACTAGGATCTTACTTTCAATACAACCTAGGCTACAACCCACAATGATAAACAGTGAGTATCTTAACCATGTCAAAATTCATCATCAATATTAATCCCAGTCAACAAACAGACTAGATTTTTCAAACTCCTAGTTCGTGACAGAAATCTAACCTATGCAGGAAGCAGCAATAAATCAATTTCTCACTTTAATCAAAACAGGTTTCTTATCCTTATTTAAGGCAGATTCTTAACCAAACCATGCGAGCAGTGATCACGGTACCGAATAGCCTACTATCTGCCACTGAAGGTCCACAACACTCTCTCTAAGATTTCTTAATAATCCTGACATAGTGGATAAATACTTGATTAACTAATTATCGTCCCAATAATTCAGCTTAGTCTATATCCTTCAAATGCACTTTCTTTCCGCAATAATTCTACCCTCTATCTAACCCTTTACACTTAGGCAACCGCTCAATTTAATTCATGCAAGATTTGCTTTTTACCTACCTCTTTTCAATTTATAAAAATTTGGGCAAAGTCTCCCCTATTTCTTTACTCCCCCAAAGCTATTTCCATTCATCCTATAGTCAAACCCAAGCAGTTTTAGAAAAGTCTATTAACTATTAAGTAAAATTCCTAGAGAAACCATTCACCTATCCTTTTCAAACTAGTTCTATGGACATATTTCAAAACGTACCATGAGACACCCTCGGGTCTACCATCTCAAAATACAAAGCTTAGTCATACGTTTCCATCATTTCAAAATACAACACACAAAATACTTAGGCACTCTTAGGTCTACTAGTCCCCTCATCATTTCCTACAGGAAGAAAAGTTTCTCCAATTCTTCTTTCCTTTCGTCAAACAAGGTGAGGCAATACCGGACCATATGTCCAGACCTTTTACATCTGAAACATCGCCCTGACCTTGCTCGGCATGCTCCAACATCACTTTTGGTATACTGTGGACATAGTTCCTCTTGTGGTGTCCCCACCGTGAGTTCCTTAGCAGATGTGTTTCCTTGGAGACGTTTCTGTTTTCCCTTATGATTTCCGTCCTCCAATGACCTCTTAGTCCCCTTAGTAGTCGACTCTCTTCCTTCCCTTGGAAGTGACTATATTTCTTTCACGAACTTCTCATTGAATTCCCTAAATCCTTCCACCAACTTTTCAAAGAGTTGGAACTTACATTCCATATAGTCCATCAACTGGCTGACGACCTCACCATCCGTCTTCTTTCCTCTCTCTATGTTATCCTTTAACAAATGATTCACAGAAATAGAAAAAGTAATCATATGTCAGTTAAAATAGCACAAAGTATATTTACAGTTAATGAAGTACTTCTACATCGAAACTTGTGTTGGTAGGCAATATACAAAATCAGTTTAAAACCTGGGTGCTCTGATACTAACTATAACGACTCAGTTTTTCTTACAATTGAAAACGTGTAGAATTTTAAAACTTTTTCTTTTGTAAATACAGCAGAAGACTTTTTTTTGTTAAAACTCCTTTGAAACGATAAATAGAAATCTTTTCTAAAAACATTTTATAAGGCACAGCGAGAAGCTAATAAAACAAAGCATTTTAGAATACAAATAATAATTCCTTTCCTTTTTCAATTAAAATATATTTAAAAAATCTTTCCAAATCCTTTCTTTTACATCCCTTAGCCTAGTCAGCCACAAGATTTGCCCATGCAAATTCTTCATCAACTATCCTTGACCTGTTCTCCTATTTCTCTTACATATCTACATCACGGGGTAAAACAATGAGGTTAACACTCAGCAAGAAATATAATGGAATGCAAAGCTCATGCTCATGCTCAATGTGTGCTCATGCAATATGTCTAAAAAAAGAACCTAACTTTTCTGTTATTCCCGAGAGAAATGATACATCCTATGGTCATGTTGGCTAACCGTCACTCTGATGAGGAAATACATCCATTAGGGGTGTCACCACCAATGACCGTCACCAATCTCTTTTGTTTCCAAGCATTGGGGATTTCCGGTACAAGAGAAGATGATACATCCTATGGTCATGTGGCTAACTGTCACTCTGATGAGGAAATACATCCATTAGGGGTGTCACCACCAATGACCGTCACCAATCTCTTTTATTTCCAAGCATTGGGGATTTCCAGTACAAGAGAATAGGATACATCCTATGGTCCATGTGTCTTAATCGTCACTCGCTCCCTACGTGGGAAGAGATATATCCATTAGGGGTGTCACCACCAATAGACCGTCACCAAATCTCCTGAACCCCCACACGTCTATTTATATTTATTTTGCATGTCATGCATATGTCAATAATTTCATAAGCCCTATTTATGATGCATGTACGTCATGTCATATACAGTTCACAATAATGTACAAAATATACCAAGGAAACATAATATCGAAGTTGTGATATAACAGTGCATGCTTAAGCTGAAATAAAGAGAAGTTCATATGCTAATTGACAGACGCAATTTATATACTAATTTACAAATAGTAATTTACATGCTATTCAATAGAGGCAATTTATATGTTAGCTAACAAATAACAGTTTATATGCGATTTAACAGAGACAATTTATATGCTATTGACAAAGGTAAATTCACATGCTAGTTAATGGCAATTCATATATTAGTTAATAGAAAGGATTCGTGAGGTCAAGGGAAATTTTTGAGAGCAACCTAATCTGAAGCAGTAATCCAAAAACAGCATATCAATAACCTTCCTCTCTACTTCTTCTATTTTTCGGGAAGATATTGTTTCATAACATGGCACCCAAGAGCTTTATACATTCTTTATGCATTCTTTGTGAGCCAACACTCCACAATCCAAAATAGCAGAATAACACTCCAATCCATTTTCCATTATCCATAACCCACGATTAGCAACAAATCTCATACCATTTTCTTACTTTTTTATCATACTAGAATTTCACTAGCACGCAAAATCATTTAGTAAACAACACATCACAACAAGCAAATGTTTCATTCAATAATCCACAACAACATTTGACCGAACAAAGTAGGAATCAACCACAAACAAAGTCCCGGGATGTAGGGCCACCACTGGCTAACTACATATCATTTCTTACCTGTATCATAAGTCCAATTCAGCAGAAACTCTACCTCCCGCCAACGGTCCACCGTGAAACCCAAGCTGATTGCTGCACCATTTTCCTTCTCCTTCACACACTCACACTCTGTAATGAACATTTCTGTCTTCCTCACTCTCTTCTTGCACTCTTTCTCATCTCACAGGAACCATAAAGCATAGAATGCCTTACGTTGCCACTGTCATTGCTTTATAGACAAGTAAGGAGCTTCACGTGGAGGTGATGGCTGATGGACAGTCGCCCATTTCAAAGAAGGAGATCCAATTCATCCCCACCACGTGAAGAGTGCCTTATCATCTCTGGACAATCACGTGAAGATCATCGGAGAAATAGAAAAATGGCCCTGGGAGAAAAATCAAATTTTTCATAAAAACATATTGCTCGTGGCAAGGTTCTCTTTTGTTGGGGACTTCCATCCCTGTTAAGGACATCCATTACCTTTATATTTTAGACTGCCATCATTTCTAAGAGACGTCTGTCCACTTCTTCGCCATGAGGGACGTCCGGTCCTCAATGAGGGACGTCTGCTCCTTCTTAAGAGTCTTACCTATTTATTTCAAACGACGTTGTCCAACTTAAATCTTAACGTCGTTCCCTTTATTTCTATTTGGGATGTCCTTTTTCCATAAAGGATGTCTCTTCCTTCCCATTTTCTTCTTAATTCCAAACGACATCGTCCCACTTAATACTAATTCTGTTCCTTTTATTTCTATTTTGGACGTCCTTTGTCCATAAAGAACGTCTCTTCCTTCCCATTTCCTTCTTAGTTCCAAATGACGCTGTCCCACTTAATACAAACTTTTTCTTCTATTCTTTCGTTTCGGACGTCCCACTTTCCATTAGGGATGTCCCTCGCTTCCTAAAATGACAATGTATTCTTTTAATTCTTCAATCCTAGAACATCCATTTTCCTTTAGGGACATCCCACGCATCAAAAGGGTGTCGTTTCCTACTTACTTTTAACAAACGACGTCGACCCCCTTATTACCCCCAAACACTCTCCTTCCACAAGAGACGTCTGTTCGTCCATATCCGTCGTTCGTTCTTCACATTTGTTGTCCAATCCTCCATAAAGGACATCTCTTCCTCACCTTTTTGCCACTGTTTTGCCACTGCCACATTTAATTCTCCACAATCTACACTTAAATCATTCCTTCTCATCACTACTCTTTTCTCTCCTCAATTGTTCTCTTCATTAGTTTAATGCTTCCTGTAATTAGTCACCTTAATTAATCCCGCTTTATTCTTTTTTCAATTAATTATTCACCAAAATTCTAATTTAATCAATTATAATAATTTTCATCAAATAAATCTTCCATAATTATCCAAATAATCCAATTACACACAATTATTTTCTCAATTATCCTTACTAAATTCCATTACAGGAAATTAGGGAATTATATAATTGCTTTCCGTTAGTGATTTATTTTATTTAATTATTTATTTTATTTTAGTTTTCAAAACAATCATATTTTTTATTATCCCTATAAAGTTATAATTAATTACAGTAATACTTAGTAAAAATTAATAAATTATATATTTCTTGTGGATTCGACAACCTTAGTCATCATTATACTATAATCTTGACATTGTACACTTGTAGTATTTTATCACGAACATTTTCATACAATATGCTTCACTTTGAACATCTCCATAATATATAAGTATGCTATGTGGATGGAAAGGATATTGAGAGTAGACTCTTAATGTACTATTCTCCATGATCACATATAAAATAAAAATTTGCATTAAGGTTAGAAAATTTGCATACTTGATTGTGAGTTGACGGGTTCCATAGCACATCATGTATGTGGCTATGTAAAAAAAAAATTGTTAACTAATGGGCGTTGTTCCACATGTCACCAAAAGATTAGTAATTAATTTTGTGAGTAAGGTGTAATTAAAAGATGATTAATGTTGACTAATCAAAATTAATTATTGGGTTTGGCTTAGAACTAAGCTATATTAATTGGTTTAAGCTATGAGAGATTAAGGATAATTAACTCTAGTATTTTTGTAAATTTTCATAGTTTAAAGGGTAAAATAATAAAATTGAATGATAAGATGGATAAATGCGTAAATTCACCTCTCTAGGTTATCCTTTAACATATAGAGATGATAAGTGTTCTTAGAACATGCTGGAAGAAGAAAGAATTCATGTTGTACCATAAAGTGTGAAGAGAGAAAAGTAGTAAATTCTAAGGAGGTAAAAAAAACCTAACTTAAGTATTTTATAAACTATGTTAAATATTACATAGTTTAGCTTGGAGTTATTGTATGTATAATAAGGACTATTTCATTTGGTGACTTTGGTATGAGAGATTTGAAAGAATAATGGATGATGATGCTGAATTTTGAGTGGAAATGATTGAATGAAAGATGACATTTATGTGAGTTAATGATTGTTGCTCATAGATGGTTTTGATGATTGATTAAAAGCATGAAAGCGAATGTCTAGAATATTAAAAAGAGGAAATGTTATGAGAGCAGGTATTTGAATGGGATGTTGCGGACGTCCCCAACGGCTGTTCCCTCATCTATTGTAGCTTGGGTAGGTTTAAGTTAAGTTAGTTTTCCAGATTCTTGCAAGCTGCGTTTTGATCTTTAGACAGCTTAGGAAAAGATAAAGTTTAAAAGCGATTTTGTGGGATTTTATCCGACGATGCTTTCTGGTTTTAGTTCTATAAATATTAGGGTTTGGGTTCAAACCCTAATCACCCGAAAACCCCATGGATGAGAGAGTCATTCTTTCAAGCTCTCGGGTGAAACTTTCTTTTAAGTTTCTCAAGGTAGATTCCCCACTATTAAATTTTTTAAGTTACGTTTGACAGTAAGTAATGTTTAGGGTTATTCTTTTGGCTAACTCTTTGTTTATTTAATGGAAAAGTTAGCATTAAGGAAGAGTTTAAGATGGTGGATGAAGATTTTCGTGATAAAAGACTGCAAGTGTACAATGTCAAGTTTTATAGTATAATGATGAATAGGGTTCTCGAATCTACAAGGAATATGTAATTTATTAATTTTACTAAGTACTGCTCTAATTAATTCTAACTTTATTTGGATAATTAAAAATATGATTATTTTTAAAACTAAAAGAAAATAAATAACTAAATAAAACAAATCACAAATGGAAATTCTTTAATTCATAAAAGATCAAAATGATTGATTTCATAAATTGTAATATTTCGTATTTTCGTAGTACTAAGTGTAAGGACTAAGTGGTAATTATTGAGGATTTTAAGGGTATTAAGAATTGACTTAGATAATTAAGGTGTTGGTCAAGGGGAAATGTGGTTGGATAAAGTGAATTATAATATCTCGGATTATGTTCATATTAAGCTTAGGAGGGAGATTAAGATTATTGGAGTTGGTTGGAGGTTTATTTGATGATAGTTTGAGTCAAAAGGAATGATATTAGAAGTAGTTAGTGATTGGTTTGCATGATTTGAAATAAGTGGTTTATGTTTGTTAAGGATAAATATATATATATATATATATACTAAATTGGAGAAGAAGTAGTAGTGGTCGATCCTTAAAAGGGAGGCGGCCAATCACTTGTTGTGCAAATTATTACAGTTGCGAAGGAATGTTCAACCGGTCGATTGTCCAAAGGGGGTTGATCGACCAGATCCAAAGAGATTTTAATCCAGGGTGCAACTTAGTTGGAATCGGTCGACCATAGGGTCGACCGTGAAAATGGCAGTGGCGAAGGAAAATTGAAGCGGTCGATAACCTGAATGGGTTGATCGACTGAGACCAAGCAGTTTTGTGAAAATATTGATTTCTGGTCGATCATGTGAAGAAGACGATCGACCGGCATTGAAGAAATCGTTGATTCTGGAGATTTTGTGGTCGATCACCCGAAGGGGATTGATCAACCAGCAAACTGGAAAGTCGCCAAAAATGGAAAATTGTCGCCTGGAAATGGAAGGTTGATGTTTGACGCTTCATGGATGAGTCAAGCGTCCCTCTTGGCTTCTCTTTACCTTCAGGTGGACACTAAAGAGGTGAGATTTGTGGTTTATAAATTGAGACCAAAGGAGAAGTTGTACTATTTTGGACAAGGAATGCCGAGGGAAATTATGGGATTTTAGAGAGACAAAGGAGCTACAGAGAGAGGGAGAGGTTACTGTTGTGAATTTGAGAGATCGTAAGTGGCAGTCTGAAAGGGGTGGACTGTGTAGAAAAGGTCTCTGTTCTAGAGAGTCTTCGTGAAGGAGTTTCTGATTTCTGTTCTCAGGTGATTAAGGTAATCTGACTTTCTTCCATGGTTTCTTAAGGATTTATTTCTATTATAATCTATGGGAAAATGCTATGAGATGCTTGGCCGCTAAGTTGGAGTATGTTGTTGTGTTGTTTTGTTATGTACCCTCTGTGTTTGGAATATGAGTACTCTCTGTGTTAGGAATATGAAGTTGGAAATCTGTAGAAAACCATAGTATATTGTTGCTATCTATATATGTTGAAGTTTGAGGAAGTGTTATTTTGGTTAGTGCTTGGATATATTGCTCTGTTGATAAATGATATATTTTGGATATAATGAAAGGACTATTGTTCTACAAATTGTTGGATCAAGGTGGGTTTAGTGTTATTTCACTTATTGCTATTGATGGACCATGAAGTGTTCACACTTGGGCAGTTTTGGAAATAATTTGGGGAATATTGTCCTGCATATTGGTTGGTTAAAGAATTATTATTGATGCTTATATGTGTTTAATTTGGAATAGGTATTGAAAAAGGACAATTTAAGTGCTAAATTGCTAAGGACTCCAAGTAAGTGATATTGCTCGTATTTTATCCGAAAGGGCCTACATCACAAGAGTTAGGGTTTGTATGTTGACTGCATTTATTAGATGAATATGTTGAAATATTATTGTTGTTCAAAGATGTATTGTTGATTGATGTTTGATGTTGTGTTTATTAGATTTAAGTTCAGTTCCTTAGTTAAGAATTGATCTTGTTTTGAGGATATGCTAGATAGACATGTATGATAGGATTATATGCATGCATTCATTCATCATTGTTTTCCTATAATATACGAAAATGGTTTTGTGTATCGTTTTGAAAATGTAAACAAAACAACTTGAATAAACGTAAATAGGTGTTTAGAGATGTGGGTTTACTTTGCAATTTTGACATCTCTAACACTTGGATGGGTAACTGGAACTAAATGAAAACGGAACACACCGAATAAAATGTAAATGATATTGTGAGATGTGGGTTTTACCTTGTCAAGTTGACATCTTCAACATTAGTAAAGGTAAAGGTAATGGATAAGGTAATCGAAAATATATTGAAATGGCGGTTGATTTATAGGTTGATTGTCATCAGCCTATAATACAATAAGTGGCAGAATATGATTTGGCGGTCGATTGGAAGGAAATGGCAGTTGATCGCCCACTGAAAAATCTTGCAACCAGTGTTAAATTTTGGAAACATGGTGAATGGTTGGCGGTCGATCGCCCAAAGGAATCGATCGACCGCGTCGTCTGCTGATTTTTAAAAAAGAAAATTGTAGTTGATTGATGGACTAGTGGTCAATCGGCTAAAAGATGAATCGATCGACCATCAAATTTGAAGAGTCCCCTGGGAGCTGAAACGTGTCACTTGAAGCTTCTGGAGTTGGCATTTCACGCGTCCGGACATTGAAGAGTTGCATCCCTTGGCTCTCCATCTTCTGTGGGATGTTGATGGGCGATAAGAGTTGTCTATAAATAGAAGAGGAGTGGGATGAGATTTTATAGATAAGAAAAAGGTTATACGGAAGCTTTGCAGAATTTTCATGAGAATTGTGCTGCTGTTGTGAGTTCTGTTATTTCTTAAAGTTATTACAGAGAAGGGTTTTGTGAGTATATTCTGGAGCTTTGTCCGAGAGAGTTTTGTGAGGCTAAGGTTGAGAAACTGTGAGTTATTTGGACGAAAGGAGAAACGAGTGACTGGCTAGAGATTGTGAGGCAAATCTGCCATGAAGTGCTAAAGGTATGCGTTAGTTATTCTTGGATATTGCACAGTGAGCATAAGTTATTGTTTATCTTCAGTTTTGTTTATGCATGTTATGGTTCTGCCAAGTAATAATATTGGATATAATAATGAGTTTGGGTTATATTATGTTGGCTATTGGATATATTTAGAAAATGGATTAAGCCACTGCATGTAAGCTAAGTAGAATGGATTAAACTCAGTTGATAAATTATTGTTTATCATATTGGATTGGTGTTGTTGAAAGACTAATACTTGGTCATTGGGGTGATAGAAGGGATTTGATTATTAGACATACTTGTGATTATTCTAGTAAATTGAGGATATGGTTAGGATGAACAATTTGAATGGACATTTTAAAGAATGAGTTGGAATAGGCATGTCCTGTTATTATGTTATCTTGGTCGTTACTGAGTTGAGGTGATCTGTTAAGCAATGAAGTGTTGCTAGTTAGGGTTGATTATTGGAAAATCATTATTCATAATTTCATGTTGTTGATAAATAGGTTTTGAGGAGAAACTCTAAGTGGTAACTCATTAAAGCTAAAGAATCCAGGTAAGTGGTACTGCATGTATTTGTCCGAAATGGCCTACATCACGGGAATTATGGGGTGTTTATTGTTTGTTTAATTGCTTGTTATGAACTATATGTTTATTAGATTTAAGTTTAGTTTTTTAGTTATGATGGATCACATTTTAAGAATACGCTTGAGGAACACATTAAATAGGATTGTATGTGCACAACAATGTTAAGACTTGAAATTCTAAAGTACACGAAAATGGAATATACGTAAATAGATTGTTTTTGTGGTCCGGTTGGTTGCGTCTGATACAGAAACCAAAGATAAGTATATAGCTGTGGTTCGGTTGGTTACGTCTAGCACAGAAACCAAAGATAAGTAAATAGCTGTAGTCTAGTTGGATACGCCCGACACAGAAATCAAAGATAAGTAATCGGATGTTTGTGTGGTCCGGTTGGATACGCCCAGCACATAAACAGATTAAATAACAGTAAAAGACAGAAACAGTAAATAATGGTTTTTGTGATCAGGTTGGATACGCTAGCACAGAAACAGAATAAATAATGGTAAATGACAGAAACAGTAACAGATAAACAAAACTAAAAATTGTATACGATATTATAAAAGTTATATGTGTATTTCATGTTTTACGTTTATACCGCTTATTGAGCTTTAAACTCATAGTTAGGTGCTGTTGATGTAAGTAAGAAGACAAAGATTGGATAAAGCTGATAAATGACGTAGCTGATGGAGTATTGTTGGATTGGGCGTTTGTGCTATTGGCGACATTGACCTTGCATTATGGCTCACGGAAATGGAATAAACGTGTTTAATTGTTTTAAGAGTTTTTAAGTGCTGTTAGCTTTTTATTGGTTTTAAATAAATGTTTTAGCGATACTTGTTGAAATAGTTTTTAAACTATTGGTTTGTGATATTTAAATGTAAAAGCCTTATGCACATTGTTTACTCTGAGTTTTATATGGTTAAGACTTCCGTTGTTTATTACTTTGGTTTTCCATCATGCAAATGATTTAAAGAAAAGAAAATTTTTATATGGAAAAAGTTACGGGATGTTACATTATGACTTGCGATGTAGGTACAAGCACGAGTGAGAAAATGACGAACCGATTAAGGAGCAGTGGATGAAGGATTTGCACGGGCGAGTTTTGTGGTTGGCTAGGCTAACGGTATTAAAGAGAAAAGAATTTTGTAAACAGTTGTTATTCTTTAAATGAATGATTTATACTTCCGTTATGAAACGATTTAAAGTTTTCTGTTGAAAATTAAGAAAAATGATTTTATAAATAAACTCATCTACTATTAATAATGATTTAAGTAACGAGTTTAAAAAAAAGAGTTTTTTAACGATTAGGTTGTAAGAAAAATACTCTGATTTCAATTTAAAATATTTTAATAAAGACTTCCGCTATTGTTTTATAAAAGGAAAAGAAAAAATTTTAAATTTTTAAAAGTAATAAAAACCATGTCGTTAGAAAGGCAATAAGGCGTTTTAGGATGTAATTAATGAGATATTAAGTGGAAGAATTCTTTTTCCTTTAATAAAATGATCTTACCAAAAATATACAGGTGTTACACCCAATGTACTTTGGTGACGTTTACTTATTTTGTTATAAGTGAAATGATAATTATACCATTATAGAAATTAAAAGGGTTATGGCCTCCTAAAAAAATTCTTGATTATACTTCGAACTTCTATCATTAGAAAGATTTCCGTCTAGAAAGAGAAGGTTTAATAAAATGAAGGAAACTCGGACATTGTTTAATGGAAAATCTCCAATGTATTCTAGTTATTGTTTTCTTTCGTCCTTATAGTTTGAAGCCAAAACTAAAGATCTTGGGAAATAAGAACTAAAGTCATAGGCAAACTTATATTAAGACAGTTTTTAAGTTCAATCAACTTTGTAAAACAGTTGTCCAATGTTTGATCTTATATTTCAATAAATCTTCATTCGGACCAAAATCTTATCATCACTTGATGATGGACGTCAAAAGAAAATATAAAAACGACTTATAAAATAAGAATCATGATCCTTATATAATAAATTATGTAATTACTATTTTATCCATAAAAAAATAAATAAATTACAATGTCATCTCTATACACCAATCCGTATTATCCAAATACTTAACTATTTCAGAAAATTAACAAAATAACCATTAAAATATAGAATCAATGACAAGTCAACCACTAAACAATTTTTATTAACAAATAAAATACTAAACCATAAAAAATGAATGACGCAAACATCATCATTAACCTGTTGAAAGAAATGTAAAAAATGAGAAGACTTTTCAAAATAAAAGATTTTCAGTTAATCTGTTTGAAATCAATTTTGGTATCAAAGTGAAATATTTCTAGTTAACTGTTTGTTGAAAAATTAATGTACTTCAAGCTAAACATATTTCTGATTAACTAAGAAAACTTACTAGAAAACAAATTTTAGAAACGTTAAGTTGTTCGAAATCGATTTTGATATCAAAATAAAAGATTTCTAGTTAACTGTTTGTTGAAAAATTAATGTACTTCAAGTTAGACATATTTTTGATCCACTAAAAAAACTCGCTAGAAAATTCGTTGTTTGCTACACTGAAAAACGACAAAGAATTCAACAAATGAAGTGCAAAGAGTATTTCCCATTGTGAAAAGAATAGCTTCCAAGAATTCAGCAAATGAAGTGCACAAAGTATTTTTCATCGTGGAAAGAATAGCTTCTGCTGCGGAAAATTATTTTTCCTCTGAGAAAAATCATCTTTCCTAAATTCTATTCCAATTACTTATTTTCTGCAGCTGTAAGTTATCTTTCTATAGAGGAAAATAATCTTTCATGAGTCCTATTCCAAATACTCAATTTCTACAGTAAAGAGACAACGTTCCGCAGTGAAAAGAAAATATTTTTTTTTACCAGAAAACGTGACAACAATATTTGCTCCATTTATTTTTTATAGTTGAGTGTTTTATATGTTAGCAAAAATTATTTAGTAGTTTATTTGTCATTAACATCATAATTTAATAGTTATTTTGTTAATTTTCTGATTATTTTTAATGAGATGTTCACGATGATATCTATAATGTTTAGTGTTGAACATTTGTAAGCGCGTAGATATAAAATTTACATCCAACAACTTTTATCGGCCTAGTTGTAATGGTGCTCCTCCCTGCCGGGCTAGTAGCTTTAGCCATCTTTTAAACATGATAATACTCTCTCTTTCTGTCTTTCTTGAGAAATTAATGTATCATATTTAGGATCTAACACATGTAAGGACTAAAATTCTACACATTTTTTACCTTTTAATTAATCATTTGGAAGAAAGAAAGCTTTGTAAAACTGTAATGGGGAGGACATAAAAGATAGAATTTTATGCTAAGAGTACGTATTAATTTTAATATAAAGTAATTACGATGAATTATAAAAATGATAAATTACTTACATTGGTTGGAGGGTGAAATTAATTATTACAGAAAGAAATATTTACTATTCCATGTGGAGGAAGTAAAATATCATTAAGTAAAAGATCTGATCAGTGTTCAATACTCACCTACTGTCTTCAAGTCTCTCTCTCTCTCTCTCTCTCTCTCTCTCTCTGTTCAAGTCTTAACCTGATCATCCAATCGTGTACTCTTATTCTCAGCTGTAGAGAGCAAGGGTTTTTGCTCTCTTCGTTTTTCTTTATCTGATAAGAAAAAGGTTCAAGGAAGCTGAAACCACTGTTGCAGAAGCCATTAGGAAGCTTGAAATCAAGTCTCTTATGCACTCTTACTGCCTTTAACCCTCTCTCTCTCTCTCTCTCTCTCAACTAGAAACTTGTTTTTCATACCAAGCTCAGAGCTTTAGACCCATTTGTTTCTCGTTTCTCTCTCTTCCATAAACTAGAGACTCGTAACTGTAACTCATTCTCCTCTCTTGGTGGTTCAGACCGATTTCTCTCTCTCCCTCTCTCTCTCTCTCTCTCTCTCTCTCTCTCTCTCTAGCTGTGTGTGAGGAGAAGGCATGAACAAACAAGATCTCTCAAAGCTTCAGGTACTTCTTTCTACCGAATAGTTTCATTTTTTTAAAATAAATGTATCACGCCATTCTCTTATTTTGAGCTCTACATGTTATAATCGTGCCTTCAAATCATACAGACATATATTATGTGGTGAAATCTCTGACCAGTTTCTCTGTGTTTGTCTTTTTTGGGTTGCTTAGACATGTGTTCTGAGAGTGAATGTAAACTGTAATGGGTGTAAGCAGAAAGTAAGGAAATTATTGCAGAAAATCGAGGGTAAATCTTAAAATCTTGCTTTTTTTTTATTTCATTTTTAATTTATTGTAATTTATTTATCTGTATTTTATTCTGAAATGGATAGGAGTCTATTCTACAAAGATAGATGCAGAGACTGGGAAGGTGACTGTGATAGGAAATGTTGACCCAACGAAGCTCGTGGAGAAGCTTGTGAAAGCTGGGAAACACACAGAGATATGGAGCTTTCAAAAGGGTTCGAGTAATTTTCAGGGAAATTTGAATAATCAGTTCCAGAACATGGTTAAAATTGATAATTCGAAAGTGGGTCAAAACAAGAACAACAACAACAACAACAACAAAGCTCGGAACAATGGTGGAAAAGAGCAGATGGGAAATTCTTATAAAGATCTGAGGGATATGGCCATGGCTGCTCCTCCTAAAGATAAAAAATCTGTCAAATTCAACTTGCCTGAAGAAGAGTTTGATGTGAGTGATGACGAGATTGATGATGACTATGAGTATGATGATGAATGTGATGATGGTGATGATTGTGGTAGTGATGATGATGACGACCATGAGTTTCATCAGGGAAATCATCTGCCCAATAAGATGATGGGCATACCCATGATGGGTAAACACCATGGGGCCCATGGTCCTGATGGTATAATCAATATGCATGCCATAAATGAAAATAGGAAAAGAGGGGTCGGACCTAACAAGAAAGGTGGGGTAGTAGATGTCCCAATTGCATTGAAGGGTAAAACTGGAAAAAGTGAATCCAAGAAGAAGGGCAATAACGGCGGAAAGAAAGGCCGCAACGGCGGGAAAGGCGGTGGAAAAGGTGAAGGAGATGGTAAAAAGAATGTGGGCAGAAGTGGTGGTGGATTTCTAGGGTTTGGTAAGAAAAGCGGAGGCCTATTTGGTTTCGGTGGAAAGAGTTGTAAGGGGGGAGGAATTGACAATTGTGCTAGGAAGGGTGGAGGAGGAAAACATAAAAGTGGGCCCAGGAAAGATGGAGGGAAAAAGAATGGGCCCATTGAATTCAACCGTCCAGAAAGTGGGTTCCCTGGCAAAGGCGTCTCAAAACCCAGCAAGGAGAGCGGCGGCAGGAATATGGGTAATGCTAATGGGCATTCAAATGGGTATGGCCCAATGGCGCATAGCAATGGCCTTCCAATTCCAATGGGTCCGATGGGTAATGTTAATGGGCATATGGGTCATATTCCAGCAGTACAAGTGGTACCCGGACAAGCAATGATGAACGGTGGATATTATCAAGGGGTGGGGCCATGGAACCCTTACAATCAGAATCAGCACTACATGGCCATGATGATGAATCAACAAAGAGCCCATGGGAATGATATGTACCAACCAATGATGCTCGGCGGCGGCCCATTCCCTCCGCTGATGCCACATAGAAGTCCGGCCGATAATTATCCCCACTTGTTCAGTGATGAAAATGCTAATAGTTGCAGTATCATGTAATTTTCCTAGAAAATTCAAATTATTTTCTGTGTCACAAATATATGATTTAAGTATTTATAATTTATAAATAAGATATAAATGTCACGGAAAATTTATTTATATAGCAAACATTATCTATATAAATCTCAATATTTTAACATATGGATATTCAATGTGAGGGGTATTTTTGGTCATTGACATGTGGATCCTTGACCCTCATAATTTTCCAAGTAAATGGAGAGTTAGGATTGGTTTCAATTTGTTTTAATAATTTTATTAATGTTCTTATAATTTTAATTTTATTTTTAAATGATCTTTTAATTTTCAATCATCATCGAATTTAACGAAAAATCACATGATAATTTTTACCTGTATCATTTATCATCTTAAATTGATTCTTGTTTTGAGTTATATTTAAACTAAATTAATTTTTAAAATATTTAATTTTGGTTAAAAAAATAACTAAATCAATATCAAAATTTTACTTATTATAGATAAATAATAATATATCTAAATAATTATCGCAATATTTTATTTGTCAAATTTAATGAAAAAAATAAAAAGAGTTTAAAATAATAAGAGAGCGAAAAACTTATAAAAATTAAATTGAAATAGGTTATTTAACAAAAATAAAATGAACTATGGGTAAGTAATAAAATAAACTTTAAACTAATTTCGCTAATAAATAAAATTCTGAAGTATGATGAATAAACAAAACAAACATTGCAATCACGTTTTCCATTAAAAAAAATGTGTCTCAGACATTTGCCCCAACTTGCAGACATCTATGTATATACCTTTACATAAAAGCAGACGATCACAGACAAAGAGAGGTCGTTCGTCCACCCAAACCAAAAAATTGTACTTATATAACAGACGTCAGCATCTTCGCCTTTACATAGTAGTGGATGACCGAACATTAAGACTAGACGTCAGCTCCCTTAAATATTTTACTTTCAGACGACCGTACTTAAATAACTAATGTTTGAGTATAGAATTTAAAGAGAAGTGGACGACCGCATGTAAATGAGGACGATCATGCTTTCAAATATATAAGTTTGCGCTTTCATATATAAGTTCGGAGCAGACGTCTGCTACTCTAACTATATAAGTTGAGTGGACACCCTCTGCGCAATATGTGCAACTTAGGTAATTTCCAAGCAATATCCATAGAATCTCCCATCGATTTCAACTTCCTCATAGCGTTTCCTCGTGATTTCAAGTTCTTATATCGATTATCTACTCAATTTCTTTGTTCTCAAGTCACAAATTTCTCACAAACTATGCCCTCAAATTTCTCTGTTCATCCAATCTAAATCCTAAATGACACCAATGACTAGAAAATTCACTTTAAAATGTAAAGTTGCTCCCTCCCAAACTCAAAGTCAATCACAAGGTGATTCAACCCGTCCCCGTCTACCGACACCTGAATTCTTTTCACCAGAGTTCAAGACGAAGTATGGGTACAACAATGATATTAAACGTCGTTTGATTATTATCTCTAGGAGAGTAAAATTTCATACGTTCATAGATTTTTTTAATAAAAAATATGTTTGAGCGAATTAGAATTGCTGGGTTGGGCAAGATGGGGTGGATTTTATTAGGAGAGGGTTGCTAAACTATGTTACGAAAATTTGGAGATGGGCACCCAACCCGTAGAGTTTAAGACTTATATGTTTGGATGACAAATTAGGCTAACTCCCAATTACATAAATGAGCTGCTTGGATGCTTGTCGGAGGAACCGAGCAAGAAATATTTTCACATATCCAAATATCCAGATTTTATTAAACAAGGAGAAGGTCTGGTATTATTACGATAGTTTTACTGCATTCCCGACATCAGAGCTTTCTATAAGCCAAAATTCAAGGACTTAAATGTCAAAACTCGAGTGATCCATCACATGATATCTCACACAACTTTGCCTCGGGATGGACATCGAGACCATATCAACTGCATGGATCTCTATCTAATGAAAAAGATAACTAGCTCTATCAGAATGTTGTTGAGTGTAGCGAACTAATGCTCTCTCTCAACGAGCTGAGAATAGATGAAAAGGCCCTGGATGTGTACAATCAAGTGACCTTAGCTCAGATGGAGATGATCAAAGTTAGAGAGAAGTGGGTATCCAAGGTTGCACTGCCTCTATTCATGTAGGCTACACAACCTCCATCGACGTCGGTAACAGTACCCCCAGCGCCCTCAAATCAGGTGGAGGATAATACTATTCAACCCTCTCCTCATTCATCTCACTCTATGTCGATGGCCGATTAATGATTTAATTCACGATGAATCCTATTCTGTACGTTTTACTTTGGGATATACCTACCTTAATTACTGTTTCTCGTATCATTTTACTCTTGGTTCTAGTTTGGAGATATAAACATCAAATTTTAATTTCCATAATTTATTATTCAGCATGTTTAGATTAGTAAATTTTCAATAACTTGCTGCACACTTTACTTGTAGAAGCATGACCAATGGAAATTCCTATAATCTAAAAAACTAAAGCATGTGATTCATATTTACTGATATACATAAATCCATTGAACAAGTTATAATGACAGCATGTAAACTATTATCTACTTTCAATTGTATGTGAATTCAAGCATGTGTTATTTTCCATTGAAATCAATTGATAAGCTTGTTGTGCAATTCATTATTCTTTAATTATCATGTATACTTGTTTAAATAATTAATTACCAAGTATGTCTTTTGCCGAGTTCTATTACTGTTACTATTGTCTTCTTGGGTTGCTTTTAGTTAAAAAAATTGTTCGTTATATGTGCTGTATGTGTAGTTAGTTGTTTTAAATTATTGCCATTAGTTATATTTGCTAATTTCCATTATCGTTGTTTTATTATATTGTCTCATCCATCATAGTAATAGAAACAAGTAAGGAGTGTCATTCGGTATGGTACTCACATGCATGAGTGAGGAAAATGAAATGAACGAATGCAATGAATGATGATGATGATGAATGATGCAATGGGGGGTTGAAAGGTGGATGAGTAGTTCGGATCTAGCCCACATAGGGTTAGAAACCGACCAAACTATTCCATCACATACGTGTTCCTTCAATTTCCAACTTGATGTACGAGTAATGAATGAATGAATGAATGAATGAAACATAATGAAAAGATTGGTTTGGGGCGGACCCATTCCAAGTGAACTAAAAAGAGGCATGATCAGATTGCATATTCTCTTTCCTTACTAAGCCTTTGGGCTTACAGTTTACTTGTGGTGTAGGTATGTATGTATGACGAGAAGAACGATGAACAAAATACAAAGCAGTCGATGAAAGGTTTACACAGGCAGAGCTTGTGGCTGGTCAGGCTAAAGACGAGTGTTTGGAAACGTAATGATTTACTTAGCATTTCTTAAATAGTTTGTTTTCGCTTCCGCTATATTTTTAATAAATCATTTATACTTCCGTTATGTTTTGATAAATGATTTTCGTAACGAATGTAACGAAAGGGTTTTGACTCTCGATTTTAGCACTCTGATTATGAATGATTTTAATTATTTTACAAAAGTTTTAAATTTCACGTATTTTAAAAACTTAAGAAAAATCGGGTCGTCACAAACACCCAGTAAGCATCATTACAATTCATGAAACATGCTCAATATCTAGCTATACTAACAAAGCAGTAGATATGCTCAATATCTTAGTATTCTAATAAAGCAGTAAACAATCAACATACAATTCCTAACTCTTGCGATGTAGGGCCCCAAAGACCAAAACACATGCGTATCATTTACATGTGAGTCTGTAACGCATTTTAGCACTTAACGTTATCCTTCATCCTAATATCCTTAGAATACCTTCACAATTAATAATGTTTAATCATTAACACCATCAACCTTCTTCAAACCATTATTACTTATTCATTAATTCAAACTCAACTTTATTACTTAACATTTTTTAACACCCAAAACACATTCCATTAAATTAATCAGATGCCCATTCTTCTCAATACTGTATCTGGGCAGTACAATAACCAACCACTTCATTATTCCCAATAACAGCCAATGACAAAATACCACTCTATCCCATTAGACAGGTATTCAAACATAACCCAAATGTCTCACAAGAATAACAATGGAGTCTAACTATAGTCTCATTACATTTAATCGAGTATAACAGAGTAACAATAAATAGAGAATATTATCCAATATCATAATATTAATCTTAAAGGAATGAAGGGCTTAACCAAATAATCCAGAGAACATATCGCTTACATAACCAAATTCAATAACTGTGCCAAACATCCATAACCTTTATCCATTTAGAGTTGTAAATCAATGAAAGGAAACCCATTTTTTATACCCTTCGATTTATCAACGAAAATCCAACATACAGAGCATCATCAAGGGGCATTAATCATCAACCAAAAATCTTCCTACAATAGGGGAAGAAACTGTTACCTGAAAAGCTCCCAGCCGTGAAGGATTGATGCACTGTCCATTATCCTTCACCAATGTCTTCCTTCTTATTTTCTATTGGGTTCCAGCTTCACCAAATCATACAGAAAACTTAACCAAAATCACAAATCCCTAAATCTAAGGAGGAAAACATTACCTGAAGACAGAACTAGAACTGCAAGGATCATGACTTTCACCTTCGCGAAACACTCCTCACGCACAACTCACACTTTCCATTTCTCCTCTTTTCCTCTCTTCCTCTCGGTCATTCACTTCCTCCAGAGAGCAATTTCTCCCTTCCTTTCCCTGCAACACACTCCGTCTTTCATCTCTTCACACACACAACTTTTATTTCCCCTAAAGGATCCCTTATCCACTTCACGCATCTCAACACACCAACCTCCCAGGATAGCCACTTGTAACCAGGGAAAACACATGGAAGAAACAAGGCGGAGAAAAGCATATTTTTGCAAAACCATGAAGCACCGATCAATAGGCCGAGCAACACCCCGAGTGCAAGGCTATCGACCGGAGTAACGCGTTCAGCACTCCTTCGCCCAAACGTCGACGTTTTGCCTTTATTTATTCTTTTCCTTTATTATTTTTATTTTATTGTATTTTAATTAATTCCTTCCTAATTCTCACTTCCCTTTAATTATTTTAATTATATATTATGTGTCAAATATACGTATCGTATATTAATCAACCCAAATTCCAATTCTCGACTTATGCCGAACGTCGCTTGATAATAATTGTCGACCCAATATAAATTCCTCAATTCCTTTTCCTAAATTAATTTCTATCAAATAAATTCTCAATAATTATCCAAATAATTCCATTACACCCAATTAATTTTCTAATTATCCTTACTTACTTTCGTTATGGGAAATCGGGGTATTACAATAAGCATATCTATAATACCCTAAATTCTTGTTAGGAGTCTAGGATAATAATGGTAATGTTGGGTGGTGGTTGCTAATAATTAAGGTTATATGGAATGATAATGGTATTAGTATTGTGATTTGTGGTCTATGGTTTTTGGAAGTGTGAAATTTTCTATATTTTAGTAGGTTTAGAAGGGGAGTGGTCGATCAGTTGGTGATTTGATCGACCACTGATTGTACGGTTTGAAGAAATAGGGCTCTATATTTGTGTAATGATCAATCATGAATGCTAGCGGTCGATCGACTTCCTTACAGTTTCAAAATGAGAATGTTTTGCGGACGATCGTTGAACGACTGATGCTTATATAGATTGTTAAGTTTGTGGTTTGTGGTCGATCCTGTAAAGGAAGGTGTTTGACCAGTTTAGGAGAAAACACAAAGTTTGGCTTTGGGACTATTTTGTTGTCGATCATCTGAAGAGGGTGATCGACCCGAATGTCAAATGTCGCTTGAAATTTTATAAGATGTCACGTTCCAGTTAGAGACAATTGGGGGTGGACACCCCATCGCATGGATGGCAAGACTACACCTTCTACTTGACACTGTTGAAGGGTAGAAACTTTGTGAATATATGTTTATGAGGAGAAAGAACCTTGATAAGGAAGAAGTTCTCTCCAAAAGTTCTCCAGCATCTCCTTCTTCTTCGATAGTTCAAGGTATGTTGAGCTCCTCTATGGTTTTATTAAGAAATTTTATGAGGTCATAGAAGCATGATAGAGAGATGAAGGAATAATGGATGAAAAGGATTAAATTAAGTAGGTTAGGTGTTTGATAATTGTTGACTACCTTCCCTAAAGTTAGGAGTTGAATCATTGGAATATGTTACTAACAACATCTTAAGGAAAGAATAGGTTTTGGAATTAATGATTTTGGTTAAGTAGTGTGAAAGTTAGAATTTATGAAAGAAAGGTGAAGATTAGAGGAAACTTAGAGTGCATGTATAAAGGATTTGTGTATATATTATAGGATTGTTGATGGATGCTTATTGATTTTGAAGGTATTGTGGAGAGTTAACCTTAAAGGCATAAATTACACTAAAGACTTTAAGGTAAGAGATGTGTGTGTTTTTTGCCCTTTGGTCTCTACATCACAAGAGATTAAGACTTATATGACTTGATTTGTTGGTATGTTTTCATGTTATTATTGGTATGCTAAGAACTATATAAGATTATTATTGATTCTTTAGAAAAATTAAAATGTTGCTTGCTTCATAATTAAACTGAATGAATGGATAAGTGGAAAATGTTGCATTGTTTTATGTGATAGAATGATAGAATTGTATGCATTCATTTCATTATCATGCATCATGGTTTTGATAAAAATGTATGAAAATGTTCTATGCATATGTTTTGAAAAAGAAACCAACTATAGCAACTCGATTTTTGAATATTTTAAAACGTTATAATTTTGATATGCCGCGAGGTCCCTTGACTAGATCGAGAGTCCGAGAGATTTCTAACTTGTTTGTTCATTTTGCAAGGGATCAATTCTATGCTAATCTTGGAGGAGAACCAACATTTGAAGACATGGAGAAGCCCTTCAATTTATTGGTTTGGACACATAGAAGAGACACCTCAAGTGAAGTCCCTCTCGGCTTTGAAGATTTGCATGGTTAAAGAAAAGGAACTTATTGCATGAGAAATGAAGTGAAGATATGGACCACTCAGGCTAGACATAATCGGCCATTCACAATGCCCTAGCCGAGTGGCACATTACCATTTTTTTTTTGTCATTTGTTTTCTTTTTCTTTTTCCCTTATTTTTTAACCCTAATATTGCACTATAAATATTACATTTCGAGCTGCTGAGCACCTAGTGAACATTTGCTAAAGAAAACCCTAGTTTTTGAAGAGAAACTCTTCACCTCTTTGTTGAGGAACAATCGGCCAAGCTTCTTGGAGAGATCCGAGTGAGTGAGCCACCTTTTCTTCAATCCTTATTCGTTTTGGTTGAAGATCTTACTGTCCCTCCTTACCCTGCTCCCTCTACGGTAGTAGATCCAGAGAGTAAGTGAGGTAAAACGCACATCTCAGCCCGGTTGGAGACACTCCTTGTGGAGTTCAATCAAAACAAAGGTGCAGATCGGTTCACCTTTGACTCCTCTCGCATTTGTCTTGCATTTTTATCCATAATTCCCAGCACCAAAGCCACTAAAACTACCGCCAAAATCACCCCATATTCATCAGGTTTCCAAGGAAAGAAGAATCATCAAAAAAGGAGTTCGAGTCCAGAAGTTACATACCTTTCTTTGCTGAAGACTCAATCTGCCGATTCCCACCGACCTCCGAGCAGCTTTTGTGCGAGATCTCGAGTTGCATACATGATTTTGAGCTCATTTTTGGAGGAGACAAAGTAGACATATGTGAGAGTGAGGTGTCCAAAAACCATCTTCATTGGAGCTCTGGAGAAGAAGTTGGATCGTCGCTAATCTGAAGCAGCTGCTGGAAAATAGCAGCTGCCACCTCCTACTTGCTTGAGCTACTTGTTTGTAGTTTCTCCATTTTATTGATCCGAATTTTTGACCCCTCTTTTAGAGGCACGTCAAATTTGAAAGAAAATCAAATAGAACATTATACAACGGAAGACTTTGCATTTTAAAAGCATAAGAAATAAAACAAAATGCCATAGATAAAATTATTTTCATTTTACAAATCAAACATTGTTACAAAATCTTTTACATTTTTCTTTCATCTTTTAGTCTAGTTAGCCACAAGGTCCACAATGCGCAAATCCTCCATCAACTGCTCTTTTTCTCGTTGTCGTGCATACCTATATTACAAGACTTAAACTATGAGTATAATGCTCAGTAAGAAATAGAAAATATGCAATGCTCATGCTATGCAACTTTTATAAAACATATGCCTTTTTCAAAAAAGAACTTATCTTTTCAGTCATTCAGTTTACATTTCACTTATCAGTCCAAAAGTTGGAGATTTCTATGCTTTATATGCTCGTGAATACATACAACTCTATATGATGATATAAATGTCTAGGAAACATATAATTAAAAGAACTAAATCTAGTAAACACACAACATACAATCCTAATTTTTACGATGTAAGGTCCGAAGACCAAAACACAGTAAGTATCAACTTACTTGGCATCCATAGTGCGTTTTTGCATCTTCTTTCTTCTCTATACCTTCAAAGCCATTAAAATCATGTATTATAAATCTTACTTCTACGACTAATTCCCTTAACACTTCCACTATCACAACGGAATCGTAATAACCCACGATAGTTGCTCATTCCATCAATGTGACAGGATAATATAGAGAATTTCCTTTACAAAACTGAATAATATTTTATCACAAAACCATATTTCCCATAGCAGAGTAGAGAACCATTTAATTCCCATATTAACATAGAATTATCAAGTGAATAATTTACAAAATCAACTTCTTATATCCAACTTTTAATGCAGTAAACAATTCAACAACCTATACCAAATTCCAATCCATATTTACCAGAAACATTTGAACTCATAAGTTGGCAGAAAGAAAAGTTTCTTTTAGATTTAAACATATTCCAAATCTATCACAGAACAGAAACCGATTTCAAACTAACAACAACAATTTCATTATGAGATCTTTTCCATTCAACAAACAAACACTCCAAAACAGGGACCAAAATCACTATCCAAGACAGCAATTCCCAACAACTTCCTTCAGCAAAATCCAAAATGAAACAGAGGTAAGTTATAGGCATTTTCCATCCAAAACAAAACTGACATAAATATTTTAAGAACTGACATCAATATTTTAACAACGATCCCAAATATCCCTCTCATACAGTTATAGAATTTCAGTTCAACACATCAAAATAAGAAACATAATTATCAGCATTTCTCTCTATCCAAAACAGCAGTCCAAAAATCACAGCAACATCTAGTAACAGAATCGTAATGAAACTGAGGCAAAATGCACAATATCTGTAACAACCCGGATTTTCGTCTCTTTTTAAAAATGCGTAAAAATTTGAGAAAACGTTCAGAGTGCGCCTAATCCGAACCGCTACCAACTGTTCGTTAAAAACTCGTTATAAAGATTCAATTTTAATAAAAATGCGGAAGCGTTGTAAGAAAACAATTTATTAAAACGTTGCGGAAGCGTTAATAACAAATCATTTATTTAAAATGCTGTGGAAGCGTAACTAAAATACTTTAACGAAATAACAAAACATTAAATTACATTTACAAAACTTTATTTACTTTACATTACAATCCGATTATTTCTTACGTTTCGTAGTCTGGCTAACCACAAGCTCGCTCGTGAAATCCCTCATCCACTGCTTCTAATCTAACACTATCTTCTCCTACAGATACCTACACCACGAGTAAACTGTAAGTCTAAAAAGTTTAGTAAGGAAAAGGCTAATAAATAAACATAATTTAAATAACAAAAACAATTCTACAATTAATTAACATAAAGAATTAATAGAAGGAATTTAAATATAATTTAAGGAAACGAGCAGAACTCTTAACAAGCAACCATCATCAGATCCTAAAACTAACAGAGAGCAATCAACAAGGCATGCTACATTACTAAAAACAGAGCTAACAACAAGGATTCAACAGCAATTCTACTCAGTAATACAATTCTACTAATACAAAGCATTAAAATAACCTAAATACATAGCATTTATGCATAGAAAGCATACTGAGCAATTATCAAACGAGAATCCATAGAATTAACACAATTTATCAACAAGAAATTACTAACAGGTTCATCCAACAGAGAGTTCACAAACAGAGAATAGAAATCACCAAACCATACACAACGCACGCACACATACTCGTGGGTAGGGCTTAGACGGCCAGACACACCCAATCCTTACCATCCAGATGAAAACCAATCACGGACAGCAACTCCCCTCCCTTCTCCAATTCTTCACTGCCACTTTCCTTCAGATTGTCCCTCGGTAGAAACCCAACAAAACAGAACAGAATATCAACTAGATTTCATCAACACAGACTGACTCAAAGAACATAGAAATCTATACTTACAGACATCTCACGGCTACTGGCAGAAAACACCCGAGAGCAAAATCTGCTCAACCTTTATTTCCATCCCTCGCAAGACTCTAATTCTCGCTGAATAAATACACAGAAGGAAGTTTGAAATGCAAACCAATCTATCCCACGAAATTAGCCTTAACCTGATTTTTCGGCAATCACCGCATTCCACGCCACATCCAGCTTTCTTCCAAACTAGCATATACGAATCACTAAAACAGAACGGATGAACCAACCCGCGAGCTGGACTGGACCAACGAAGCAGCCCAACTGAACCGAAGCCCAGTCCAACGCGAAGTCGACGCTCCAGCCCCTACCAACTCCATCGCCGAACACAGCCAGAATGTCCAACCATCAAAACAGAAGAGGGAAATGAAGAAATCGACTGGACTTACCTCAACCATCGCCGGAAATCGAAACAGCAAAGTTGATCCCATCGCCAATCGGTCGCCGATCTCGTGCCCTAAGCTCCGCGTCGTTCGTAGTCGCTCACAGCTTGCGGGACACCGAACAACGTCGCAACAGCCGTCTCGCGCCGTCACCGTCGTCGCCTGATCGCTCGTCGCCGTTCGCCCGTCGCCGTTCGCCCGTCGCGGATCCGTCGCCTGATCTCCTCTCTTGCTATCCCGATCTCGCCCTCTCATTCGATCCAGCAAAGAAATGGCTAAGGCCATTTCTTTTCTCTCCCAAAGTCCAATCTCCCCCTCTAACTTTCTCTTTTAATTAATCATTATCAATTAAATTAATCCCCATACATATATATTAAAACTTATTCATTTAATTCCTAAATATTCCTTTAATATACTTTTATGTGTAACTAATTTAATCTTTTATTAATTCTTTTTTTATTTTATATAAATCTAATTAATACCTATTATTAATTTAATTTATGAAATTAAATTATTATACCCTCATTTATCATTTTTAACCTTATCTTATTCATTGGCTTTAAAATATTCTTCGATTGATTTAATTTTACAAATTAAATCCAACTTATCATTAAAATACCCGTAGGCCTAACGCTCGTAGTACGCCCTGTAATCTCCCGATAATTAACAAAAATATCGGGGTGTTACAATATCCTCACTAGAGAGTTCCCTTCGACCACAATAAATTCTCCAAAGAAACACTCGGCCTTCAACATTCACAGGAGCTGTCTTTAATTCTCCACTTCAACACACTTTCAGTAACACCCACTACCATACCTATATAGGCAAAGGAGACCACTTCCACAACGAAGGCGGGTGAATTATACACTTCAAGGAGTAATGGCCCACTTACCAAACTCCATATGGAAAGCTTGCTAGATGAGGAGCAGCTAGAGGAAGCCAGCCCCAGTCTAGTCCAATTCGCCCCTCCTGTGTCATCACGCCAATCTGTCCCAGTCATCGCCACACTGAACTGCCGAGCAAAAAAATGCCAAAGAGAGGAGGAAATCAAAATGGAAAACTATTAACTTACCTCAACAACGAATTCGCAGCATCCAATTTCGCACTCGGCCAACCCTAGTGCAAAATTCCTGAGCTTCCAATTGCCGTGTTTCCGTCCACGTACGCGTCTATTCCTCACCGCAAAGCAACAATCGGCCGCGAAGGAGATTCCTCCCCGCCGAAATGCCGAGCCCGAGCCTCCCTCTTTCTCTCTCTTTCGTTGCATCGTTCTTCCCCCTCTGGTCCCGATCTCTCCCTCCCTTTTGTCTCCCTGTCTCTCCCATAAAATGGCCAAAGGCCAATCTATTTCTTTCCTCTAACTGGACCGGTTCAAGGATGAACCGGTTTAGTCCACCCCTTTTTCTTTAATTCACCCTTTCCTTTTAATCAAATCAAATTTCTTTTACTTTAATTAATTCAATTAATCTCTCTTTCTATTTATTTAATTTCTTCCACTTCTTAATTATTCCAATTTAATCTCATTATTTATTTTCTTCATTTTTAATTAAAACCGAGTCACCTATTTTCGGACCAAGCCGAACCCAACCGGTTTAGTCTGCATCTAACAATTATGTCTTTAGTAATATCCTGATAATTATCCAATTAATTTAAATACTCCAAAATTACTTTTCAATTATCCTTATTAAGTTATGACATAAAACATCGGGGTATTACAAAAGATATATCCTATGGTCCATGTTGGGCTTAATCGTCACTTGATCCGGATATGGGATGAGCTGTATCCATTAGAAGTGTTACCAATTAGGACCATAACTAATTTCCCGAACCCCTAGATGCCCATTTACGTTTATTCCATTTAATTCGTTTACATTTAATAATACAATGGATAACCATACAGCCCAAATGGATGTTGTCCGCTTTGGGTGATTGACCCTCACGAACTTGTTCTTAGGCTAGCATCCCATACCACTAACCCAAAACACATATGTATGAGCATCCATTTACCATTTTCAAAACAATGCATAAAACCATTTTCGTATCATTTTCAAATCCATGATGCATGAGCATGAATGCATACACTATGCATATTCTAGAACGTCATCAAAGCATTATTCTCAAAGCATTAAACCATCATTAAACAATACATCCTCGGGCGACAATGTGATCAAATATACTTAATCTATCAAGCACCACATCAACAATATATCATCATGTAATTAAGCATTACAATACAACAATAGATCCTCAAAATAAGTGTTCATCATATAGATGTCCATCTATCTAGTACAATAACATACTTTTAACAAAGCAATATTCTCCATAATTTATCAAAAGGCAGCAAACAATACATCCTACAACCCATTCAAAAGCAATATATCCTCAAGTGACAACATAGATCAATAACTTGTTCTCTTATAACCAAAATCATCAAACAACAACAATACATCCTCAAGTTAAAGTCCATTTAACAGAACATCAAAACATCACCCAACAATTCCTCAATCAGTAACAAACAGAGACTATTCCCAAATCAATATCGTATTAAACTTCAGCATTTTCTATAAAATATTAAGTATAATAAGGAGCTAAATTGGTAGAACCTCATTTTTCAGCAAAACCTCCCAGGCAGAAACCAACATACAGAACCAAATTAAAACCAATTTCATCAGTGCTATAATAGGGAAGAAGCAGTTTTAATCCAACAACATGATTCTCAATATCAAAGCAATAACTGATAGTAACCAAAATACATCACTGGAGCAATGCTTCTCAACAAACTAAATCAACAGAACCGTATTTCTCGCATCAGACAGAAAACAAATGAAGAACAGAGAACTCAATCCACAAACAACCAATATATCTTCTAATTCTTGTGATGTAGGCCACCTTTGGCAAAACACACACACTCATTATCTCTTACCTTTCTTCACAAAATCCTCTCCTGCTGAAGCTCTTCTTTGCACCAGCAGCACAACAACACTCTCTAGAAGACTAAGAAATGTAGGAGTTGCCTTGAGAGAACACCAGAAGGCTTCCGTGTTTTCTGCCTAATCTCCCATATGATATTTTTGTAAGCATTACAGGGAGAGTGGCAAGTCATTTTCCAGGCGGCAGTTCATTTTCAAAGCAATTGTTAGCCATTTTCTAGGTGTTTCTTGGTATTTCAGCCGATCAAACCCTTCAGGTGATCTATCATAACACGGCGTAAAAGCAACTCTACCTTATTTTCTCGAAAAATTGGTCGATCACCCCCTACTGAATGATCAACTGCAAACCAACTTTTACAATCTATAATTATTTGCAATGTTCATGATCACCGCAAATTTTCTTCTGATCGACCGCAATTTCAAAAACTTGGAGGAGCTAATCAATCACCAACGCACTCACATGATCAACTGCAGAATAGCTTATTTCGCCTCTATAATATTTTATCACGTTGACGATCGACTGCACATCTTACTTGATCGACCACCCAACCATTCCTTGAATTTACACACTCAGTAGTTGATCACTCCATAACCATGATCGACTACTCACTTGCTATCCCTTCTAAAACATAGAAAAATCACACTTCTAACAACCAAAGCCATAAATAATATCTCTATACTACAATCATCCTATAAATCTCTAATAATCATCAAATATCACCATCCTCATCCAAGGCTTAATATGACAAAAACTCAGGATATTACACTGACATTATACAGAAATAAACGTAAATAGCCGCTATGAGGTATGGGTTCTTGAGTTGGCTGCCCATGTGGGTCAATAAGTGCCACTCTATCTTGTATGGTGATACCTCTAGCGCCTGAATGGGTAAGTGAAACTAAAGGAAAATGGAAATAAACATAAATAGACATTGTGAGGTAAAGGTTTTTGAGTTGGCTGCCCATGTGGGTCAAGAGGTGTCACTCTTCCTTATACGGTGATGCCTCCAATGCCTGAATGGTTAAGTAAAAGTAAAGTTAAAGTTAAGATAAAGATAAAGGAAAGAAATTGATATAGAAATTGCATATGTTTTCTAAGGTTGCATAGCATGAGAATAATATATCTTTATATCTCTTACTGAGCGTTAGGCTCATGGTTTATGTCTTGTGATGTAAGTAAAGATCATATTTGTGGATGAGACATATGAAAGATGCAGATGATGGAATATTGCTATGTTGAGCATTTTGTGTTGTTGGTGAACTGACTGGTGGGTTATGACTCAAAGTAGCATATTTTAAATTTCATGTTTTGATACTAGTATAAAAGTTTAGGAATAGGATTAAATAATGTGGTATAACTCTTTTCTACACTATGTAAAATATGGATTGTGAGATAAGTGAATGAAGTATGTTCATAATATGGAATGAATGATAGCATGAAATATGTTTTGTAAATTAATGAGAAGTCTTCCTCTATGTATTTTATTGGAAAACTTTCATTAAAGAAAAGTTTTAAATTCTACACATTTTACAAGGAAAATGTACTTTAAATTACAACGTTTTAAGAAAAAAGAAAACGGGTCACTATAATATCATCGATCAATGTCTCGATATGAACAATAACTAAGCAATGAGCATATTCTCGATCAACGCTCTTTATGAACAGTAAACAAGAAATAATTATATCCTTGATCAACAACCCGTAGGCATCACATCATAACATCATAAAAGTCTGTCATACCCCAGCACTTTGTGATGCAGCCAAATGCTAAACAAAATATCACTTACCTGAATTTCTTATAAAGGTTTTACTGTTCTTAAACTCTTCCTATACACTGACTTTCCCTTAAAATAAATAATGAGTTTGTTATTAAAAGAATAACTCTAACGTTACTTACTGTCAAAACTATTTCAGGAACTAAATAGTGGAACGTACCTTGTGAAACTTGTAGGACAGTCTCACTCGAGAGCTTGAGAGAAAGCTCTCTCGTCCATGGGTGCTCAGGTGATTTAGGGTTTAACCCAAATCCTAATATTTAAAGAGCTAAAACCAGAAAGTTTGGTGCGATAAAATCCCACAAAATCGAGTCTAAATTATATCCTTTCCTAAATAGTCTAAGGATGGATCCATAGCTCGCAAGAAATCTAGAAAACTAGCTTAAATAAAATCTGCTTGAGCTACAGTGGACACACGAACAGTCTCACCAGATGTTTGCAACAACGTGCTCTACCAATGGCTAACAACCACGTCAGCCCTAAAACTTATATATGCGGTCACCGAAGCAACTGTGGACACAAACACTTCAACAGAAGTCAACGCTCCCTTGGAAACTCCAACGTTACCAAGAAATTCTTAAATTCAACAACAACATTTCACATCATCAAATAACCTGTCATAGACACCAAGCAATTTGTGGAAGCAAATGCTTTTGCTCTAACTTTAATAACCGAGACTTACTAACCCAAACGATGTCATTCCATCACTTAAACACACTGCCACAAACACAAACGCAGCAGTGAAAACATGGTAAAAAATAAAATGACGACGTTTTTAACTTACTTAACGCTCCCGAACGACATCTTCATCTTCCACAAAAGAATCTTTTCCTAATCTAACGGTCTTCGTTCCTTTTGCTAATCCAATCCTACGGTCTAACTATAACATCCCCCGGTGCTCCCAGTACAATATTGGCCGCTTTGGGCGGAAGCCCGCATGATTTTGTTCTTGGGGTTAGCCCAAAATGCATTGTACTAAGTAAGGAAGGGAACCCTACTTGTAAACCATGCATTTGCTACTCTCCTAAGCGATGTGGGATTGTACACCCCCACTGATATAGGCCGGATCCACACATGGGCCTTTCCTATCCTTCACAGGGCGGATTGCCACAATCTCCCCCCCTTGGGGTCCTGACGTCCTCATCGGCCACACTTCTGGTTGAGATTTCTCTCTGATACCATTTATAACATCACTCAATGCTCCCAGTACAATATTGTCCACTTTGGGTGGAAGCCCGCACGGTTTTGTTCTTGGGGTTAGCCCAAAATCTGTTGTACTAGGTTGGGAGGGGAACCCTACTTATAAACCTTGCATTTTCTACTCTTCCAAGCAATGTGGAATTGTGCACCCCCATTGATATTGGTTGGACCCCCAAAATGGCATCAAATGCCATCAAATCCAACAAAAATGGCATCAAATGCTCCCCTGAAGCATCTTTTCTTAAATCCAACGAACCACATTCCTTCTGCTCAACTGATCCATCGGTCAAACGACCTCTAACATCAAACGCTTCCTTGGAGCATCTTTCTCCATCAAGATTGATCTCAGTCATTCCTAAACCTCATCCAACGGCTTTTGCCTCCTAATGCATCCAATCCTTCCTCCTTATATTGTCCTTAAATTCCATAATATAAAATACTAAATCATCAATTAAATTTTTTCTTAACTAGTGATTATTACCCATTATTTCTTTACTAATTCTTGGCTTTTCTAATTCCTCAAAAATTTTTATTTTATTTTATTATCTATAAAATAAAAATATTTATTTTAACTTTCCTAATTCCATAATTTACTTAATAATTCTAATATATTTATTTCTTCATTGAAATTCTACAATTGGCAATAATTAATCTATTTAATTTTTAAATTGTCACATTACATAATTAAACTATTCGTATGAAAAATCTAGGTATTACACTCCATCTCTCGATGCCGGACCCTCAATAGCTTCTCCATCTATCAAAAGTCGGATCCGACACGTCTGTAAGTATTTTAGTTTATATGCACTTTTTATATATGTTGAGATCTAATAATGTGTTATAACCGTGTAGATCTCTTATCATCAGAAAACCGTCCCCTCCTCCCACTCTTATCAAAGTTTAGAAGATATTGGCAACTGATCTTCTATTGAATGAAGTACTTCTAAGACCTGTTCACATCAAAATTTGCATGTGGTATGTATTTAATTTAGTTTTATGCAATGTTCCAAATTTGAATGGTACCCTTAATAGTCTAATGATAGTTCTTAAATTGTTCTTTTCAACCTATAAAATTGATTAAGGATTTCTTCAGATTAACTCGTGCAAATACCAAAAAGAACTTACAAATAAGTGGTACTCTTGCAGGTATTGTGGTAAGTAACTATATCATTTGAAAGTTATTCTCAGTTTTGATTGCATACTTAATACATCTTGTTTCACGTTGTCTTTTTTTAGAAAAACAATGTTTTCAAGATCACTACTATAATGACTGAAAATTTTGCATACTTAAAAATAACATAAAAGTGATGTGGAAAATTAGAAATTAAAGAATTATGTATAGTTAAAATTTGGAGATAAACTATTTTTTTAATAGTTTGGATATATTAACATAGTTGAATATGCAAATGTGCATAGAATTGGATGAAATTTTAAAGCGATAAACTAAACATCTTGAGGAAGATAAGGACATTAGAATTATGTAAATTACACTTATATAGTCAAAGTTAAACTACGTTAAATTCAGATTAAGTATATGTGACGTTATTGTATGTTTTCTTTTAAATACCTAATTCAACATATTAAGTAAGAATTTGAAGATGTTATCTGAGGATGAAAGTTTCCTAAGGCATGTATCTATGATGTCATATAATAAAATGTAGTCACCAATAAGTTCCTGCCACATATCAAACTAAAGCAAGTAGCTTAAATTGTAATTAAGGGAAGTTTAAGGGCGAAATGGTCCTTTGACTTCAATGATTATGGCTAATATGGTAATTAGCTAGGGAATTCTCTGGATTTACTCTTCCATGGAAAAGGAGAGAAAAATCATGAAGAAGGCTACACAAGAGAGAGCGAGAGGGAGAGAGAGAGAGAGAGAGAGAGAGAGAGAGAGAGAGAGAGAAAGAGAGAGAGAGAGAGAGAGAGAGTAGAAGAAAAAGAGTTTTGAGGAAAAGTGAGAAATTTAAAGGAAAATAGTAAGATTTTGAGCTTGAATCTCTAGAAGAAAATGTTCAGAATGTGTAGGGGATTCTAAAGAGTCCAAAAATTGATGAAGGAGTGAAACTTTGGAGCTGAAATTTAAGTGTAAAAGTGTTGGAAATTAAGGTAAGTAACTCTAATATTTAAAGAGTTGTGATATAGGATTAGAATTGTGAAACCCTTGATACTAGATATTTTGGGACTTTTATATCATGTATTGGAATAGTTAAATTTGAGTTTGGTAAGAGGAAAATGAAGAAATGTTGAAGGATTTCGGCATTCTGTCTTCAGTGTGGTCAACGAAGGTCGTGGTTTGGTCGACCTAATGTTCAAATTTAAGGGAGCAGACAACTAAAAATGGTCAACTGCAACATAAAGTTTGAAAATGTGAATTTTACAGCCGACCACACCAATCGACTAAAATAGATGTTTTGCCGTGTTTTGTTTTAAAATCACACGGGAACAGACCATCGCGGGCGATCGAACACCTAAAATTTAGAAATATTTTTTTACATTTTTAACCAACTTCTAAATCATTTTGGGTGAGTATAGAGACATAGATAGAACATGTATAGATAGATGTACGATACTAAATCATGCATCATTTGTGTATGTTTAATAACAAGATTTGCATAGTTCATATTACATGCATTATTAGTTTGTACTATATGCATTCATTGTATGCATAGTGAGAGGATGTCAAATCATGCATCATAAACATATTTATATGTATAAAAATATTATCTGGGTAGTAATATTGATCATAGAGAAACTCAATATGCTACACCAGGTTATCTATGTGACATATGTAAAGTGGAAAAATAGAAGAGGAGTGACTGTGAGTCCCCCTGGGGTTAAGAGTGTAATACCCCGAAAATATATTTCTTTTTTTTTTATGATGTATTAAATCCGGATAATTCTAATATATGAGTAGTGCATCGTATTATGTGACGATATGTGTTAAGCTGTGCTTGGAAAGTATAAGGTTAACATTGAAAATAAGCTAAGTATGGAAGACTTAGGAAAAACAATTGTGCACTGGGGCATTTCGGATGCATACGGACGACGTTCGGACGTAAATTGGCGTCCACAACACTGTTGAGCTGCATCCTTGTAACCTGGGATGATTGGGGACGACTGCGGACGATGAAGACCCGCGTCCAAATTGAATCTATACAAATCTGGGAAACATTCGGACCACAGCAGACGTGTGCAGACGAGGAAGTATGGCGTCCGATTTGAATCTGTCCTAAATCCTGGACACTTTCGGACGACTTGCGGACGAAGGTGCAGACGAGAAATCGCATCCGAATGATACCTGGGGACGGTTGTGACGAGGCATTGGGACGCATTTTCTCGTCCCAAATTGAGTTTCAAACGGATGCGGACGATGCTGCGGACGACTTGACTCATCCGAATTGTCAGGTAAATCTGAGAAACCCATTTAAATTAGATTCTCTCTCTTCTGATTTCGTGAAATACTCAGCAAAGCTTCTCCTCCCAGTCTACTACTGCGATGTCCAGTCTTCCCCTGCAGATTGGAAGGCTTTCCACGTGGGGTACCTCTATTGGACCACCTCTCCTTGGTTGGGGTGACTGCCAGCCTCTTCCTGCAGCTTATCCCTTGCAACTGCCAGCTTTCTTCTCTCCCCTCCTTTGTCTATAAGAGGTAGGACTTCTCCTCTGTGTCTGTTATTTGGAGGTTGTGAAGTGTTGTGTGTGAGGAAGTGGATCTTGATGTGAAATGAGAGTTGAGTGGTGATTCAGGAGTGAAGGGTCGTGTGAAGGATTTCCCCTGTTGTCCATCCGTGAGCTGAGACAGAGGTAAGACTTTTGGTTTAATTGGGATATCCTACAGTAAGGTTAAATTGAAGTGTAGGATTTAAATTATGATGCCCTTTTGATTAGGAACCGTTGAGAGTTAGAAGGATTGTTGATATCCATTTGGCTCCTATTTATGAAATTTTGACTACTGTTTTGCTTGGTTGCTTGGTTAAGCTGCTGAACGTTTGAGGTAAGAATTAGAATTGTAGTTGGCTTAAGGAGGCCCTACATTACAGGTTTTGAGTGATTTACTATACTATGAAATGTTTTGCTTGAAAGGAAATGTTTTGTGGAAATTATTGCTAGATATTGGACCTGCTATACTTTCATTCAAACTATCAAGCTTTGATTTCTTTTAGTGACACTCATGGACCGTTAAATTTGATAGTGTGAAACAATGAAAGGTTGATTTGATGATTGTGGAAATCCTATTATCGTTGCTATATATTTGATAGTTGCCACCAACTATGAAAAGACATGAATTGGAGTTGAAGTTGAAGTTACCATTGTTGTTACTGTCAAAGAGAAATGGTAGAATAAAAGTTGAGATGATAGGTTGCTTGATGATATGAACTGTTCTTATTAAGTATAATTGCATTGTAGGCATGTTAACAAATTTATTGACTGGATTAAATCTGGAAATCGACATGGAATAGTTGAGATAAAGATGAGTTGAATCCTGTTTTTGATTGGAATTGGATATGATTTTTTACCTTGCTCATATTGGTAGAATGAATGCCTCAAAAACTTGTAAAATCAATCATAATGATAATGTCTCAAATTGAACTTATATTTGTTAATCACATTCAAAATTGTTATGTTCTATTGTGTGTTATATTTCCTTGGTTTATTTTATGACATTCATACATCACCCTAGGACTTATAAAACTGTTCACATGTTGTATGTCATCCTAAAATACGTAAATAGTCATGTGGGGGTTCGGGAGGATTGAGAGTGGTTGTCGTGATGACACCCCTATTGGAGTGCCTACTTCCAATTAGGGAGCCGTGAGGTACGATTAAGCCACGAGAATCGTAAGATTCTCAATTCTCTTGTTCTGAAATCCCCAATGTCTTCAACAAAAGCGTATGGGTATGGCTCGTGGTGACACCTCGATTGATGTGTTTCTTCGTCAGAAATACGGTTAAGCCACGAGACCTAAACTTACCCATCGCCCCAAATAACAGGTGAGATACGAATCTCCTCTGTAATGCATCATATGATCATGCATCATATGCATTGCATTTTATATTCTGATTCTTGCTGGACGCTAGGCTCATTGTTTTCCCCGTAATGTAGGTGATTATTCTAATGAAGAATTTTTACTAGTGGAGGAGGAGGAGTTCTAGGATGACCCCTCGTGTTATCAACCGGTTTGACCTGATGGGTGCAGCTCACATATTTTGGGAAATATGGGTGTTTTGAAAAAAAAAAGGGTATTTTGGTAATTTACTATTATCAGTGTTTTGAATATTATGGACGCTGTACTGGAGACTTTGGTATTTTGTTGAAAACATTTGGGAATTTCGTTTTGAATTCTATTACTTTTCCGCGCTATTTACTCTGATTTCGTTTTCTTCCAAAATAGATTTACTCAAACGATGAATAAATTAAACAAAAAAATTTTATGACGTATTTTTAAATGAGAAAAATAGTTTTAAATCAATAGGGCGTTACAAAGAGTCCCTAGCCCTCCGAATCTTTATTTGTTCATGGACATGCCTATTGGACACAGTGGCCAGTATGGTGGAGTTTCATGATTGTGTTCGACTTTCATATGAGGGTATATGATCTACATATTGACATTCACGAATATGCCAATACAATACTTGTTAAACAACTTCATCATTTAAATTAAATAGATATTACATTGATTTGTAACGTCATTGTATTATGGAGAGTAGAATAGGGGTTGTGTGCTATTCATATTGCATAACATATTGGTAGTATAAAAAAGTCTAGATAAAGCCTAGGAGAAGGGTGTGGTTCTCTATTTGTAAATTACATAGAATTGTAAATCTTGAATATTATATTTACTTGTTGAGCTTCATAGCTCATTCCATTGTGTTTTCTTCTTTTCAGATTCAGAGAGTAACTAGAAGTACAAGGTCAAGGCAGATCAAAGGCAAGAGACTACGCACTCAGGGTAGGAGTAGAACTTTAACTTTTGGATCCTATGCATATGAGTTTTAGTATCCGTTATGTATAGTTTGGTGTGAGGGTACATATAGTGGCCCAAATGTTGTAATAAAATAAAGATTATATTGTTTTGAATAACTCATGTTAATATGTGTTGAGATAAAATGAAGTTGTTATAAAATTGAAATCACATAATTGGTTTTAGTGTACATATTAAATAAAATAAAAAAAGAATAATTTTACTTATATTGAAATATGATAAATTACGTTGTGATTACTTGTATTATTACCCTTTGTTAGGATACCGGGATGATATAATCAAACAATATCATACTTTAATCCTAGTAATTATGACATGTGTTGTTCTCCAAGCAGAGAATCTTTATCACAATTCTAAAATTCGAGGGGGTTTGGGGTATGGATTGTGACAACTACTCTTATCATTCTAAAGCAAAAGTCAACATCTGAATTGTTGAGGATGACTTTTTATTATATGTGTAAGCAATGTTTAAGAAATTGTTATTTTAAATAAATCTCTTGAATGATTTCTTTTTATTCAGTGTGACACACTGAACGAGGAAGAAATAGTTGACGTCCAAGTGAGGGACTCGCTTATGATTCTTGAATGGATCTATGTAAGTCACTTTTAATCCTTCATGTAACTTTTTTTCATAGTCAAACCACTTATAATATAGGGTTTTAATTTCAGACTCACCAAAAGCAGACATGTTTCATGTCATCAATTGACCTGCATAGCCCTTACAGCTACCAAGTTATGTTATGATAGGCAATTGTTATTTTCATGACCTCTACAGATAAAAAATGATATATTTTCTCACATTGTGTTGTAATCATTGTGCTTTTAAATTACATACTAATTTCCCTCTTCCCATTTTAGTCCACATGGCATATTTCAACTATCGGACCCTGTCAATGTGTTGGTGATTCACAGTTGTCAACAGAGCGGATTCCATCATTACGAAGAGCTTCTAGAGTCCCTTTTTAAGCACTCTTCTCATGTGTATATGAACCCTGAATTGAGGTTCAACGTTGTCGATCTTTGGCAATTGTAACTGTGCATTTGTTATTGTAAATTTGTTATTAAGTTATTGTAAATGTTGTTGTTGATTATTTATGTTGTTAAATTATCTTTGGGTTGTTAATGACTACAGAGGAAATTGAAAATATAATGGTTACTCAATCCATGTTTTTTGTCCATGCATATTAATACTAAGGCTTTGCTTGAGGTTGATGTTAGAACATCCTCTCATTCCCATAGGCATCTGCGTCCAATGCAAAACCAAATGCAACATCCTCTCCTTCCCATGGGCATCCGAGGAAGGCATGGATGTCTGGGGATGTATGTCGGATGTCTATGGACATCCGAGGATGTACCCCAAGCATCTGTGTTCAATGCAAAACCAAATGCAACATCCTATCATTTCCCTGGACGTCTAAGGATGACCCTACAATTTTTGCATGTGCTGGTGTGCTTGTCTTCTTGTCATGGTTCTTTGTTGCTTTCTTTTTACCAAGACCAGGATATTACTTCTTTCCATCTGCTCTAGTGGCCTTAGAAAGAAAGTCACTAGCTGTAGAAGAGTTCGTTCCAGCAATTGTGGTAGTTAGCTTTGGGCTTAGTTTCTTACCGTATCATCCAAGACGAATGGGATTGTATGGAATTAGCATTTCCAAAGTGTTAGACTAAGTGTCATTAGGCTTATTTGTTTCGATGATGAATGTTTTAATTGAAATTATTTGTTGTTTATTGATTGATTATGCTTAATGTTTTTATCTTCATACTTATATTGATCTTAATTGAAAATACCCTTAATACGTTATTAATGTTTACTAACATGTTTGCCTAAGTCCATGTAGTTTATATATTGATCATTGGGATTTAGACGATTGAAAAATGGCAAAATACGGAGAAGATGTCGATTTTGGAATAGAGGTGGTCAACCAAATTGAGCAAAAACATAGGAGGCAGTTGACCAGCAAGGAAGTGGTCTGTGACGACCCAATTTTTCTTACCCTATTAGAAAGCGTGAAATTTAAAATTTTTCTTTAATAAATAGTGGAAAACCTTTTTAAATTAAAATCAGAGTTCTTTTCTAAAAAGCCGGACCATTAAAAGCTTTCTTTAGACTCGTTATGAAAATCGTTACAAAATATTTTCTCAAAACATAGCGGAAGCGTTAAAAATTCAATTAAGGAATACTAAAAAAATAATTATGCGTTAATTACAAATTACTATTCTCTTTTACTTTCCTTAGCCAAGCCAGCCATAAGTCACACGCATACAAATCCTTTATTAACTACTTCTTTATTTGTTCTCTCGCGTGCACTTACACCATTAGCAAACTGTGAGCCGATGCCTAGTAAGAAATGAGATATGTAGTATGATCATGCCTCTCTTTAATTCTTTTGAAATGGGTACCACCCCAAACCAATATTTTCTTTATGTATTTTATATAACTCGTACATCGAATGGGAGATTGGTGGAATCTTTAGGGAGATGATCATTTTAGTCGGCTTCTAACCACCTATGATAGACAGTTTCGCAATCCCGACAAAGGAAAGATAACATTCTTTTCTTCTTGTAACCCGTGAGAGGGGTAGTAACCCATGAGAGGGTAGTAAATATATCTATCTACCTGGCCAAATCCACACTACCTTTCCATTCCCCAACTCCCCATTCTTCTTCTTTAATTCTTTTTCCTCATTCAATGCATATGAGTACCAACCCCAAAGGTGGTACTTCTTACTTGTTTCTATTAGCATTATGCATGTACATGAGAAGCAGTAATAACAACGATATAAAAGCATCAAAGATAAAAGCAGTAATCACAACAATATAAGAGCATGAGATGTGGAAAGTCTACTAACATACTATGTAGGCATGTTTGGAAATTTAAAGGAAACAATAATAGTATAAACATGCTTTGCAATATAAAAGAAGACAATAACGATATAAGCATGCTTGGTAAGTTCAAGGAAATAACAACAATGTAGACATGCTCGGTAGTTTAAAAGAACACAATAACAATGTAAACGTGCTTAGAAATTTAAAGGGAACAAAACGATATGCTAACATCCTAAACATGCGTAGAGATTTAAGTAATAATGTGCGAACAACATAAGTATAATATGACAACATGGTAGAAATGCAAACAAACAATTGAAGGAAAGACACTGCCAATGGTGTAGGGCCTCCATAAGCCAACAACTCTATCTCAATTTCTTAAATCAAATCTTTATCGCGTTTGGCACTTAAAAGTTGTTCTTCTTCTTTTTCCACTACCTTCATAATCAAAACATCTACCATTAATAATTATGACTTATAACTTTCATTTCCTTTTCATATTCTAACTTATACAATAATTCTAAGAACTTCTTTGACGCCTAAATGAAACCTAACCTATCACGACTTAACCATTAGTGGCTAATACATTCCAAGGAAATAGAAAGCATTCGTCCAATATTTTCTCCAACCATTAATAATTTCCATCAACTACAATAGAGAACATCACACACTTATAGTTAACAGAGTACACAACTTCAATATGATATCCCATAAACATCAATAGAGGCATTATCATATCAATCAGGCAGAAATCTAAGGACATTCACTATATCCAAACAATTGGTCTATGATACTCATTATAAAGAGTTTATCAAACCTTAATCTAACAATAGAGTCATTCATACACAATGAGCATCAATTTCACATTTTCTATGTCCAACAATTTAGCCATAACACTTATCATTAACATGCTTCAGACTAAAATTAGTAGAGGAGAATTGGGTTACCTAGAGGAAGAACAAAGACGAGTTAGGACATCCGAGAGCAGGAGCTGAATACCAAGGCATGTCTTAACACTCCATTGGATTATCCACATCACACCACTCAGAATTCCCACGCAACTCACACACTCTAGAGGATTCTCACTCTCGCTCGCAGAATACAATGCAAAGGGAAAGACTTGACTGGACCCTTAATAGATGGAGCTTACCTGGAGAGGGACAATTGTACACCAACCGGAGAGGGAGAGGTGTTCATCGACGTGGAGAGGTGTCCAAGTGTGGGGGAGCATCACTCCCTATCGATTTGAGGGGGTTTTAATGGACTACACGACAAACTTCTATCATTTAAAACCTATTTTATTCATAGATCTGGGTCTTTTTGGACGAGGGTAAGCGCCCTGGCCTCGTTCGCGATCGTCTGAAATCCTCATTTTCACAGTTAGATTAGTGTTTTCGGATGAAGGAAGTCGTCCTCACCTTCGTCCGCGTGCATCCAAAACTATCCTGAAATTGGACATATTCAAACCTTCATTGTCCACGTGCGTCCGTGCTTGTCCTTGCTCTTCCGAATTCTTGCGTTGAAGGAAGAATTAGGACGCGAAGCCTCATCTGGCATCGTCCCAAAATGCAGGGACGACGTGAAATGCGTTTTTGGACGCAACTTTTCATCCGCGTGCGTCCGAAATCCCAAAAACACATGATACTTGCTTCGTCCGAAATCTCGAGTACACCCTTTCTCATCAAAATTTCATACTTTAAATACTTCATAATATTTACCCCATATATACACGGCATAAACGAACACGTATCATAACCTATGAATTATTCCAACCATTAATTACATAGCGTACATGATGAAAATATTTTTGGGGTATTACATGGTCGACTGGTTTTAAAGGTAGT